>SRHC01001798.1:27512-125791 GCA_004794325.1 Pomacea maculata | reverse complement strand
CACCAATTATTCTTAAGTCACACCTGGCGTACGTCAAGGAGTCGTTGCAAGACAAGGTGCGAGCTGAGTTTCTCGTGATATTTGCCATTGTAAGTGTGTATCTGCCATATTCATTCGCAAAGTATTTTAAGTTCAGACGTAAATAAAACTTGTCGATCTGAGAAGAGCAACGCCATCGAAGGCAAAAACCGGAAAAAATAGTTTCCATTTTGTCATTATAAACTGTCCATTGTTGCCTAGCCCTGTAGGCAACACATGAAAATGAGGGATCTGATTCTTCAACAATGTCCACACTACCCTGTTCACAACCACCGATAATCAAACCTGTAATAAAAGAAACAGAATAAATATTTAATAATAATATTAAGTTTAAATATTTAAATATTAAATAGGCACTAGAATTTGTTTCCAGCGATAAGCTGTGGACATTATGTAGAGAAAGTACTGTAAATATATTGATAATCTGATATATACTTATTATCAAACATTTATGTGTGCAACTGATCGCCAGTGTGTAATATGCTGCCTCTTCCAAACAGGATAAACCACTCTGATTTTAGCCTTTATTTTACTTTATTACGATATTTACACAAACGTACCCTCGCAATCTCTACATATTTATATGTAAAATGAAACAATGTTTTTTTCAGAAAAATTACAACTAAACAGTACAATTTACAGCCACAGTACAATTTATAGTAGCCTGATACTTGTAATATGCTACTTAGTTTTCTGGTTTTCGATAATCTTTTAATTTTGGTGATTGTTAAAATTCTACAGGAACGGAGAGTCATAATGCGACAGTTTAGAGTCTCTGTTTATGAAATAATACAACAAAAGTAAGTCCCATTTCTGCTGTAAGTTCAAGTTTTAGGCATAAGTGCCACCAAACATCAACTTTTTGCGTCTGGTTGAGACGGAATTCCACTCCCATACTCGCAAACTGGAAAAAAGTGTTTTCCTTATTCAAGTTTCCTCTTTCCGTGTATGTGATGTTCCTGGTCACCCTTCGATGTTAAACTGAGTCAGGATAGCTAACACATACAAAAGATAATCTTAAACAAAGCAGTCATGTTTAGACCAGAGTGTCCCGTGTCACTGGTCAAGATGTATGACCTCCTGGCTTGACCTTTCTTGCAGGTCATTACCAGGAGAGGCAGCCATTTGAAAAGTGGATTAAAAATAGTTATAATAGTTTTAATTAGTGATAGACATAAGAACAATATTAACTATCTGTCACCGTAGTATTTTGTTGTAACATCTTGTAACGGTTCACTATGAGAGAAATTAGTGAAACAGCTTATTACCTGAACCATCCTCTATAGCGAGTAGTGCGACACCACACAGTATCCACAGTTTCCACAGTCTCCAGACCGCCATCACCTATCTCACCGTTTACTATTACAAATGTTTACGACACTAAGGCAATGTAAAGACATATGAAATCAACTCCACTTCTCACATGAAGAACAATACTATTTTAGCCTGCGACCTCTTTCTTCAAACAATGGTCATAAATAGAGGAAAGGACTTGGGAATCACTTCCCTGTTCTATTTAAAATGTCAGCCTAGTCTTATCAGGACAACAGGATATTTGTATATCGAGCTTCTGAGCTCTGATAGTTCGCACTACTGTCAGGGTTATATTTAGTGAGATGTGGGAGTATACTGACAACATAATTCACATCTCAAGTATAATAAGCATGTGGAAAACTAACAAAAATTTTCTCAAATTCATTTGAGCAGATACTTGTACATGAGTGTAATGAGTCATTTTCATGTCCCAAGTCTCTGTGTGTGTAAAGGACAAGCAGAGAGACATAAGTAAAACGCAGGTAAAGACAGATGACATAAAATGTTTTGTGTGTTTTAGTGTTGCTTAAATATTGTCCTCTTTGTCAAGAACGATGACTAAATAACAGCATGTCAACTCACCTAAATTTGTTCAGTTCACTTAAATACCATAGTTTTTTTTTCATTTGAAAATGGGCGTTCGTTCACAAGACATTAACGGTATTATATACCCTATGTAGACACTTCCATCTCTTTCTTGCTCACTGTTACTTTTTCTTGTTTAATTAAATAACACATTTGCACCCAGTCCTTGATGTTGTCCTGAAAATGCAAGAGAGAAAGAGAGATGGTGATACAAAAGCAGACTTGTTAACTACAAAGAATGAAGGAACGGGTGGTGAAACACGGTTGCTGGGGGGAGAAGCGAACCTAGGCAACAACAGTCTTACGAAGTTTTGCACAGTGTTGAGACCAGTCGTGACAAATCCTGGTCCGAGTGTTTACAGTTCACTGTTCAGGAAGGCTGGGAGTGTGAGATAACGAGGGTGGAGAGGCAAGCAGCCTGTCCTCTACACGAGTGTGATTTGAGTTGTGTACATTGTCTTACTGTCATTATTTACCTCTCTCGTTTATTTATATATCTAGAGAGAAATAAAGAAAACGAGACAGAGCGAGCGAGCAGGGCAGAGACGAAAATGAAAATGTCGCACCGCGTTACTATAATTAAGACTGAATATAGGGCTGTGACATTTGAACTGTGAGATGTCAAGAGCTTTCGATGTCGGCACAAGGAAATCCCTTTGACTGTTGTTACTTTCCTCATGTCTAGCTCTTCTGTTTGTTATCTCTCCTTCTGTCATACATTCCCATTTGAATAGCTAGCCTTGTGCTCTATCTTAAGTCATTTAAGAAATTCTCACGAGCAAACAAACACTGTTCTGTACACTTGCAGACACTCCACGTGCACACATTGACACAACCAATACAAATTTGCACACTAACATATATATATATATATATATTGTTCACATATATGTACGTGCACGCAAACATTCACACACATAACTATACACGAGCACCATAGTACACCCTCCCCACACAAACACACCCACACACACATGTATGTACTTTATTTATGTAAGTTTAAATCAATTTAAAGTGTACACTGTCGTACTTGTACAAAGTACTAGCACAATTATATAACTTTTGCAACTTGTCTGTATATGAACGTATAGGGGTGCAAGCATATATTTATTACAGACACAAGCTTCTGCATTCGTTTTTGTGCTTGAACAATTTGTGTACAAAATCTAACAAAGGAAAAATTTACAAGATGTCTTCTCAATTTATTCTAAATATTTTTCTTTTAAAAATTATATTAACCTTCTTGAATCCTTCTTTTATTCTTAAAATTATTAGTTTATATATGCATAATCTTTATGTGTTTATATTTTCCATCATATTTTGAACTTCCACAAAATTTGTGGACAAAACAAGCCGATTTTTCATCATGCAAATCTTGGGCGTTGGTCTTGTTTCTTGTAGGTGGCTTTGGCTTTGTGGTTGGTTTTAAAGCCACTAATGGCCTTTATGTCTGACTGTAAGACTTGAATCATTCGGTAAGAGCCTTTACTTTCTATCCCACCGGTGTTTTTTCGAGACCAATGCATAGTCATCAACCACGTGACCTGAACTGGTTGTGTTAGTGATGGTGTACATGTCGCCTGAAGGAGATACTTGTCGTTTCTTTGGAGTCTGTGTGAGTGGCTTCTTGATGACAGCATGTGGTTGTAGTAAACCAGGTTCTTGGTGGAAACACTTTAGAGCGCCAAAGAAAATTTTTAAGAAGTTTCTCTCTTTGTCTAGGATTAGCGTCTTATTGTCATGTTTAAATAGTGTGTTGATAAAAACTATGATGTAAAACCTAAAGCGAGGTTTATCCGACTAAAACACTTCTTGTGAAGATAAGACAACGGCGATAATGTGTCTCTTATCAAGAAATAGTTTGTGTATAAAATGTTCAAATTCCAAAAATATAGAACATAGGATAAACTAGATCAACAGATTATAAACTAACTTATACAATAAGTAAATAGAATATGGGTTATCATAAGTTAATAGATTCGTAAAAGGTAATTATACTTTCAGAAAAATAGTTCGTCAATCCTTTAAAAATGGTCGAGCTTAATGAAAAGGAAAGATTTCTTTGGTCTCAACGATAAAAAAGATTAAGATCAAAATATTTATTAAAATTCAGAATACAAAAGGTTAATAGAATAGAGAGCAATTAGAGAAAATTGAGTATGCATATATAGTTTACAATATTTGAGCTACTTATGACATTCAATTTTATTGAACTTATTGCCTAATGTGTTTACCTTTTCTCCGTTTGACGATAAACGCAATCAAAGCTGAGACGATGATTATGATGACTACAGCCACAATAACACCACCCACTACCCCGCCATTAGCTCTTGCTGTGTTTGCCTGATTGTTTTCTAAAAACAAGAAAAAAGACGATTGAAAATTATAAGTCTAAGAAAAATCATCATATGGACAGACGAACTTATGGAAATGTCATACTCTGTGTTAGTAAACGTTTATACTCTTATTTATCACAGGATTATTATGCAACTATAACTCTTTGCAAACCTTTAAACATTTCCTCAAATTGGAATGGAATTTAAACACAGACAAAAAAATGAATAGTTATATTTGATTGGCTGCTCCAAACTAATAATAAAAATTAAGAAATAGTTAAAAGTATATATATATACCTATAAAAGATAAAACATATACACGTGACTTATACTCTCGAGGAAAGTGTGCGTTGCTCGCTGTACATAGTATGACCAGACTTCCACCATTGTGAGTGAAGTTGAGAAAACATGTACTGGAGTCTCCATAGTCAGTCTGATTATAACACTTGATGTTCCATCGGATCTCAGCTGCTGGATAAACATCAGTCGCTGTGCAGGTTAAACTTATCATCTGTGACTCATCTGTCGTCGTTTCAGTAATCACGGCATCTCCAGGGCCATCTAAAGCATTTTTAATTTACAATTAAGAATCTTTCATAACTGGTATTATTATATTACACACAATTTTTTAAAAAAAATCTGTATTTACCTCTGGTTAAGGTATTTTGTTTATTTTCATTTCGTATCCAGATACGTGTGTATATGGACGCATGCTTTACAGGTTTATATAAATATATCTCAAGAATAAATGTTATTTTTTGGACTTAAAAAAAACTTGAAAATCTGTTTTACAATTTATTATTAGTTTTTCTCATATTCTAAGAACAAGTTTCATTCATGATAACTATGCATTTCTAACATGTAGTGAAAATATGTCTGCTTTTGTTAGTTCTTGCGCGCGAGAAGAAGACAGAAGTTGTTTTTGTTTTACTTACAAGCAACGTTGAGTTCGTAAGAAATGGTTTCTTTGATGGAGCCGTCTGGACTCCATTCTAGCCGACATGTGAACTGTCTTTGGTTTAATCTGCGGCTTACATTTGTTAACAGAAGTGTTGAATCATCCATTCCTTCCCACACTAGTAGAGCTGGTGAACTGATGGTTCTTGAAGCATTGCATTCCCAATTTACATTTGAGCCCTCAAAAACATACTCTGGACAGTTGTGGCTGAGTTGTACCTGATATGGTGTATCTTAATATAGAAACAGAAATGAGTATCACATTGTTCATCTAAATAATATAAGAAGCATGATGTTTGGTCAAGTAAAAACTTGGAAAGTATTATATTAAACATTTTTTTCTATAAGCTGGTTTTGTCCATAGCTCAGACTAAAATTTGCTAATTTAGTCAAAAAAGATCTTTTCTAACAGTACTATACACTTATTTACGCCAATATGTCTATGCATAAAAAATATTATATTTAATAATTTTGTTATTAACTGCTTTAATTACCCTATGGTCTTTTTTATTTATTTTTCGCTTTATTGTATTGTTGAAACTCTCTGTTCTTCTCTCTCGTTTTGAATTTTTCCTTGGGTCGAAGGTTTCTTGCACGTCGATTTTTTAAAAAAAATGCCCTGCTGATGATTTAATCCTTTCTCTATCAGGACGCGACAATTGAAAATCCGTTTTAACTTCTTCTACCTTATCTATTCTCTGTTTGAGCAGCTCAGCCGGGACGTTGCCCACGTGACATGAGTTTCCTGATTTTAGGTTGTGCACCGTTCTTTCAGTTTCTGTTTGCAGGTTTGAATGCTTTGCCGGTTTTCTGACTGTTAATTGTTTTGATGGATGCTGTCATTTATTTTCATCTGGTCGAGAAACTGAATTTACTTTCAACCAGTGTAGAGTTGGGGATAGTTTGAGGAAGGAAAAACAAATTGTAGTACTTATAGCCATGACCCTGATTAGTTGCAATTTGACCTAGTTCATTCCTTTTCGGTTCGCTGTCGTTTTATTTGCTTGGTATCAACCTGAACTGCGTGCAGAAAACAACTGCATTTTCCTGCAGTAGTAAGCAGCATCCAGCAAACTCTGTGAGCTCCGTGAATGGCGAGAAGCTGTGGGTATGAATGGATGTAAAGTTCAGGAATCAACTCATATAACATTCAAGTTGCAAACAACACTAGAAAAACTTCTGTGACTGGAAAGCAAATTCTATGATATCCTCCATCAGCTGCGCATTTCTCCCTATCACTACTTTTAATATATTTTATTTACATAATTTATAGCGTGTACCACTTATAGAAAACATAGGTGTCAAAGTTATTACCTGTACATATTCTTTCATTGAAGTAATCATCAGCACCTGGCGACAAGCTCATACTGTACGTATAGCAGCTTTGAAAGGTAGGAATTGGTTTTGCAAAAGAACAAACCCCTTTATAGTAATTCCTCCCGTTCTGTTCAGTATAACTTGTCGGAGTGGTCTGAAAACCCCCGAATTCCTGAAAAAGATTAGATGAGAAGGGTTACTAACAATTCAACTGTTCTTCTAATTCATCAGAAGAGGGTTTCAACGTTTTTTTTATAATTCATGCATACAATGCTACCATTTTAAATGATGTATATATATTTAGATATTATTTCGTAGTTAAAACGTGAAAGAGGAGACAAGCAGTCGTGTGGAATAAAAAAAAGCGGAAAGAAGTGTGTATAAAAAGAGAGAGGAAAATGGAGCAATGACAATAGAAAGAAAGTGGAAAATATATTTCTTACCTCGATGTTTTTACTTTTTCTCCACTTGCATGTGTAGTTGTTGTCTGAAGAATACATTCTCTTCACTGTGCAGCTTCCAATCACCATCCAGTTTGAAATCCTTACACTGCAGTCACCCTTTGTATACACCGGCTTCACTGGACCGGACATTGAATGTAAATATTGAGTTTAACTCGATTATTGCATTATCTACAGTAAATTGTTCAATTGTATATATATAAATAACTTATTTATTATACTAAATACTTAACAAAGCCAAATTATTTTACTGCCATGAAGTACCATTAATTTAATTCTTGTCAGAAAATAATAACAAAGCTGAACTTTGTTCTAACTTTTAAACTTTTAAGAAATGTTAAAAACAATTAGATCAATACTTGTTTATTTACCTTGTCCAAAGGTCTTTTATATGTTACTTATTATCATTTACATACTGTAAAACTAAAATGACTTTATAGAGACCGATGTATGTTTTTTTATACCTCTCTCTCTCTTTGTATATATATATAATTATAATTTCTATCAGCGTGATATGACAGTTTTGCAAAAACACATTCACTTAAAATTTTTATGAAGACAAATTAACGTTTTATTCATAAGTTCGTAACTATTTCAAAACCATTTAATGTGATATTCTTAGAATAATACATTTTTTCTGTGACTTTCTAGACACATTCACAATAAATGTGTGTGTGTGTGTGTGAGAGAGAGAGTGTCAAAGAGAAAAAAATGGATGGATAGTGCTCTACAATCTGTTCACAATTTAACTTACCGATTATCTTTAATTCACACTCACTGTACTTCACGGAGTTGTTGCAAGACAAAGTGCGAGCTGAATTTCTCGTGATACTCTTTATTTTAAGTGTATACTTGTAATAGTCGACCCACATATCAAAATATATTTCAAATAACTTGCCTCGCGGAGGTTTGCAACTCCCTTGAGAACAAGAAATCAAAAAAATAGTTTCTCTTTTCTCATTATAAACCGCCCATTTCAGTTCACTGTTCTCGGATACATTACATGTAAATGAGCTATATGAGTCTTCAACAACCTCCACATTACCCAGTTCACAACCTGCAACAAGACAATAGTTGTAAATATTTGTTTAACAACAAGAAACTTGAAATACAGAATATATATATACACGGCTGTTGGTAAGTCATGACATTTTTTTTAATTCACGGCGCTACTTTATTTTGTAGTACTGGAGTCGTTTGTATTTATGTTATTGTATGCATTTTGACAGGTGAAGGCTATAGCTTCATTATTTAAAATAAATGAGCGATTTGCTTGAGTTTTGGAGAGTGTACAAGAAGCTATGTGGTCAAGACAAAGACATGACTACGCTGGTAAAGAAAAAAATTTGAATGCATACAAATATCGCAAAATAAACGATTCATCTTGTTAATTCTTCTTGTTCCTAGTCGCCCACAGTGGAGCATAGAGCCGCAACTACACCAGCATATTGAACATACTAATTATCCGCATTGTTACTATTTATGTTTATGTTCCTCAAACACTCGGGAAATTGATTTCGATGTGACATTTTCTAAATTACCGCAAGACCATGGACTTAAAAATCCTACAGCAAAGCGAGTAATTTACAAATCTTGTCATCATATTATTTCGTTGTATTAGCGTGTCACAGGTTGACAAATAATTATAGCAGTTAATTACCTGAGTCAACCTTTACAGCAAGGAGTGCGACACCACACAGTATCCCCAGGCTCCAGACAGCCATCACTTCTTTCGCAGTCTGACGGAAGTGAAACTGTTTAAGGAGCAGCCAGCACAACAACCTTCACAGATGTGGGGAAATGAACTCCACTTGTCTCAATTTTCGTATGACCTTTCGTCGTCACACTTTGTGAAGATGACTGTGGAATCATTTCCCTGTTTTATTTCAAATGCCTCAGGAAAACATCACACTTGTATATCGTGTTTTTCACTTATAGTTCGCACTACTGTCAGGGTTATATTTTGTGTCACGTGAGTATATTGACAACATGTTACACATATATGTTAAGAAACTATGCTTTCAAAAATTTCGACGCACTGGCATCCCATATAATAAAAGAAAATATGTGTGTACTCGCAAATGCTTGCTTTTTTGATACAATAAATGTATTCCTCAAGCTCTCATATCTCTGTCTCTAGTAGGACCTGACCGTGAAACAAAATTTTGTATGACATATGCATATTGCTTGCACTAAAAACCAAAGTTTTGCTTTCTTTTACCTTGTTCGACATTGCAAGTCATAGTTTACAAGAACGACAACCCGTTGCTTCCTATGTGTTCTTTGAACAGAGTTCCCTCCCTTGAAATGTTCAGTAGCTGAAAAAAAAGTGAATTTAGCAAGTACAAAGTGAAACTTTTCTTACATTTACTTGGGCCGAAGTCATTTACATTTCTACAATATTAAATTGCTTTTATTAAAATAGTATTTTTTTATTCATAACAGTGTGAAGGCAGTGAAGTAAAACATTCGTGTAAAGTTAAAATAAGTTGCCACTTACATGAGAGAAATATCGAGTTTAATGCACTTAGGCGGATGCTTGTATAGGACCGACTGAGTTTTTATTATTTTTTTCAACTATGTTGTTGTTGTTGAATCTCTGTGTGCGTGCGTGCGTGCGTGCGTGCGTGCGTGCGTGCGTGCGTGCGTGCGTGCGTGCGTGCGTGCGTGCGTGCGTGCGTGCGTGTGCGCGTGTGTGCGTGTGTGTGCGTGTGTGTGCGTGTGTGTGTGTGTGTGTGTGTGTGTGTTATTTAGAAGTGGTGCTCAGTTACAAAGCAATCTCGAATCTTTGCATAGGGTACTAAAATAAAAACAGAAAAAGTTTTAGTGGTGATAACTAAATAAAAGACTTCAAACATAAAGTGTATGAATAAATAAGCTGTGACAGCTGTCAGATCACTTGATTAAGCGAAAAAACTCAATGCTTTCCGCTTAGAACGGATAAACTCATATACATTTCCGTCCTGGTACAAGGGCCCAGCATTTCCTTTATGTTCAGAATTCGGTTTCCATTATCAAACACATTCATATGTGTTTCACTGCTGGCATTGCTATTGAGCAGACACTTAACTGAGTTTATGTAATACAAACTTATGCCTGTCAAGTATTTTTGTTTAAACTACACACTTCTGTCACCGTTAGCACTTTATAACAAATGTTCTAATCCATTCAACATACACTCGACTACACTTTCAGTCCGTGAGACACCAACGGGTTAAATAGTTTGAAAAAACACGGAAGGGACGGTCTGGTCCGTGACACACTGCTTTTAGGCGGGTTGAGATAAAAAGATTGACCCCATTGTATGTTGAATGGCAACACCAGGACGAATGAGGAATGTAAGCAAATATCAGGGATGGCAGCTGTCATGTAAACAACAAAGTCTGAAGAAGCAAACACTGGTATCGCCCCTGTCAGGGTGGAGCCCGGGTTAGGGATTGATTTAGACCTTGGAAGTTGTTTATCAAGTTTTGCGGCTTGTAGTCGTGTGTACGAACTGAGTTTGTTTACACGGTCGTTGTGCGGTGAAGATGGCCTTCCAGAGTCGTTATATCAAAGATTTGAATACTGGCTAAAAGTATGTATTCACGCGCTCACCCAAGCACACACCCACACACACACACACAAATACACTATCAAAACAGACACAAGCAGGTGGGGACGTCTGGAGATAACAAACCCTGTTTACATACCCTGTTGAGAACTGCATAGGCCTGAGATGACGAATGAAGAACTTCATACATGTGCAGAAATCGTGCTATAACAATTTATACGAAGTCTACTTTTATTATGAGATCTTGATGTTAAAAATTGTGAAAGCAGGAATCATAAAGTATCCATGTTTACTTCTTTGCTAAACAACAAGGAAGTTGCCGATTGTATGCGAATAAATTTATTTAAAGCGGATGCTTGCATACAAACCAAATTACTGGGTTTCATGTTCCATCTGTGTGTGTGTGTGTGATTACCTGTGTGTGCTTGCGTGTATGGAGGTGGGTAGGCAGGTAGCATGTTCTCTTAACGTATCTGATTTCGCCTAAGTGCGAGCCCTTGCCTAGAGATGAGTTACCTCCTTCAGGAAAATCCTCTTGCCATCGTCTTGTCTTTCCAGTCTCTTTTACATCTCATCGTGTAACCTTTTGCCTCATGCAAGATATTAATTCTACACACTCACCCTTATATTAACTCTACACACTCAGCCTTATGTCCAACACAAACACACACACACACACACACACACACACACACACACACACACACACACACACACAAACAAAGAGTTGACGACAGATTGAAATAAAGGAAGGAACAAGGTAATGACTAATAACTATTATGTTTAAAGGGACTTCCTTACTATAATTTGTTCTCCAGAAGTCAATGTTATGAACACAAAGTGGGTTTTTCTTTCTCTTTACCCGCAATTGTAACTACAACTCAATCAGTTTGTCTGCATTGCATCTTGAAAAAGTGCACACAACCACAGTCGGAAGAAATATGGAATATAAAAAATTGTACAGTTCTGAACAAATCCATTTCTCAAAACTATATGTATATATCAGAATTATTTTTTAAAAAACTTACAGCAACACTTTTTTAAAAGTAGCAAATATACACTTAAATATCTCCTTATAAAGTAATAATGTAAAAATCATTATGATATTGTTAAATGTAAAAAGATAAATACAAAAACGTGTTTAGAAAAAGTAGACATACACTATTACATACAATATAAAAATACTGTAATTTAAAATGGTATGCACTTTTACAACTACGTTTATATAACAACCATTAAAGAAGAGAAAAAAGGTTTTTAGATTGGTGAAATTTAAATCTTATCAGACAGACTGATTGGCTTTTACAAGGCAAACGGTCATAATACATAGGAAACATTCTTATTATGCAATTTTATTATAAATCATTTCTGACATAATACTGAAAATCCACTGCTTTGAGAAAGCAATGAAGATTCTTGCTACTTAACAATCCAGGATTACTCCTTGTACTTTTCCCAGCAGTCGGTATGGAGTACTTGTTCCCTGGAAACAGTCGTATACGTCGGTACAACGAAAATGACATCTGAAGAATTAAAGTAAATGTTCTCATAAGTCTGCTTTAGACTACCCATTCCTTGCAAACATCATAAACTGATAATTATTAGTAACTAGCTCTTAATATGGAAGCTCTTTTAATATAACTTGTCATGTCCTCTGATACTACCTACTCTGCTCATTTACTGGCAGTGGGCCTTTCAAAAATAATTTTGTGAAAAAAAATCATTATGCACAGTTAGTAACTTTGTTATTATCATTACAGGAGCAATATTTGTATCTATGGAATATTACCTTAGTATTAAGAGGCGATTTGATCTGAAATGGTTACTTCTTCGTAGGAACGCTCGTCTCTGTTGTGTCTTACACCCTTGTCACCATCGGCTCCTGCACCACCAATGCAATTTTGGTAAAGCTGGTCTAGCTGCACCCCTCACATCAATTTGACTAATGGTTTAGACAATACCGTGACACATAATTCAATTTAGCTTTTATGGTACACATTACAAGAATTTCACAATTTTTACTTCTTTTATTCACAATGGTAAAAGCGATGCTTATACTTAGCTACCTGCAGTTGGTTGTGATTTACTTTCACCTAGAGCGATGTCCATGTAGCTATGTTCGTTGTGTTCAGGTCTTCTAGCCGTGTCATACACTGGGTCTGATACAGGAAAACTAGTATGTAGTTCTAACATAAAACTGCATTAAGACATGAAAATTATTTTAGAAATAAGACCTTTCAATTCAGACTGTTACCTTTGCGTGTATGCATGAGATTACAGAATATTATTCCATGTTAATTAAAATAAGAGGGTTTATAATTCTGTATAAATTGATAATTTTGCGTCAGTTAGTGACGTGTATAAAGAACGAAATGAACGATAAAAGAGTGGACACTGAATACAAAACAAAGGTGGGTTAATGATGTTCAAGTCTTTGGACAGTTATGGAGCGTTTTTTCGGAACGAAGTGATTTTTCATCATAGACCTTTCATCTTAAAATGTTGACATGTTTGTTATATATTTTAGTATGTTTGTGGTATAATTTGACTTAGTTTTCTCCTCGCAACAATCATAATGTTGAAAATATATAACAAACACGAAAACGTTTTGCAAATTTCAATTTATTTTTACAAAAATGTACATTTAAGGTGTTACAGACAAAGAAGACAAATGTTTGCTTTTAAAATACTCGTTTGATTGGGTTCTTTTCTTACACCAATAATTATGTCTTATTCAAAAAACTTTAAAAAAAACAACACAATAAAGTCTTAACTTGCTTACAACCGTTCACAAACAGAATTCATGAAAATTACATGACTTTTCTGCTATTTAGACCTTTTTTTCTTTCTATCTGAATACCTGTCTCTTCCAATGTCTTTTTCTCTTGATTTCCTTCTTTTCATAGTTTTCTTACAAAGTAAGATTTGTCATTGCATGTATACAAGAAATATTTAAATAAGCATATACATATACACAATCACCTTAATAAATTACGTTTTGTATATGTCTGTCCACACACACACATATATGAAACACTGTTGGTGCACCACATTTGGTTATTCTAGGTCAGCATCGAAGCAAGTAGTTAGGTGTATATCTCCTGTGGCAGATAAGTTGTGGTGATGATTTGTTCTGCATTTAGGCATTGCATACATCCCACCAGACCGCAAAAGTGAAAACACATGAATAAGATAATGCCGAAGATCAGACAGCATAACAGTGACAGTTGTCATTAATCAGATTTTTAATAGAGTCTTGCTGAAGACTGCTATAAAAACAATTAGCAATAAGTGCAGCAGCGTATGAAACCATCCGACAAAAAAGATGTTATGTAATTTGAAGATGGTGGTAGTTATTGGCGTGGTCCTCTTGTCCAGTCCGATCCTCCTCAAAATGTAGTTCGTTGTACTCATCTTCAGAAATTGTCGGTACAGAATATTCCTGTTTCAATATGCGAATAATCGTATAAGAAACAAAATATGATCATAAAGCTTGTAAAAAAATTGTTTTTGCAAATATATGTATCAGTACAAAAAATATGCTTAATTTTGTAAATAATATTTCATTAGTTTAAAAATTGGATAATAAAATTTAATGAGAGCATTTCCAACATGATTTTAAAGGGCTTATCGTAGAAATCGAATGCATTTGAATAATGTCTTACGTTCGCTTCAGGTTCAGGTGATCCAGACATTGTTGCCCATGGAACTACATGATACACACCCAAGCCAGAGTCAGTCGGCACCTCAGTGACATTCATGTAACCTGTACCTGAATCAAAGATATATATATATATAGACTCTTTCTAGAAGAACTTATCAATTAAAGTACACTTAATCAAGTATACGTGTTTGTATGCATATATTTGCATACTTAGGTGTCTGTTTTTTGTGTCATTGGATCAATGCTGTACGAAATCACCGGAAAATTATTGCAACTTCTAGATCTTCTTTATTTATCATATACCTCTTTTTTAAAACCTTGTATCTGTCTTAATATTTTTTTTATTTATACTTTTTTTGATATATACATATCCAATTATATTGTAATCGACGTCCAAAAACGTATGGACAAAAAAAAAGCCGTTTGTTACCATGCAATTCTCGGACGTTTGGTTTTGTTTTTATGGTTGGTTTCAATATTGTCGTCGCTTCCCGTATCCTCTCTGTCGTTTGAGTCGGTTGGCGAGTATCAGGACTCTCTGTACCACGATTGTTGTTGTTTGCCGTCTTACAGACCGCTGCATGGTCATCTACCACGTGACCGGAACTGGTTGTGTTAGTCACGGTGTTTATGTCGCCTGAAGGACCTGCTTCTCGTCTGATGGGCGTCTGTGTCTGTGTCTGTGTCCGTGTCTGTGGCTTATTGACGACAGCATATGGCTGTGACATAGCAGGTCCTTGGTTAAAATGTTTGTGAACGCCAGCAAAAATTCCCAGGAATCCTCTCACACTCTCTCGGATCCCTGTAATTAAAAAAAACCCCATGAAAGTCAAATAATTAATGTGCTAGGAATAATAACAAAATGTTGTTTCCTGAAATTGGTTACTTCAATATTTTATCAACAATTTAACCAATAAAGACATTACAGTACACAATATTACATAATAATTAACAGTAAATTCTCATAAATTTTAAATATATATATATATAAAATTTCATTACACTAAACTATATCGAGGACATTATTAAGAATATACTAATTAAATCATAAAGTACCTCCAGGGTTGCTAATTAGAGAAAGATAAATTGGTACTATTCTACTTTACAGTTAATAATAACCGTATACAAGCTGAATAACTCTCAAAGTACGACATAAAGATAAGAGAAAGTACACTCGCCTGACATTGTCATGTCCAAATAGAAGTGTTGTGTTAAACAAGGATGTAAAAGCTAACGTGAGGTAGACCCGACTAAATCACTTCTTGTAAGAACGAAAATACAGTGACAAGTAGACGGGAAAAACAAGACGATAATGTGACAATTTGTAAGGAATATTGCTTCTTTAGTATTTCATAAAATATCAGTTTTTACAAAACATACTGTCACTGTATATCTCTAACAGATTCTTCAAAATAGTCTAGTACATGTGGAAGGAAAAGGTTATTTGTTATAGTAGACAACATGGGATAGAAAAAATTATTATAAAAGTACTTGTTAAACTGAAGAATATAGCAGACAATAGGTAAATGGAAAATCTAAATGTGTAAATAAATAGGTAAAGAAAATATACTAGGGATTAGCAGGGCATCACCATTCACGTTGTAGATTCAATATAAAAAAAATCACTTCACCGAAGTTACAAGCTGTTGTGGAAACGATAAGATTATTTGTTACAATAAAATAAATTATGTTAAAGTATTCGTTAGAATAAAAATGTAAACAAAAATAAAGAGAAAACAGTATCATTAGACAAGGTAAATATGTAAATAGATTATTAAAACTAAAGCTTCACATATGATTACTATTCACGCTGCCAGGTTTAATAATAAAAATTTATTCCACTGAATCACAAGCTGTTGTAAGGATTTAAGTGCAGAATGTCAGACGGTTTACCTTTTCTCCTTTTGATGATGTACACAATCAAAACAGCAATGATGATTAGTACAACGAGTACAGCGACAATAACTCCACCAATTAACCCGCCGTTAGGTCCAGCTGTGCTTGCCTCCTGGTTTCCTGAAAAAAGTGACCTAAGACTCAGTTTGAGAATCAACACCTTATGGGCAGACGAACAAATAATTTAAACAAAGTTCGTGCCGGTAACCGTTGGATAACAGTGTGTGATTTTCAATTTGTTAGCGTCTTTAATGCGCTTAAAATCATAAAACAAACTACTGGAAATCTGAAGATAATCTTAACCGTGAAAAATTTTAAAGCACGACATCATTGTGTCATTGCTCACTGAGTGCTATTAATTTTTCTTAAATGAAATCGTTTGTATTATAGTTCAAAAGTAGAAAAAAGGTTGTAAGAAATTGTCATTTACCTAAAGAAGAATGGACGTAGACATATGAAGCATACAACTGAGAGTAATATATGTTGTTAGCTGTACATAATATCACCAGACTCTCAAACTTGTGTGTGAAGTTTAGAGAACATGTACTGGAGTTCCTAGAGTCAGTCTGATTATAACACGTGACATTCCAGTGAAAAAGTGCTGAGGGATAAACATCAGTCGCTGTACAGGTTAAACTTATCGTCTCTGACTCATCTTCTGTATTCTTTTCATCGCTGGTGATCAGGACATCTGAGGGGCCATCTAGAAACATTGAGAAGTGAGAATTAATAAATTTAAAATATAGCTCTCTCATACAAGGTAAAATAATAATAAAAGTATGTATTCATTGCTAAATGAAGTAATCCCTTTTTAGTGAAATTGTATGTATATATGCACTATATTGTTTACGTCTCTATGTACAAAAATGTTATTTTCTCCTATTATAACCTTTACAATACCTATTAAAATCTGGTTTGTGAGTTGTCTATCTTCAGGCGTTCACACATTAAGCATTGCTGTGATTTACGATTACGAGTTTTTTCGTTTATTTGTATGCGAGAAGACAACGTGAATTTTTTTTATACATTTTTAACTAAGGAAGCAAATATGTGTAGATACAAGTTACTTACAAGCAACGGTGAGTGTGTATGAAATGGTTTCTTTAATGAAGCCGTCTGGACCCCACTTCAGCCGACATGTAAACTGCTGCTGTTTTAATCGTCGGCTTACGTTTGGGAGCAAAAGTGTCTCATTTTTCATTCCTTCCCACACCAATAGAGCTGGTGGACTTCCAGTTTTGGACGCATTGCAAGTACAGCGTACATCGGAGCCCTCAAACACATACCGAGGACAGTCGTGGGTGAGTTTTACCTGATATGGAGCATCTTAAGAAAGAAAAAAAAACATCGTCGAATCATTGCTCATCTCAACGCTTAAAAATGTTTTGTCTTAAAAAATCGTGAATATCTTTAATCTTGTCTATACGCTTGTAAATATACGGGAATAACCCTTACTAAGTTAAATAGTATGTGATTTCTCACAAACACAAAACAACAAACAGTAAAGCAGATGCAATCTTTTGACCATCCATGGTTTTACTGCGTTTTGATACAGGTTGGGAACGCGTTATTTTGGTAAATATCTTTATAAAACGGAGTATCAAAGATCGTTTTCTTTGTTGTAGGTTAATATAAATAACTTTGTAAAATACCACTCGGAATTTCATTTGTGTGCATTGCATATATAAAACCGATTGCGAGAAAATTATTTTGATAGTGCTAAAACCTATAAGACAGACACTTTTATAAGATAAAATTTGAAGCTAAGTAAGGGATGAAAAGAAAAGTGGAGAAAAAAGTAACAACTAGCAAAGATATCATCATAGTAATGTACAACTGGCAGGTCTTTGATACTTATATTTAAATCATGGTTAGCACTGAGCATTAGAACCCTTTCTCTACCTTTAGTTCTTTACTGTCATTACTTGACTACCGTGGCTGTCGTCGTAGCGGTTATCTTACCTCAAACTAAGCTTCACTAGTTTAGCCAAATAAACTTGTCATCAACATGACATGAGTAGGTATGGTACTATTTGTATGAAAAACGATATCAAACGTAATATTAATGCCTGATATTTTGCCACTATGTTCCTTTGGTAACTGTTTTGATATGTGTAAGTTAATTATTTTCCATCCAGGGATACCCTCTGTCGAGGGGACCACATGGATAACAACAGCTTCATCTGACAAGACTTCCAGTAAAGAATGCCTAGGGCAGGACCTCCACAGACCTACCACCGCACTCCCTCGGGTTCATAAGCAAAGTCTTAAATGGAGCACTTATTTCATACGTATCTTTGTTATCCTGCATTATGTCTGTCGTTCTACCTAGCGATGGAACCAACCATATATTATATTTGTTTAGAGCAATGAAAGTTACCACTTGTACAGGATAAATGTTGATTTCTTTGAAAAATCTTCTTACCTATATTAAGATATGTTATGAAGTAATCGTCAGCACCTGGATACAAGCCCACATAGTACCTATACCAGCCTTCATTTACGGGCATTGGTTTTACAAAAGAACAAACCCCTGTAGTATAAGTCCTTGAGTTACTTCTGTAACTCGTCAGATTGGTTAGGAAACAGCCTAATTCCTGAAAAAATTTCAATAATAATGGTGATGTAACAAGTGAACTGTTTGATATATGAATCAAAATTTATAATGCGCCTAGAAATCTGTAAAAAGGGTTTAACTTTTTTATATAATAAAGATGCGCTAAGGAAATATGGAGTTAAAAGATAAAACTTTAAAGGTAAAAAGAAGGTATTCGGGAAAAAATGCAGAAACAATTGTGCATTTTGCATGTCATTAGAGAGAGAGAGGGAAGAAAATAACTTACAAATTGAGTGAGAAAATATTTCTTTACCTCTTTACTTTCATTCTCCCTCAATTTGCACGTGTAGTTGTTGTCTGAAGAATACATTCCTTCCACTGTGCAGCTCCCAATCACCATCCAGTTTGAAATACTTACATTGCAGTCTCTAAACATTGGTTTCGCTGGACCGAATGAGTTTATATTTATTACATTTTTTGTTTCGCAATATTATCGAGATTGTAGGGTTATTTAGGTATATATATATATACTGTATATTATATGTTAGTGATGTTTCTTTAAATTTCACTGAATATTTAAAAACTTCATCGACAGCCATGCTATTCACTTGAAATCACAACGTTGTGAACAACTTTTCAGAGTGGGTAACAAAATTGGATAGATCGTAATCCACACTATAATGAGTATATTGTTTACCGATTATTCTGAAGTCACATTGTGCGTACGTTGAGGAATCGCTGCACGAAAAAAAGCGAGCTGAGTTTCTTGTGATTCCTTTCATTGTAAGAGTATATTTGTAATACACTCTTGTGACAGCACCATAAATCGTACGTAAATGAAATGTGTCGTTCCAAGGTGTGCAGTTCCAATCAATGCAAGAACCGTTAAAAATAGTTTCCTTTCTGTCATTATAAACCAAGCATTGTCGTTGGTTCACATATGAATTACATGTAATTGAGATATCTGAGTCTTCAACAACGTCCACACTGCCCTTGTCACAGCCATCGATAATTAAACCTGCAAGAAAAGAAATATTATAAATATATATTTAACTTTAAAAAAGTGTAAAAAGATTAAAAATGTAGCAATTTGATTAAAATTACTTAATGAAACCCCAATTACCCTTGACAAAGTATGTAAAACTGCTCATTGATTTTTACAATTAAGAAAGAGTTTAAAGTCTGTTTGTTTCTTTCACAGGAACACCAACAGCATTGTCTACTGATAATAGTGATTTTCTACCTTTAAAAGCTCCCGTTGGATATAAAAGGCGCGAGCTAGTTTAAAAGTAATTGTGTTTTAATAACTGACATACATTTTTTAACAAGGACAAGTGTCTGAATATGTAAAAGGAGACTAATATCCATCCTCTAAACAAAAAAAGGAGAATATTATAGCTGGACTGTGACAATCTCATATCATTATTTAACATTTTGCGGTGTGTGTATATATGTAAAAACTATAATTACAGTAAGAACTAACTTAGTATAGAAAACTTTATGTTGCAGGTAATGATTTTCAGTAGGCACTAGATTTTTTTCCAGCGATAAGCTGTGGGGCATTTTAAATTTAGCACCAGCAAGTTTGTGTTAAAACAGCAGGCAAAGCACAAAGCCCGGTTCACCACAGTTCGAGCGATTCATTTTGTTAGACTATTTTACAGCACAGGGGAAAAAAATTCCCACCTTAAAATATCTTTCTCGTTAGGTCCCTTATTTGAAGTTTAGGAGACGTACCCCTGCACCGTATAGTCGTTCTGCATCACATACATCGACATCCATTTTTCCATCCCCTTAGTTAGTAATGTAAGTAGAAGTTGGCACCAAAAATAGGTCAAATGTATTAGCTGTTAAATAGATAGGTATATGCAAAGAAAGATTGCACGGGGAAATAAGTAATCCGGTTTTACATGCATATACCTTTCTTTCTCTGTGTGTGTGACTCGCAGCTTATTGTACGCTTTGTCCTCGTTCTACAAATGAAATATCTAAAGATTCTTTGGGCGAGTGAATTTTGGGTCGTCTCGTGCAAGTTAAAATAGAGAGTGTAAGCAGTTGTGATGAGCACAAGCTACGAGGGAATAGCTAACACAGGGATGCCCAACCTACGGCCCGCGGGCCATATCCAGCCCGCGACGCGGTGCCGTCCGGCCCGCGAAGCTTCTGCCCACAGTATAGGAAATCGGCATGTTAGTAATAAAATAAAAAAAAAAACCGAAAAAAGGGAAGAAGTATTTATCCCTACGTAGGGGCGTCTCTCAATCTTTCGATGAATTTCATTCTAGATTTTCGTCTTGTGAGGAAACCAGTGTTTGAGAACGAGGGACGCCGCATTCCACAGGGGATTAGTGGTCTTTTGATTGGTTAATATTTGAATCAGTCGTTAAAGAGATTGAAAATACAGACTCTGGGCTTTCTAGCAAGGTATAATGCAATGGGGTTCTGACAGAGAGGAGTCCGTCGACTCGTCTGACACCGCTCAACTCTTGGTATTTATTCGCGGTACAAACCGATTTTGAAATTACAGAAGAGTTAGCGGCCATGACGGAAAAAACAACTTCAAATATCCCACTAATTACTACATAATTAATGGTAAGTTGTTTCTAATAAAAATGGTATCTGTTCTATATTTTTTCTTTTATGTATTTTTGCGGTGAAGTGGCCCGTGACACGCGTGTCCGAAATGGATATGGCCCGCAGGCCGAAAAAGGTTGGGCATCACTGAGCTAACAGATCCAAAGATAAATGACTCAAGGAAAAAAGAGACTTTTCGGGGGACAGAAGCTTTATTTTTGATCTCCAAAGTAGGCTAAGTTTGGGTATGCAGTAGACAAGGGAAAAAAAAAAAAAGAAAACCACGTTAGATATATTAAACTTGATAGGATTTTTTACCTTTAATTGAGTTTGGATTATGCACTTAAAGTTAAAACTCGACTGCAAGAGTTTTCTCTTTTGCATTACGATAGAAACACTTTTCATCCTAAACTCAAAAATGCCAAAAGTGACATGACATGACATGACATGACATGACAGACCAAAGATATACGTCGAGATGAAAACATCTCCAACTCGACCAGATGGTTGAGGATAATAACAACCGACGACAACGTTTAGCCATCTTTTCCGGTCACAGTCGTGCTTACCAGACCGCGTGGTGTGCGGACCAATAGTGAGATTGGTGAGCATCCTGGTAAACTGAGTGTGTATTCTAATACTTTGATTAACTGTGTGGTTGCACTAGAATATACAAGCGACAAGGAAGTAAAAGCAATAATTAAGGCATTAACAAACACGCGATACATTGCTAAGTTCGCCCAGATGTGCTCTGTGTGGCTACAGAATTCCACTGTATCAACCTGTAATGTAGTACGGTTCACATTTTGACAAAAAAATGTAACAGGTAAGTACCTGAACCATCCTTTGGAGCGAGCAGTGCGACACCACACAGTATCCACAGTCTCCAGACAGCCATTACTTATCTCGCTATGTGACAGAAGTACAGATGTTGACAGCACAGCGAGCACAACAACCTGAACAGTTATAGAGAAATCCTCTCCACTTGTTACACGAACAACAATACTGTCTTTACACACGACCTCTCTCTTCAAACGGTGATCACAATATGTGGAGAGGACCGAGGATTCACTTCCCTGTTCTGTTCTAGTTAAATGCTACTCGTGTTTCTGCGCACCACTGTCAGGGTTAAATTTCCTGCCGTGTGAGTTTGCTGACAACCTTTTACACATATCAAATATATTCAGCAAGTGGATAACCTTGGACAATTTATATTTAGTCAGATTTCAAAATTTACGGAAATATGCCTTAAAGCTTTCGACGATCTTTTTGTTAAGAGGAGGAAGATATGTGGGTGTGTTTTTGTTGCTGCTGCTGCTGCTGCTGCTGTTGTTGTTGTTGTTGTTGTTGTTATTGTTGCTGCTGCTGATACCGCTATCGTTCGTTATCTACACCTTAAATAAAAAATTAAAATGACCAAATATAATTAGTTAGTCTCTGTCACTCTTTATGCTGTCTACAGTGATAAAAACATTATTCATATGTAATCATATATACACATAATATCTCTATGTGGAAAAAGTACACTGCGCTGCACAGCAGGAAACCCTTTAGTCTCTCTTACACATCAATAAAACAGTCACAAACCACTTGTCACACACAATCTCTCTCTTATCAACAAGGTGGTTAGAGTGCAGACTTGTGCTTATCCAGGGGCGGTAATGCATCATAATAATCTAGGGGTAAAACGCAGTTACCTCCCTTCACAACATGAGTTGACCGCACACGCACATACACACCAATTTAATACAGTATAAAGAAGATTAGAGAAAATTTAAAAAAATGTTATTGCATGTAAAGGTTGGGGCGTTTATGCCGAGACTTTAAAAAAGAAAATATGTGTACAAATAGATAGACCTACTCTCTCTGTCTACACACCACATATTATATAAAACGCACTCTACCACTCCTTTTGCCGAAAATAAAAATAAATAAATACAGTACATGCTTTCTTAAATGGGTAGTATACCATTTAAAAAATATTAGAGGTAAACAAATTAATGATAGCCACACTTGGCCACTGTGCCTTTTTTATTCTACGGGCTGTCTTCCCGTTTGATTGACAGCAAACCTTCCTCAGTCCTTTGTTCCTTTGTGTGTCCTCATGAGAACCTGTGACTCACTAAATAGGACACTAGCAGGTGTAATTACCTGTGTTTATGCACGCAAATACTTTCATGTACACACACACAGAAGAATACATGCAAAGAAAAAAATTAAACACGCCCTCAAACACACGGGCAAGTCTGTAAGTTGAACGTGATAAGACGTGTGATAGGTTAGGACAGGACTTTCCTGTTGTGAAAGAGAGAAGCAAGGTATGGGGTAGTCTTAGAAGATTGAGGTCATGAAGTGTTTTAAACTGCTACAAGGAAGTAAAATACACACCAGTCCTTGAAAAGCAACGAGAAAAATGTTTTAGCACGTCCTCAGATAGCGAGACACACAACTGCCTATTGTGTGTGTTTTTTTCTGTAAGGGATAAGCTTTGAATACTTGACCTATCCTTAGAACTGGGTTAATTAATCATTGAGGAAGGATGTGATTGTCACTGACAGACCTAGAAACACAAGAGCATGGACATTTCACGGGCGTGTGAGTAAGTGACACACAGTTGGTATTAGATGCTCACAGTCAAGCTTAAGATCTTACCTTTGAACTCATAAAAAATAAATACCATTATAATTCCGACAACGTTTTTTAAAAGAAAAAAAGTGTAGAGAAATATCAATTAGTCATTAGCATAATTCATCAATGTTCAAAATAGAACCTCTACAGAAAGATAAAAATATTTGATCTTCCTTTACTAAAGAATGCGGGACATGTGCTGTAATTCAGTCCAAGACCGGAGTTGCCTTTCTCCCTCCTGTTGGAAGGACAGAAATTGTGATATGTGTGTAGTGTGTGGTCGTCTGCAAACATTTCAACTGTTGTCTATGAAGGGGAAGATTGTCGGTATAGATGTAGTGAAACTTATTCATTTCGCTTTTTATCGATACTGTTTACACATTGCAAGAAAAGGCGGTAAGGGGCCTGACGGCATCCCTTTTTAGTTTGTGTAATTGTAGTTTTATGATGTACAGAAGACTATCTATAACTTCGAAGGCCTTCACAAAGTCTACAAATAAGATCGTGTTTTTTTCAGAACTTCTCACACGACGAGTTTTCTTCAAGGCCACATTTAAAGATTTCATACCATCGAGTCCAGGTGGGAATGCGGACATCCTTGACACAGCGCAGACAAACATAGGCAACGCCTACAGCTCTACCCCCGGGGTGATGTAAGCTGGGATTTGTACATCAATGACCAGATGGCTCTGCGAGGTCGATCTCTGACTTCAGGCGACACTAGTAACGAGAGTGTCATGCCCGTGACTCTACAGGCCGGAGACCAGGTCTATGTCCGGAGATTTAAGGATTTGAAATAAATGATCTCAACACCTTTTATGGATATTTCCTTTACGTATCATTCCAACTTACTCTTACTGTTGTTGTTTTCTGATTTACTTAGAAGTAGAAACCACTCTGTAATCTCTGACAAATATCAAAGATCAATACACACATACACACAAATAAAAATGGGTCAAAAATGTTTCAAAGTGCAGGACATGATACTTCTCTACTGAGACCTAATAATGAATAAAATGTACTCCAAATATTAAATGTGATCTTAAACAATAGGAGGAGTCAAGAGCATCTAACAAACAAATGAATAAGATTTAACCAGGTGATCTGTAAGCATATTTATCACACGCTGACACGTAATTTTATTCGTGACTAACGACTTACAATTTATTATTAAGATGACTATCACACAAAATATTTCTATACCGTTCTGTACTTAATTTTCTATACAAAAATTTCATATCTTTAAAATATTATGTAATCAAAGATGCAGTCAACATATCCTATTGGATTTAGTAGCGAAGACCCCCTCTGGATGTTTTGTTGGTTTATTTTTTTAGGTACCTAAACGATACAAAGAGGAAGATCAAAGGTAAATGGAAATTTTTACTTGACAGTCGACAATTTTCTGGACGAGAAAAGGTCATTATAAATAGTCGCATGGCCAGTGACATGAAAAACAACAATATTCTCATTTTCCAGTATCTGTCTACGTACAACGCAGTTGCAAAAGCGAAGTATTTTATTAACCTTTGCAGGAAAATAGTTTGTTTACCAACAGTAGCACTAAAAATAATTTTACCGGAAATATTGACACAGGCATTAGGCCCTGCTGTCTCTTAAAAAAATAATAAAAAAAATGAGTTATAAGACGTAGTTTAGTAGAAAAAAAATAAAACTACTATACTTCAAAAATAAATATATCATATTTCATGATTTAGCCAGAGATTATAGATATCACATTCTGAAAGGGTCAAAATGTCGTTAGGGAATGTCGGCAGGTGACCGAGGGGTCACGCATAGTCATCATACAATGAATGTCAAGGGTATAAATAAGTTCAACTGTCTCCTGTTGTCCATCACTGCTCTCGGCGGGACATCCTGTGACGAACAGCTTTGTTTTCAAAACCTGAATGTAAGTACATCTTACTACAAAATATTACATTATGTTAATGCTTTTAATGCATACTTTGTCCTGTAAAATTCTAATGTCGAAACTTCAATGTCCAGCTGTTGGTGACAATTCAAGATGGCAATCACTCTGCTGGTCCTGTTCGTCCTCATGGTGTCCAAAGTGGACGCAGGTGACATGGACAATCTGCAGAGAGATGTCACGGCACTGAAATCTCAGATTGGTAAGACTGAGTATTACAATATTAACATGCCAGACTGAGGCACTGGCTCTGGTGTAATAGTCTCGCTTGGTGGGTCTTTGTTCTTATCAACATTTATTTGTACATTACTTAAAATCCTCGACATTCAATACAAGGGACATAAATTACCCCTCAGACTATAATTACTATCATTACCATTATTGACAGTAATGTCCTATAGCCTAACAGGTTTGCGGGTTACTGCTTCCTTTCCCTAATCCTATCCTTCGTGACATTTCTACAGATACCAGTCAATGTTAATGTAAACTGTTTATCTCTGCAATTCCGCTTCTGTTTAGTTTTATTTGTCTGTAAGGTCACATATGTCCTATTGCTCCTCCTCCTCTTCCTTCTCCTCCTCCTCCTCCTCCTCCTCATCATCATCATCAATAATATTCAAAATATAACTTCTACAGAAATATTAAAATATCTTATCTTTGTTTAGTAAAAAAAGGATACATGTGCTGTAATTCAGTCCAAGACCGGAGTTGTCTTTCTCCCTCCTGTTGGAAGGACGGAAATTGTCATATGCTCGTAGTATGCTATCGTCTGCAAACATGTCAACTGTTGTATATGAAGGGAAATACTGTCTGTATAGATGTAGCGAGACTTATTCATTGCTTTTTTTTATAGCTACTGTTTACACTTTGCAAGAAAAGGCGGTAAGGGGCCTGAGGGCATCCGTTTTTAGTTTGTATAATTGTAGTTTTCCGATGTACAGATGACTATCTATAACTTCGAAGACCTTAACAAAATCTACAAATAATATCGTGGGGTTTTTTTTCAGAACTTCTCACCAGACGAGTTTTTTTCAAGGCCACATTTAAAGATTTCAAAACATCGTTTGAATCTGGGAAAGTGGTCATCTTTGACACAGCGCAGACAAACATAGGCAACGCCTACAGCCCTACCACCGGGGTCTTCACGGCTCCTTACCGCGGGGACTACGTCTTCGTTTGGCAAACCTTCTCTCTTGGCGCAGCTGATGCAAACTGGGATTTGTACATCAATGACCAGATGGCGCTGCGAGCTCGATCTAACACTTCAGCCGACACTAGTAACGAGAGTGTGCTGCCCGTCACTCTACAGGCCGGAGACCGGGTGTATGTCAAAGGTTGGAATAGTTTCAACTTCTGGGGACTAAACCATAGCATCTTTGCCGGGTGGCTTGCCATGGCATTTTAGTCTTCGTTTACTGGCGAAAAGAGGAAAGAAACCGATATCAACACCTTTTCTGGATATTGCCTTTCCGTATCATTCCAACTTACTCTTACTATTGTTGTTTTCTGATTTATTTAGAAGTACAACCACTCTGTAATCTCTGGCAAATATCAAACACCAACACACACACACACACACACACAATGGATCAGAAATGTCTCTATGTTGAAGTGCAAAACTAAGAGATATAATAATTGAAAGCAAATAGAGAATATTTAAAGTCCTAAATACAACGCTATCAATAATTGTTTACGACAGTTACGATAACCGACATTAAGAAGAAAAGAGAGGATTGATGTGATGTAAAAACAGACCCACATTGGACTCGTTTTTTTTTTTAGTTTTGACTAGAATAGGTTAACATTGTATTTTGGCAGTAAGTAACGTAGATATATTTTATGTCTACATGTCTTGTTTTCATTCTTTAATTTTAATAAACTGATCTTTCAAACGTTCCATTACAATATTTTGAAACTGACGGGAAGAAAAACTACAACCTAGATTCCAAATAAACAAAAGATCCAAAGTATCTTGCCCCAAAAATATCTAGCTATACCAGCGAAGTTCACATACAGAGTAACCGAAAACATCTTGCCCATTCGGACTATAAGGACAGTAAATGTTACTCCAGTGGTTTGTGGCTGTGTCCTCTGACCACTGGTACTGACTACACGACAGTTAAAGTCACGTGGTGTGCATACAATATTCTCCCTCTTTACGCCAACATTTAAATTTAGTAGTTACGAATAAAAGACTAACAAACATGCGGTGAAACAGAAAAAGAAACAATTAAATCTGCAATGAAGTCACGTGATCCACACGGTGTTAGTCTCTCTCTCTCTAGATTCATCTGGATCGCTCACGTAAAGACAATCAGTGACCAACAGATGAGTGAAGACTATCAGTGACCAACAAGTACTAGCAGAAGAGTTCACAACTCTCATTGATTACCTCGCAACCTCTGACGTAGGCGGCGGCAGCTGAGTAATGGCGGAGGGAGGAGCAGTGGGCAGTGAGAAGAACCATCGCAGTCTAGTATTTCAGACGAACGTGTCCAGGTAGAGGTGGATGGTTGGAGTGGTCAACTTGTGCATATGCTTAATTTAGATAACAAACATGCCCAAGATTTGTTCCCCTTCTTTTTTTATCTGAATGATATTGTTTAGAAAGTTGGTAATGAACAGCCATGTGGCTTATCATGGTTACTAAAGGTTTCTAAAATATTTTCCTCACAATAATTTGATTGACAATGTCACTTATTTAGAATCAATTCATTTCTGTAGTTCCATTACATAACTGCTCTGGAGAATCACCCACAATTAAGACAAGATAAAATGGTCACCTTTCCGCTCTCTTCAACGTGTCACTAGAGTTGCGACATCTCTCCAGAGCTGCTTGTTTTCTCTAGTTTTGTATACACTTTCCGGATATATATATATATTGACTGGCATGCTCACCCTGTAAAGACCTTGTGGGACGTCCAGTATAACGTCATCAACTCGTCCCTCTTCAGCTTTAGTAGCAGACAGCCTGGTGGACCAACTTGTTGATATGAACACGAGGGGAACACATTCTCTCTAGATAATGATTTATTTCTAGCACCCAGAAAAAATAATTATCTGCAGTGCTTATTACACATTAAACAAAATAGTTCCAGTAGTTCCTGTTAGTGACAGAGGTAAATGAAAACAAACACACAATTCACTATTTGTCACCATAGTTTTCCTTTGTAACTTCGTGTAATGTAGTATATTTGTGCATCGCGTTTTTACGCTGTTTGTACCACTGTCAGAGTTATACTTTGTGCCACACGAGCACACTGACAGCATACTATACATGACAAAAAACAATTCAACCTGTGGATAAATTTTACAAATTTATATTAGGTAAGGAAAGATAAAATTCAAAGGAAACCAAAATCGTGGTCTGCTGATGTCAGAAAAGCGCTTTGATAGCTTATTCCGGATATCAAAGGCGCGAACGAAGCTAGCAGTCAAGTTTAAATAGCTGACAGAAAAAAATTGACAAAGACGAGTGCCCTGACAAGCAAAAATAAGTTTACTATCCAATCTCTAAGAAAGGAGACACTGAAAGATAGTTAAAGGGATATTTCTTGATTCGCAATTACCAGCAAGACATAAAGTATACAATAGGTTACATAAAAGGAAACTATCCGGAAAGAGTGGTTCAAAAGGATTATAATAATATTGATCAAATACTCACATCGATGGGCTTAAAGAAACAACTAATCTAGAATTTAAAATATTTATCTGGGATGAAATAGCTCTCAGCAGGCACTAGGTTCTGTTTTCAGCGATAAGCTGTGGAACGATTTAAATGGAAATAGTATTTAAGAAAGTGTCAAGGTCCAGGCTAGGATTATTAGGAATTAGGAGGTATCGTTTACACGCTGTCGTCGTTTAAAACGAGTTCAAAATGTTTTAGTTTAAGAGCAGTTCTTAGTAATAAACTGTTAAATACTTCGTGGAAGTCGCAACAGGATGTGTCACCATGTATCGCCCTATTTGCTGTGTAACTTGAGAGCGTGTTTGGACAAGCGTGTACCACTGCCAGTCCTTTGTTTCCTCCACTCTACTCCCCCTTTCCTTAACCTGGTTAGTTGCGAGAGCTAGACGAAGAAATCCTTCTAAGGCACACATAATTCTACATCATTTAAAGCTCTTATGAAAAATAAAAGCGAAATGGTTCTGGTAGTTTTTTATACTGACTGAAGTGAAAAAGGACAGTTAACTATTTATCACCATGGTATTTTGTTGTAATCTCGTGTAGAGTAGTACGGTTATTGTTTTGACAAATAAGTTTAACAGCCAAGTACCTGAACCATCCTCTGTAGCCAGCAGTGCGACACCACACAGTATCCACAGTCTCCAGACAGCCATCACTTATCTCACTGTTTGAGAGAGGTGGAAATGTTGACAGCACAACTAACAAACAACCTGAGCAGATACGGGTACAAGTCCACTTGTCACACAAACAACAATACTGTCTGTACGTGCGACCTCTTTCTCCAGGCCGTGTTGACACATTGTGGAGAGGACTGAAAAATCACTTCCCTGTTCTATATAAAATGTCTCGTGAGGATAATACCGACAACAACACATTTGTGTGTCGTCCTTTTGCGCTCTTGTAGTTCGCCACTGGCAGTGTGATATTTCGCGCCGTACTGACAACATTTTAAACATATAAAATACATATAGCATATGAATAGCTGATGACAATTTATATCTAGCGAAATAATATATAATTTAGACTATTATGCGCTAAACCTTTTTGATGCACTAGCTTGTAATTCTTCTTTTGAGAGCGAGAATGTGTGCACGTGAGCAAGTGCTTTTTGTGTTTATCGTCATTCTTATTTACACAATAAAGCTCTCATATCTCTGTCTATCGTCTGACCTTATTCTAAAATGAAGCGTTGTGCAAGAACTAAAGACGTTTTATATAAAAGTACAAAGTTTTCTTATTGAACAAGATCGACCACCCTTGTCTTACCCTCTAAGTTAATCGAACAGAGTTCCTTCCCTTTGAATGTTTACCAGCGGAACAATATTAATAGGAACAGTGCATTAAGTTAGTGTTAGTTTTACTAACAGTGATAGGTGCCGCAATATTTTACATTAACAAAAACTTAAATTATTTTTGCTAAAATATTATTTCCCTTTATCGTTAAAGTTAAAGAAAGGAGAGTAAAAATATTCAGGCAAATTTTAAATTTTTACAAAAAGTAGGTAAATACTAATTACAGGAAAATGAAGGCAACTGAACTCAATAGAATGTTATCTAATCCTATTCCGGGTGTTCACATTTCACTAATGAGTAGAGGGGACAGTGTGCAGGTTGAGATAACAAAGGTTGTTGGGGAAGTGGATGAGTGTCTGATTTCGCTTGTGTACGGGGCCTTATCTTTTTTCAGGAAAATTATAATGCTCTCCGCTTGATATTCTCTGTTAACTCCTGTCTCTTTGTCCTCTCATCGGGAGAAAGATATTATCTTGACAGAAACACCTTCATGCACACAAGCAAATAGACAGGATAAGAAAAATGTGTTTGAAAATACATGGGTACTCAGGCGTAGCTTAATTAAAAACAAAATAAAAATTATATCCCACATGCAAGTATAAAACACACATGCGTGTGCTCGTGACCATACTAACCCAATTTTCATCTCTGTGTTATCTTTGTGTATGTCTGCGCGCGCGAAAGTGTGTCTCGGAGCTGCTTAAACATTAAGTGTATATTTGCTTACGATGAGGGCGTTGTACTTAAGTGACAGTCTCTGTGGTATTTAGTTTTTTTTCTCTTGTGAAAAAGATCTACTTTTATAAAACATGGAAATATTTTTTTACCGCTTAAAGGGTCCCACCCGTCTTTTTTCCTACTCACTCACCCATCTTGTTTATATGCCCTTCACCTTTCCCGCCTTTCTTTACACATCCGTTTAGATGCTGCAAGGAGAGAGTGACGCTGACAAGGAGGACGACTGACAGGAAAATAAAGGAAAAAGGAGGAAGACAGAGGTAAGGTAACATATGTAGCGAAACAAAAACCTAGAATGATATAGATGCAAACATGCAGAGGCACTCAAGGAAAAAGATTAACCAATCATTCAAATATTCTCTTAATCAATTTTTTTTCTCCTATGTTAAAGGTCAGTTGGTCAGTAAATATGTGTTAACAAATAGATGACAAATCCTAAGACGCCGTTTACTACGTTAACTATTTATATATAAACACTTGTAAAGAGAATTAAACAAAAGAGAAAAGACACAGAGAGGGAAAGACAAGAGATAGTTGAAGGGGTTAAAGCAACCTGGTTAACTACTGGCAGGGATGAGTTTAAGGACGAGTTTAGACCAAGTAAAAATAGTTTGTTTATTTAGGTTTGTGCAGTGTTAGGTCAAATCCTGGTCCAGGTATTCTGCCAATAGTGTGTAGCTTGAGATGACAATATGCCATGTGGTGTGTCATTGCATTCTTATTTGATTTGTGCTGGTTGTCACTGTGGGAGGCGATTTACATCTTAAGGAAAGGCCGTAGATCATTTTTCCTAAAACTTTTTCCTAACATTTCTAACACGCACACACACATACACTGACATCTAGATAAAAGGAAAGAGGAAAGAATGTGAGAAGAAACGAGCGACATTTGGACAGAAAACATTCAGACCTTTATTGCATGGAACGTTTGACAGTCATGACATGTCAAGAACATCTGAGGATTTTATAGGCACTTGAATACAACCGGTGTTTACATAAAGATCATTCAAGACAGAATCCTGATAAATGTATACCACATGGTGGGTCACATAAAAGAAGGCCGCCTCATCTGACCAAATTTTCGGAAGGTGACTTCTGTTAAGTTGCCCACTTAGTAGTTTGCACAAGAAATAGATAAAGAACATAGTAAGGAGTCGGGTATCTGGAAGGGAAAGAAAGACAATTTTTGGGTTCTGAAATAGTTTCTAAACCTTTTAAATAATTAATGGTTTTAAACTACCAGCTTTCTAGTTAACATGCATGTATGTCTGTAAATAAATTTCAAATGTTAAAAAGCCATTTAACAAAGCAACTAAAAAACCTTAAAGATTTAATATTGTAACAATATCATTCTTTTACAGTGCTTTCATTGTACAAACCTTTTTACTTTTAAACATATTGTGACTGGGACAAGTCTACGTTTATCATCAGCAAATGGAAAAAAACCTCTTTTTGACCAGCGCCATTTTTAAAAGTACACAATGTATTCTTAGAATGATTCCGTGACTTTCAAACACAGCCAGTGAATTTTCACCGCAGTGTGTAAACTTTTAAGGACTTGAAACAGTCTGAGACGTCCTCGGCACAACAAATATTGCAACTAGAAAGAATAGAAAAAAAAATAAGATAAAAGTCTCCAAAAGATAAAGGTAAGAACTCACGAAAGCTAACAAAATTTAAAGTCAATAGATTTGCAGTGTTGCACAAAATGTTTGTAAAGATTATTTTTTGATGATATTACTTATACCTGTAGGTTGTGTTGCATTTGGACTTTCCAGAATCACTTCCTCGTAGCAATGTTCGTCCTTTGTAATCATGCCATCCCTAATTTCTGATTCAGTAGATAGAGATCGTTAAAAAACAGTACGGTTATGATTTGTGTACAAGAAATTACGAATATAACATAATAATAAAATATGCGTTTTACTGGAAAACAAACTTGAATACAAAAACTAAAATAATAGTGTATGCTAGGTGTAATAAACACACTGTAGCTTTGATGATACGTCACCTAATGTACCTGGCGAATGAGGTGTGTCACCTGATTTCTGGGTGAGATCATCATAACTGTGTTCGTTGTTGGCAGGTCGTCTGGCTGTGTCGTACAATGGAGCTACAATTATAAAGAAATCCTTGTTTTTATAGTCATACGGGACGATACACCAGGCAGAAATATGTTCCTTGTGTAGAAAATATGCGACCGTTAAAACAGAGCTTTGTAAAATGTTTGTCAGCATTACGATTGCTTTTTGTTTAGTAATGACAAATGTGTTTTTGTGCTATAGATAACTATTTATAAAAATATTTAAAAACATTCCTACTTCTGTAAAATAATTAAACAGTAAAAATCAAATGAAGAAAAAGAAAAAAAAATTAAAAACAAAAGATGCTAGGAGGAGTAGATAACTATAATATAATAAAATAGGGAACAAATTACTTGTTTTAAATGTAGTAATTCGAAGAACATACAACAGGACCAAAATCAAATTAAAAAATAACACAAAGGCTGAAGAGATGTCATTATTTTATTTGCTTTTACTTAAAACCAACATCACAATCAGTATTTTATGAATTTCCAGGTAAGGTACAAACAAGAAAAACTGACAGTTAGCTCAACAAAAATACTCATACAGTTAAAACATTCAATATAAATGAAAATCTTTTGTCACAATTTAAAAACTTCACAAGCATTAAATACTGCATATAAAGAGAGGAGTAACAGTATTCAAAGAAAGGACAACATTTAATGTTATAATATTGACATGCATATGTTAAACTTTAAAAAAAATAAAATTTCCACACACTAGATAAAATTACCTGTACGGTGAAAGATATTAGTTATATATATATATATAGATATAGTATATATTTAAGTTTATATATAACACATACATTTAACTTTTGATAATTGTCAGAAGCAGCAAACTTTAAGAACATTATCCTTTAAATTAGTCTAGAGCGTTGTTCCGTGTATTTTTTTTTCGCTCGGTTACTACATTGCATATCAAAAGTTGTTCATGGGTAAATCAAATGTCATCAATCTATTGCTTAAATCAGTTTCATAAAAATACACTTTACACTCATACAGAATATTTGTTATTAAAGTAAATGTTTTCACTGTAGCGTTAAATACAGTTTTTATACTTTATTCATGTTGCAGATGGTGGTAGGTAGAAGCTTGCTCCTCCTGTGCAGTCCGATCCTCTTCAAAGTGTAGGGCATGGTACTCCTCTTCTGAAATCCCAGCTTCATGATTGTTCTGTTTAAACATGCAATTTATTAGTGATATGTACATACCTTATCAGAAACAGCTGCAACATGTAGTAAAAAATACCGCACTATCAAACAGCCCATAATAAAAGATGATGATGATGATGAATAATTATGATTGATGATGATGATGATGATGATGATGATGATCTCTTACCAATATGTCTGGCTTTAATCCTGTAGGCGTTACAGCACTGGCAACCACGTGGTAGACACCCAAACCAGAGACAGTCGGTACTTCAGTGACATTCATGTAGCCTAACCATTCAAAAGACAAACAAAAACTTTATCTACCTCCTATTTCACTTCCACAGTCCTTTATTATCTTACTAAATCAGGTAAATATATTTGTATATAGAAAAAACGTTTTACCTAATAATTCGCTTATTACAACTTACAAAAAGGTCTTTAAAGCATTTATTTATATCTATATTGTTTTGATATTTATATATTACACCTTTGACCGCAAAGTTGGATAATTAATTAACAATTTAATTCTATTTACTTGTTTTTACCAGAGTTATCTTACATAAAATTGCGTGTTACATTTACTAGGCTAAAGTTTTAGCCGCTCAAGCTTTGTGTTGTGTTTATTTTATCATTGTCTTGTTACCCACAATGGCACTGAAACATGATGTTTAAAATTGGTGGATGGTTCCATGACTTTTACCTGGTATGTCACTGATATTTCTTGTTCCTGGTGTCATTGGTTTGGATTTCATTGCCGGCGCGACTGCAGTCCTCGATTCTGTCGTTTCCTGCTTGCCCTGGCTCGCCAGGTTATTGCCTTCCCTGTTTATTTCAGAAACTGCATCCTGAGTAGTTTCACAGATTGTTACATATTCGCCATTGAGGTCACTAGATGTCGTTGTCATAGCGACCGTGTAGAGGTCTCCAGAAGAAGCCGCCTGGCGCCTGATGGGAAATTGTGGCTTGGGCTTGTTGACCACTGCATAGGGCGTAGTTGGTGGCTTCTTTCGATGAAGGAATTTGCAAAGACATTGCCAAAATCTCAGGTTAATGTTTCCTCTTCCACACTTTCCTGCAAATCAACAGCAAGCTGTAGTAAGCTGAGAGCTTACAAAATTCTAATGACTTATACAGTTTATAATAATATATGTAAAAGTTGTATTTATAAAACCTAACCATCTTTTCAAATTAATTTAGATACAGACGTTGCATTTGTAATATCTTGTAGCAAAAGGAGAAAATACTATATGCATATAAAACACTACACTTGAAGTTTTATTAGTGAAAATATAGTGTGAATATTTTTAATAATTTTGTAAAAGATTTCTACAGCATATAACCTATATTTTGAACAATAGATATAGGAAGATATTGGAAACATTAACACGCACACGCGCACGCACGCATTTTCACACACATATAGTATACAAAAATGTCTGAATAAAGTTACTGGAATGCAAAAAGTATTACTAAAAAACAAGCCTACTATTAACTGTCTTAAATGTGCTGACACTAAGGCTGGTACACTAATTGTTAATATTTAATTAACAGAAAGGTAACTCGCCTGACTAGGAAACTCATGTTTCATGGAGATGTTAAACATTCCGGGAGGGAGTAGAATCCTACAGCAGCTTTCAACGACCAAATGACAAGTAGTACATTCCGGGAGAAAAGTGTTTGAAAAACGATTTGCTACATTTCGCAGTAAAATGTTTAGTTCGTCAAACGACAAACTTCTTTTAATTGTGCATTTTAAAAAATTTGTATATTGTATTTAGTGGAAGATTACAAAGAGACAAAAGCAAGTTAAAAAGAAGACATCCGGATAGATTATTTTTTTTAAATCTTGTTTTTTAGTGAAATAATTAAAAGCACTATTGTTTATAGATTAAAAGAAATGGAGACAGAGATTTTGACGGTTGGAGTGATGGAGCTTTGGGATTTTATACAAGATTTGTCAGCAAGAATATCAAATTCAAACCTTTCCGCCTTTTAACGATGTAAACAGCGATGACAATTCCGATGATAGCTAGAATGAAAACAGCTGCCACACAGCCACCAATGATGCCTCCTTTAGAGTTCTTTTGTCTTTCGTTTTCTGAGTGTAAATATTACAAACAAAAACATATTATTTTACATTGTGTGGTAGTATCTGATTAATTTTGAATATAACACGTTACATATATTACTGATCTAATACAATAAAATGTTATTAAATTATATATCTTTCATCGGTATAGAAACAAACGTTTACAGTGCAATACCACGAATGCACAATCAGCTTCTCTTATTATAAACATCAACCTTCTCCTTACTCTTGCTCTTGAGGTATGTCGCTTACAAGTATAATACAAAAGTCAATCTTTGTTCAGCAAGGTTTGGTATTTTATGTTTTAGGAATAATCTTTAACTTCACACTGCTGTGTCGAAGAAAAAATAATAATGCCGCCAATGTTCCTCGAACACGAAGTGAAAAAGTCGAGCATCAACTGTTTTACTATTTTACACATATAAGATGCATGCACATGAAAAGAATTTAGCAAGACATCAAGGAAGATTAATAACAGACTCAGGACACACTCACCTGCTATTCGCAAAGTGTAAACAATTGTATTGTTGATATATCCGCGAGGACCCCATATCAGCCGACATGAATAGTTGATGGTGGTATTTTCGGGCTGAATATCTTGGAGAGATAATGTATCAGTACCAATTCCATCCCAAGCAAATTCAGCAGGTGGAGTTCCTAAATTTGAAGAGGTACATTTGCAAGTGATGTCAGAACCTTCAAAAACAGTTTCTGGACAGTCATGGCTAGGTTCATCAGGAGGAACTGCACACACACAAACACATATCTGTAAAATATAAACTCTCCAAATGATTAATACTAATTATAAATGTAATTATTTTCATTTCTTTAAAGATTTTGTTTGAACAACAATTCCTGTGACGAAATGTATCTAGGTTAATCTATACAAAACAAGCAAGATTTTAGGAACGGGGCGGTACTGAAAGGGCACAGAATGGTTTTAAATGACAGGAAGGAGAAATAAAAGTAAAATGTCGAAAAAAATGATAAGCGTATAATAAGAAAGCCTTGTAGAGAGTAAATAGGAAGCTGGGAAATGAGAGTGGTAATGATAGTGTTATCGTATTATCAAACCTCTAAACAATAAATATTTAAAGAAACTAATTACGTCTTATTGTCGTTGCGACTGTCACAATTTCACGAAAGAAAGAAAAGATGAGAAAATATTATATTAAACCTCTTAAACAGGATAGGGGAGTAGAAATTTTAAGTAGAAGCTTAGAGGTTTTTCTGGATAACATCGGAAATAAGGGATTTATTTTTAACGATAAAGTCTCTTACTACAAACAACAACTTGATTATTGTGTCGAATTAACACCCAGGAATTGAATTTGGTTAACTGCTTATTAAATAAGAAGTAATAAAAAATGATTTTTTTTACTGATTTTTGTTAATTTGTTTCTGTTTTGAGTGCGGATATAAATACGTAACTAGTTGTAATATTTCGGAGAAAGAATAAATTGATACTGTAAATAAACAAAACTAGAAACCTTCAATTTGGTGTATTTATTCTGAATTGTTTTAAAACGTGACTTGTGTGTTGATACTTTATGTAAAAGTAGCGAATGAAGTGGCAGAGACAATCAATTTTTAAAAAAATTTAAAATCGGTGTATTTGTGCTTTAAAAAGTGATGTTTTGTCAGGAAGTAAGAGTGATTAAATGTATTTAACATATCCTCTATTTAATCTTAAATTATGTAAACGTATCATCTTACCTATGTTTATAGTTTTGTAGAAGAAATTCTGGGAACCAGGATCTATATCCATACTGTAGTTGTAGTTGCCCTGGTAAACAGGCATATTTTGACTAAAAGAGCAAACTCCTCTTCGATAATTTCTGTAGTCCAAAGTATCATAACTTACGAGCTCTTGAAATCCTTCTTGGATCTGCAAAGTGTTTTAATAAAACGAGTTCGTCGCAGATGATAATATATAATATAATATAATGATCACATACAAATTGTTATAACATATATATATTTAAAAATGTGGACGTTGAAACCGAAGCGATATTGACACGGGAGACTAACTGCTAAATAAACAAATCTTATCTTCCTTTTATCCATCTTTTGGTATCAAATGACTCAATTAATCAAATAAATCAATACACATATAAACATACAGGGAAAAAATGATTAGTAATGATGTTCTATTTTATCGCGATTGCTTGGGACCTTAATTGGATCTTACTGAGACCTTTCCCAACTTAAGTCACTTTTGTTTATTTCAGTTTATGTTTCAGTGCTGCGCTTTGTAAAATCTCACACATTATACAATGTAGATATATATAAATATAGATGGAATGGCTGCATCGGATCCTTAAATTTCTGAAAGTCGTGCTCTTTGACACAATTTAAAAAAATCTTTTTTATGACTGTAAGGTGTTATGCAGTTTGACTCATGGTTTCATCAGAGAGAAAGACAGTCATTATGTAGTCATTATGATCTTAAGCGATTTCTGTGCATTAGCAAGTCTGTTATTAGTGTTTTTGTGTTTAAAAGGATTGATATTCTTCCATATATATTATTTTCCAATTATTTGACTTAGGAAAACTCAGGCTGGAGTACCTTAGTATTGTTTTTGCGCCAAATGCAAGTATAAACAAAATCTGACGCGTACATCCTTTCAACTGCGCATGTCCCGTATATCTGCCACTCTGAGACCCGCACACTGCAACTGTCACCACTGATGATAGCGGGTGCTGTTATAGAAACAATCAAAATCCGTATATTATTATTAATTTTAATATTGATAATATACCTTCAAGCAGAGCTCTTCCAACGACGAGGATGATGATGATGATGATGCATATTATTGACTTCTGTTTGGCTATATTTTTCTGTTGTCCCCATTTATTAGGTACTGTGCCTGTCTTTGATATTGTTGCTGCAAGCAACTATTTGATGGTGATATTGCTAACTTTACTCTATATCCCTGTTAAAAAGAATATGTCTTTGACAAGATGCAAACGAATAAAATGATATTTTTTGCTCAATATTATACTGAAAAATAGACACGACTACACTGTTCCAAAGGGATTAAACAGATACCATGTGAAATAATAATAATGATAATGATAATAATAATCATAATCATAATAACACTAACACTGATGATGATGATGACGACGACGACGATAATATAAATTCGATAACAGTTTTTTTTTTATATTACGAGATTAAGCTACAAAAACATTACTTCTAAGTAACGTTTTCCGAAAGGCATTGTTTGAGTGAGTCTCAAATTACATATGAAAAAACAAATAAAACTTTATGTGCAAGCAACTCTTAACTGGCCAGGCCAAAACGTTTTGTCCTGTAAATCACACCAAAACGAAAATGACTATACGTATGTTACTACTCATACTCATCTTACAGATAAAGCCTCACGACTATATTTGAGTCCAACTCACCGATCACCCGTAGTCCACACTTTGCTGTTTCCCTTGAGTCGGTATTGCGGCAATGGTAAACATAGTTTTGCTCTCTTGTAACAAAGCTGATGTCAAGTTGACTCTCGTTAATCCCTGACACGGATGTAGTTAATGTGGATAATTTTACTGGTAATGTATTTCCGTAGTACAGCCCACACCCCATGCGATTACAGTAACCAAATGCTGACCCCAGCACGTAGCTATAGTAAGACCAAGACCATTCTACCTGGTTTAGGTACTGACCACAAATGAAAGTCACGTTGCTTTCCTCTATGACCGTTCTTTTAAAATCAGAACAGTCACGAATATACATAGCTGAAACAAAAACAGAAACAATCAGTGATAAAATAATCTTTTTGTAAATTAAAAATTCCAAATTATTCTATCGTTTTTGTCATTTTCCTAGCTTTTACTTCCCCACAGATACCGCCCTCCCTGCTTCTGTAGCTACAGTTAAAAAGTTCCTTGAGAACACTTTTGTTCTTTATCATCTGTAGTCTTGGATGACCGGGATTAGTTCAAAACTTGATAGTATGCAAGTAATTCTTCCATGCACGTCTCTTACTTTAGAAAGAAAGAAACTAGAAGAGTACCTTAGAGAAATACAGAGAACAAAAACTTTTGTATAGACTAGACCTTGGAGAGAAGTGCGAAACAACAACAAACATCCTGATTACAAACCAAATGCTAATTTATTATAATTAGGTAAAATTGTTCAACGACGCTATCATGATAGAAAATAACACCTTGATAATTGTTGTGAGATTTGACCCAAAGGGTTTCCATCTATAAAAGAATGTGAGCTTAAACGGGATAAAACATTTCCTGTCTGCTAAGTATAAGAGGCTGAAAAGCTAATCAGCTAGCAGTCAGAACTTGTTTCATGTGAAACATGATGTGGTATTTCTGCTTTTAAATGATGAATTCTGATATCGACTACTTCTTATACATAGTGATGATTAAATTTAGGTTAACTAATGTTGTACAACATATCCACCATTAACATCAATATAACGCGTGGTGTACGGACCCAGATTCAAGTTGGTGGATAGTTTTGGAAACTGAAAACTGAGAATGTGTTCTAGGAGTTTTTTATTCTTCCCTGTTTGGTGTCACAAGAAACTACAGACTACAAGTTGTGACCATGATAAGGGCAATAATTACCAAGTGATACATTGTCAACGTTACGCTCTAACGAGCCTTTGTGTAGTCACCTAGTTACATATACACAGGGTTAAAGTTATCATAAAAAACGAAATAATTTTAGTAAAAATTAGCTGAAGAGAAAACAAATTAACACTATGACCTAATTGTCATCATAATCTTCGTTGTCATAGCTAAGCTAATATTTCGACAAATAAATAGAACAGCTTATTACCTGAGTCAACCTTTACAGCGAGTAGTACGACACCACACAGTATCCACAGACTCCACACAGCCATCACTTATCTCACTGTTAAGAACTACAAATGTTGACAACACAACTAACAAGGCAATGTGATCAGCTATGCTGAAATCATATCCACCTGTCACACAACAGTCTTGTCTGTGCGTGCGACCTCTCACTTCAAGTGGTGGTGACACACTGGGGACAGGACTGGAAATCACTTCCTTCTTCTATTTAAAATGTCTCGTGAGGCTTATCACGATAACAAGACATTTGCACATCGTGTTTCTTGGCAGTTATAGTTTGCACCCCTGTCAGGGTTATATTTCGTGTCATAGGAGTATGTTTTCAACAAATTACTTATGTCATATATATTAAACATGTGAACAACCTTTGACAGTTTCTTGTTGTTATTATGTAGACATTTACACATAAGTAAGCAATGATCAAAACTCGCTCTGTTGTGTTACAAATTTTAATCCTGTATACACGTAAGTTTGCGAGGGAAAATAAGACACCGGCCTTTACCGCCGAAAAGCAATATATTTTCTCCACATTGATAAACAAGTCTGAAACAACTTACTACACAGCCTCTCTCTTTTCCTCTCCTTTCAATCTTCGGTTAGAAAAAAGCAGGGTTTTTGGAGAAAAATGTAGGTGTTTTGCTGCTAGAAAAGAAAGATTACAGGAAACCATAAACTAAATAAGTTGCAGACTAGAATATGTTTATTTTCTTTATTTTGTCAACTAGCAATGAAGAGCAAATGATATCAGTCAAATTATGTTCCCTGTTACCGAGACAGATCACATTCAAGAAGCACTGTTTAATCATAATCCACATTATAACATGCGAGTGATATTGCAGCTATGAAGAAAAAAATTTTGATCAGGGGAGGTAATGCGTGATAACAATCTGGGTTTAAAAGCTCGGGTTCTCCCCCTTACCCTGAGACAAACTCGTGCACACACAACCACAGGTACTGACACATAGTTTGTTTCTGTGTACTACATGTAGTAGGTTTAAATGTCAAATGTATCTTCATAGACAATGTACATATGCTCTCTCTTTATCGTTCAGATACCACTATTTAGCAGTCCTCAGTGTCCTTGTGTGAAAACCTGTGACTCACCAGGTGTGACTGCTGCAGGTGTAATTACCAGCTTTTGTTACACGAGAACTCGTTCAAAAACATATAAGTATAAAGACGCCCGAACATAAGCTTTAAAACAGAAAGAAAACTAAATTAAAATATATTATTAAGAAGAAACTCGACAGATGAATTAAAATAATCTCATCACTAACAACACAAAATGCCGGAACACTTTCGATTCAATGTACTACTTTACTGAGCAAACAGTGAGAGATTTGATACAAATATTCTTCATCCGCGGGATTGTATTACATCCTGAACTTGGCCTCCTGATCCTACGACTGTTTGTTTGCTTTTACATCCGTCAACGGTGAAGCCAATCAAACAACATGGTGTGCTCTGTGGAAACTAAGTCCTCTGCTCCCGGACATCACTCACATTGTCGTATTACAGTTGTTGGTCACGGTCACGGTCAAGGTTTTTGGTTCCTACTAACCCACATTGCTGTGTTAACACTCTGTCGGTGGACAACATTTTTTCTCTGTAAATGTTCTTGATGCCAACGTACCGTTGATTGATGTTTAGCGGGAGATTTTGGCTGTGCCAAGTGTTTGGAGAATGAATTATTCAGTGAGATAAATGAATTGATGTGAACTAAATTCCATTTCAGTCTCCGCTTCGTCCACCATCAGTGCAGTCCTCGTCATGCGTTATCTCAATAGCCTTATAACTTGTGGTTAACAGATAAAATTGAAAAACGTGCAGACCTACTAATAAATAAAACGTACTCTATTGACTCTGCTCTTAAACAATGGGAGAAGTCAAGAGCAATGAAAGAGCAAATGAATAAGATTTAACCAGGTGATCTATAAGCATATTCATCACACACGGACGCGTAATTATATTCGTGACTAACAACTTACAGTTTATTATTACGATGACTACCACACAGAATATTTCTATACCATTCTGTACTTAATTTTCTAAATAAAAATTTCATATCTTTTAAATATTATGTAATCAAAGATGCAGTAAACATTTCCTATTGGATTTAGTAGCGAAGAGCCCGTCTGGATGTTTTGTAGGTTTATTTGTTTAGTACCGAAACGATAAAAAGAGGAAGATAAAGGTAAATGGCCATTTTGACTGGACAGTCGACATTTTTCTTGACGAGAAAAGGTTATTATAAATAGTCGCATGGCCAAGGACATAAAAACAGTAATATTCTTATTATCCAGTTTCTGTCGACACAGATGCAAAAATTAAATATTTTGTTAACCTTCACACGAAACTAGTTTGTTTACAAGCAGTAGCACTAAAAATAATTTTACCAGGAATATTGACACAGGCATTAGGCCCTGCTGTCTCTTAAAGAAATACTACAAATATGAGTTACAAGACATAGTTTTGTAGAAAAAAATAAAAATACTATATTTCAAAAATAAAAATATTATATTTCATGATTTAGCCAGAGATTATACATATCAAATTGTGAAAGGCTGAAAATGTCGTTAGTCAATGTCGGCAGTTAATCCGAGGGATCACGCAGTCATGATCCAATGGTTGTCAAGGGTATAAATAAGTTCAACTGTCTCCTGTTGTCCATCACTGCTCTCGGCGGGACATCCTGAGACGAACAGCTTTGTTTTCAAAACCTCCTGAATGTAAGTACATCTTACTACGAAATATTACATAATGTTAATGCTTTTAATGCATACTTTGTCCTGTAAAATTCTAATGTCGAAACTTCAATGTACAGCTGTTGGTGACAATTCAAGATGGCAATCGGTCTGCTGGTCCTGTTGGTCATCATGGTGTCCAAAGTGGACGCAGGGAATGTCAGCCATCTGCAGAAAGAGGTCAACGCACTGAAATCACAGATTGGTAAGACTGAATATCACAACAATATTAATATGCTAGACTGAGACACTGGCTCTGGTCATCATCATCATCATCATCATCATCATCATCATCATCATCATCATCATCAATATTCAAAATATAGCCTCTACAGAAATATTAAAATATTTATCTTAAAATATTTTATCTTCGTTTATTAAAGAATGAGGACATGTGCTGTAATTCAGTCCATGACCGGAGTTGCCTTTATCCCTCCTGTTGGAAGGACGGAAATTGTCATATGCTCGTAGTATGTTATCACCTGCAAACACTTCAACTGTTGTATATGAAGGGGAATATTGTCAGCATAGATGTAGCAAGACTTATTCATTGCTTTTTTTTATAGATACTGTTTACACTTTGCAAGAAAAGGAGTAAGGAGCCTGAGGGCATCCGTTTTTAGTTTGTATAATTGTAGTTTTCCGATGTACAGAAGACTATAACTTCGAAGGCCTTAACAAAATCTACAAATACGATAGTGATTTTTTTTTCAGAACTTCTCACAAGACGAGTTTTTTTCAAGGCCACATTTAAAGATGAGATATCATCGTGTGAAGGTGGGAATGTGGTCATCTTTGACACAGCGCAGACAAACATAGGCAACGGCTACAGCTCTACCACCGGGGTCTTCACGGCTCCTTACCGCGGGGACTACGTCTTCGTTTGGCAAACCTTTACTCGTTACGGAGCTGATGCAAACTGGAATTTGCACATCAATGACCAGATGGCGCTGCGAGCTCGATCTACCACTTCAAGCGACACTAGTAACGAGAGTGTGCTGCCCGTCACTCTACAGGCCGGAGACCGGGTCTATGTCAAGGGTCATACCAATTTGAATTTTTGGGCACTGAACCATAGCATTTTTGCCGGGTGGCTTGCCATGGCATTTTAGGCTTCGTTTACTGGCGAAAAGAGGAACAAAAATAAGCGATATCAATACCGGATATTGCCTTTACGTATCATTCCAAATTACTATTGTTGTTTTCTGATTTATTTAGAAGTGCAACCATTCTGTAATCTCAGGCAAATATCAAACATCAACAAGCTCTCTCTCTCACACACACACACAAATGGATGAAAAATGTTTCTATGTTAAAGTGCAAAACTAAGCGATATAATAATTGAAGTCAAATAGAGAATGTTTAAAGTACTAAATACAACGCTATCAATGATTGTTTACAGTTACGATAACCGACATTAATAAGAAAAGAGAGGATTGATGTGATGTAAAAACAGACCCACATTGGACTTGTTTTTCAGTTTTGACTAAAATAGGTTAACATTGTATTTTCGCATAAAAAAATTGCCTGTATGGAAGAAGTATTCTTAAAATAGTAAGAAACCTGTAACAATTGTTTTTTAGGTCCCTTCCTTCTGAACCTATTGCAAATAAAGAAATATCCATTGCTGCAAAACTGTGCCGGGTTCGTTATTTGGTTTTGTAGCTGAAGATCGTGTGGTAAAGGTGTCGCTGTGTAAGTCTATGTTTGTGTGTATCTGTATGTGTGTGTGTGTTGACGGTGTGAGCGGTGCCACGTGTCAAGGATCAAGTCACGTGTTCCCACCTGTCTTCAGCGGCCTGCACACGGACAGGTGGGGCAGGTGGTTCATGATGGCATGTAGAGAGTTGTAACACGCGTAGGCTGGACATTCCTCCTCAGCCATAACTGGCGACACAACCACAATCAGGATGCAGTCGTTAACTCTAATGTCAGACGTCGAAGCCGAAGAGGATGCTGAACAAACTAATCACATTTCAACAAGTAGACCTACCCCGAAAAGTAACCCTTAAACTATGTTTCATAATACTCGTGGAGTAACTCCTACACAAAAAGTAAGCACTACATCAAGAACAGGTGCTATTTATCCACAATTACATTTAAAAAGTTATTGCTTGGATCAGTAGGTTTCGTATCTGTGTTCTTAGAGCTATAGCAGTTTCAAAAGTAAGTTCCGAGTCATATTCCAAAAAAATAATTAAAAAAAAAACTCTTACGCATCCATTGAAAAGTTGACCTCTCGTCTTCAATCTGTTTCTTATGGCATAGAGAAGAAGTTTAGAGAGGAAAATGGAGGAAAAAACAAAGGGCCAGTTTACAAATATACTGGCCTAAAGGTCAGATAACATGAATAAAAATGAACTACTGCTACTAAATAATATAAGCGCATCTATAGGCTACATTCACACATTCCCTGACAACATCTCTGTTTACAAAGTACTATCTCCGATCTACTATTCTTAACTCCCTGGCAGTACTGTCTGTAATGCAAAGCATCATGTAACACTCCCTCTGAGACTAGTATCTACATCTTGTGTCAGGACAAGTGAGTGAGGCTGCCTGTACAAAACCCGATATGTGCCTGTTGATATTTTACTATTCATTAAATAGCAATGAAGAGCAAATGATATCAGTCAAATTATGTTCCCTCTTACCGAGACAGACCACATTCAAGAAGCACTCTTTAATCATAATCCACATTATAACATGAGAGTGATATTGCAGCCATGAAGAAAAAAATTGATCAGGGGAGGTAATGCGTGATAACATCTATGTTTAAAAGCTGGAGTTCTCCCCCTTACACCGAGACAAGCTCGGAGGCACACAAAACGCACATATTGACACATAATTTACTTCTTTTTCCTTTCTACTTACTTTTTTTTTTTTTTTTTTTTTTTTTTTTTTGAAAATACATTGTGATGCAAGTAGACTGCTTCCGAAGGTGAGCAAACAATTTCTTATTTTACACTCGCTTTTTCGCACTTACACCAATGTTTCAGTCCTCAAATGGGGATACAAACATTCATACATACACAAAGCAACAAAAATGACAACCAATAGCCTAGCTAAATAACGTAGTATATTACATATATTTTCCAACTATTAAAATATTCTTGATGGTAGTCAAACCTGGCCAAATGTTTTTTTCTTTCACTATTCGTGTTCTTTGTGCATTCAAATGAAATACAGCGATCGTCACGTTTCACTGACAGCACACGATGCAGTCCTCTTGTGTGAGAACCTGTGACTCACCAGGTGTGACTGTGGCAGGTGTAATTACTGGCTTCTATGACACGAGAACTCGCTCAAACACACACACAAACACACATCCTCAGATCAAATGGGAGATGGCATGAGAAAGGGTTGGCAACCATTTGCTTTTTTAAAGATAGAGACAGAGAGATAAGCTAGATAGCGCTAGCTCAACAGGTTTAGGGTTTTCCTCTGTTACAAGGAAATAAAATACACTAGTCCTCAAAAAGCAACACGTTTTAGCTTTTATCTGTCTAACTGGGCGCACTGTACATAGAGTTGACATGTAAGAAGAAAAGTTTGTAAACCTGACATTGCCTTTTAGCATGTTTTGTAGATGAAGCCTAAAAACAGGGTTCACTCTTACACAACACTTTTCTGCTCCCATATCAAAACCACATACACAGGTTACATCGATACAAAACGAAGTCTTGGAAGAGAAAACTTACATCCCAAAATGCTAGGGCTTAAAAAATTAAACAAATTGTTAATCCGCATTCAAATTACTGCTAACTGGTACAAAAATGAATCGAAGCCAACGAGATAGAAGAGGATACAAAAACAAAGTTCTTCCTTATAGGAATTTTTTACACAATGCTAGTACATCTTCACCTCCGTTCCTTTTGTGTTGTCTGTCAGATGTTTTCCTACTCGTCTGTATTTGCAGATGTAGGATACTCTCAGGTTATATTGCTCGTTGCGTTTCTTTATTTGTCTTTATTAGTTATTAATTTTGCTGTTTATACCTCCATCCTTGTATATTGTAATTGTTTTGCTCTCATCTAAAAAACTAAAGTTTCAAAAGTATAAGGACAAATTCATCAGTTGCAACAACTTCTATAAAATATCTTTGAAAATAATTTTTTATATAAAGCCACACATTTCATAAACTCATTGTAGTTAAATTTTCTTACTTTGAATATGCTGCTCCATTGTTATAAAACTGATGTATATTTTGTGTACACTGTTTTCTATATAAAATAACAATTAAAAAAACAAAATATTTACAAAAATCAGTTTACAGCAATGTTGCACAATGGAAGCAGTCTACAGTATGAGAGCTACAACAGTTTCAAAACAGCAAATCCCAATACATTAACAATGAAAAAATCTCTTTATAGGGTATTGAGTAAATACATAAGACTCATTATTACATAAATACAAAATCCGATTTCCTTTTACCAAACCCTTTCAAGTACAATGTGCGGTGCTGTTCTTAAGTCTTTCTCAACATTTTTCTATTTCACAATGAAGATGTCTTAACATATGGAATTTCTTAGATGCTAAAAAAGAGCAGTTCCTTTGGAAGGTTTTAAACAACTCAAATAAAACACTCATTGCTATAGGAAGCAGGATCTCGGCCTTTCTGTCTAGGGTAAACAGGGTTGAACTGCAGGTAATCATCGTTAAGCTGTAAGTAATTATGGTCATACCGCGAGACAGCTGCTGCATAACTGTCCTGTGTAAACATAACAACCACTGGTCAGTCACAAAAATAAACATAATTTTAGAAAAATGACTGCTTATTTAGGTTAACATGATAAAAACTAAATCAAGGGCTCTAATAAGCATATTTCTCTGGAATATAATCAAAATAATATTGGCGAGTTGAGATATTTTATCCTGGCTTAATTAAAATATTTCTTTTCAACTTAATCAGTGTTAAAATAGGTAAGGAAGTATCAAGGAAATCCGTTGTATTTTCTTTAGTTTCTAGTTTCAGTAATGCCATTAAAACAACTTACCCTGGTATAAGGCTCAGTGAGTGCAGGCATGATATCCCAGGGATCATTATACCCACCAGAGTCTGTCACCTTAGTATTATTCATGTAGCCTGTCGCTGAAATAGAGACATGAAAAATTATTTTTCCACAAACTGATTATTTAAGGACATACTAATTTCTCATTTATTTGAATATCAATAAACATATTTTACTAATATATTTTTTACTTACATCTGCAGGTCTTTGTGACACCAGGGGATCAAACATTACTGAGTCATTGCCTCATTGGCACCACGAATACATTCATCCATTTTTTAGTGTCTTTATCCCTTGACATCGATGTAAAAACTTGTTTAAATTAATAAAAGATTTAGACCAAAGTTTCAAATATACAAAATACAGCACAAGGCTACCCATACCTAATGGTAAAAGTAAATGACACCAAGATTTTACCTGGTATGTTATTTAAGTCCCTTCTCTTTAATGAAGCTGGTTTGGGTTTTGGTGTTGGCTTCACTGCTGGCCTGGATGCAGGGTTAGAACCGACTCTGCTGGTCTGATGGTTCAAACCCCTGTTTCTCTCAGACATCGTGTTGTGAGCTGTTTGATTAACTGTTTTGTTTTCATTTTTGCCGTAAGTATGATTCACTGCGACGGGGACGGTGTAGAGGTTACCTAGGACACTGGGTTCTCGCTTGGTGGTGGGCTCTGACTTGAGATTGTTGGAAACTGCATAATGTAGGGACAATGGCTTTTCTTGATCATATAAGTCTTCAGGGCAAAGCTGAAAACTGAGGTTTGGCTTTCCTTTGACCTGGGTTTCTGCAAATCAAGAGTTGTTACTGGTAGTTTTAAACATTAAAACAGAGTTCATAAAGCGCTTAAACAAGTAAAGAAATAATTGTTTTAGTGTTGTAACTGTGAAAATGATGCTAAATATTCAAACCTTTTCGTCGTTTAAGTCTGCACACAATGATGACGATTACAATGATAACGATGATAAGTACAAGTCCAGAAACTCCACCAATCACCGCCCAGCGCCACCAACTATTTGAGCTTTCTGGTGATTGCTGCTTTACTTCTGAAACAGATTCTGTATAGGGCCACACGTGTTAGTTCAATTTGTTTCCTAGAAATAGTGTGAATTCAAGGACCAGTGTATATGCACCCACACACACACGCACATACAAAGTTTTTCAACAACACACTCTTACACATCGAAATAGTGTCTGTAGTTAATGATCGTTACAAATAAACTCTGTACAAATAAACAATGATTAACGGTTTTCTAGAAACAAATAGTCATTTCTTATAAAACCATTTTTCCTAAAGAATATTATAGTTATGTAAGCTGTTTCCAGCTGATGAGATATTAACTCAAAGCAACTTGTCACCTGTAACAATACAATCCTAATGTTCTATAATCTGTTTATGTCCAAATTTGAAACAACACTTTCACTTCCATACTGCACATTTAGTTTGCAGTAACTTTATGGGCTCTTCAGAAGCAATACACATTACACATAATGTGTTCCTGATGTTAATTACATACATCAGTATTTGAAGTTTGTTATGATTAAGTAACCATTAGCCAGGCATGACTTCAATACTAAATGTAAGAGTGTCCTAAGTTTTGGAACTAGTTGGATGTGAAAGTTAAAAGGAATGTGGCTGTACAATTAAGTGTGATAGTTCTTTGGATAAAAGATTAATTCCAGAATAAATCAAGTCCAAATGTTTCACATCAGTGACCAGCAGTATCACAAAAAAGAAAAGCAGCCTATTAAATTCAGTTGTAATTATTTGTAACCTACCTTCTACAAATATCTGGCATGAACCATTGCCTTCCCAATAATATCCATTATCGGCAGAGGAGTTGTAGTAGAAGTAGTATCGATAACACTTGCACAAGACACGACAGGCATCATTTCTTGTCACACGGACAATGTCCAGGACACCATCGAGTTGTCCTGTCTCTGTTGTGGTTGCTTTCAGACGAAAAGAAGAATCAGATTGAAAGGTGCAGTCTGTTTTTTTGCATCCTCCTAGATACTGATACCGGGTACTATGAGGGTTACTGCAGTCCATGTACCAGTCTATTGAGTCGGTGCACGGACCACAGGAGAAGCTGACATTGGTGAACTCAGACATGTTCATCTGCCCACTCGGACACGGTTGGATAACCACACCTAAAAATCAGGTAATTAATGACATTCAATGAAAACCACTGTACACTCACATGAATCATATCTAAATGCTTATAGGATTTAGTTAAGAAACAGTTATGTGCTGTGCATGCTTTAAATTCACACAAGAAGTTAACAGTAAAAGAAAGATGATTGAATGAATATCCATGTCGGCCAATTCTAACAAAATGCTTACTGTGAATGAGACTTGTTAAAAGAAACGTGATAGAAAAATAAAAATCGAAAATAAGTACATACCTGACTGACACATTCCAGCAAGTAGTGCAACTCCACACAACAGCAGTAGTGTCAAGTCCATTCTTTTATTCGGTGTTTTAATTCAATAACAGATTTCCCCATACACATAACCAAGCTCCTGAAACAATCGAAAGAATTTTCGTCTGTGACACCTCCTTGAAAGTTGAACCTCTTTCCATACACTGTTGTACGCAGTACATGTTAAAAATTTAGAACACACTTCCTTGTTGTCAGAAAAAAAGTACCAAGTGAATGTAAGGGTTCACATTGCTCTCCTACAACGGGTACACAGAAAGGTCGCCAGGTATGAGACAAACTAAACTGAACAGGTGTGTTAGACCTTAATATTCTCGCTAATTGACAACCTGCTAAATAAGAAAATCATCGACTAGACGAACAGGTAGGAGTTAGTCGAGCGTGAAACGGTTTTCAATAGAACTATATTTATATACATACATGCAGGGGAGGGTTTACTGTTTTACTGCACCCCAGGCTCTATCACGACACAGCAGGCAGCCCTGTACACAGAATATTAACCAGTGAAGTAAAATGATACTTAAACCTGACAGGTTCTCTCTAGCGGGTCGGTGGTAACCTAATCCTTGTAAATGGCAGTGGAACAGTTGTGAAAAATAGCTTGATTAAAACTTGTATCCCCTTATACCTTAGTGAAAATGGTATGTGTATAAATATAAAATTCTCTCTCTATCTCACACACACACACACACACACATTTACATACACATACAAATATACACGTACCTGTACACACACATGTTGATATGTATGATTCATGTTCTCTGGCCTTTGTCTAACATATCGCGCTATCGTTACTGCAATGCAGTAGTGTATACTAGTACGAATGCAAAACAAATATACTTACCTGGGTTTCACATGGTTATGGATCGCAGTGTGTCGAGCTTCTTTCTGACGTCGAGGGACAGGATCAATCGCGCGAGCTCGAGTTTAACCTTTGACATTAGCGACGTGCACAATCAATGTGAAGCCTCACGCATGAACACTACACACACTGAGGTTCGATAAAGGATATGGGGCTGTAAATTTTATAGTTTTATTACCAGCGATAACAAGACAGTTTGTTCGGGTTTAGTTTCGCCATGGTGCTTCCATAAATTAACAGAAGATGTCTAAAGAGAAGAAAAGAAATGCTCTTAAGCCTTAAAAGTTGACAACCAGATAAGAAGCAGAACAATGCAGCATGGCAATTATAAAGTACAACACACTCTGAAATGACTTCATAAGAACAATAACTCGTGTTTTCGTTTTAAAATTTAACAACAGGAGTTCCTTCCCCTGCAATGGTTTGCAGCTCGTCATTCTGAACATGTTGCACAGCTACTGTGTTTAGTAGTGTTTGCTCACTTATTTGTGTAGAAATAGTTTTAATGTTTTTAATGGTTTCCTAATTATGCAGTTTGAATAGTTACTAAAAGTGTTTAGTGTGGAATATATGAGTAGTTATGAGTAGTTTATTTTTTTGTTAAATGTCCCCTATATTTGGACATGAAACACCAAAGAGTTAATGTGACTCAAGTAACTCAAATTCTTGTTTGCTTTTGTGTGTGTGTTTGCGAATACTGTGGATATTTTTGCTAGCAAAAACGGAGAGAGAGAGAGAGAGAGCAAAAGATGAGAATGCACACCTAGCAATCCACGGATAGAAACATGAGGAAGGACTCAAACCAACCGTGATGTGTAGTGTCAGATCCTGTTTCGGGTGTGTGACATACAGTGTCAAGATAGCAGAGATAACGACAAGGGGTGGGGACACGCGGGGTGTCACTGTACTCGAGTTTGTACTTGTGTTGTTGCCGAGCTGTCAGCTCACCTACTTTGTTGTAGAAAACCCGCCAGCTCTCTGGCCTTCTCTTTATCTTGTTTCATCTTTACTGCTGTCGTGATTTGCCACAATTGACAATTAAAAACACCCACAGGTACACATAAATAGACCCACATACAAGCAAACACACACACACACACACACACACACACACACACACACACACACACTATTTTAATAGGTTTGCACACAAACAAACAGAACTGGTGTAGAGTGAGTGTAACTACACGACTGTATAGAAGGCAGTTCCTCTCAAACACTCGGAACTCTTTTTGACCGGGTGTTTGTCCGTTCTTGTTGTCTCTGCTTTCGCCTTCTTTGTCTCGTATTCTGTATTTTTTTCTCCGTATGCCCCTTTCCCTTATTTTGATTGTTGGTATGTTAGTTTGTATGTTAGACAGCAACAAACCCACTCAAATACACAAGCGCTTGCACACACACACATACATTCCTCTTCCTCTATCTCTCTATTACACACACATACAAACACAAACGCTTGCACACACACACCCAAAAACACAAGTGATTGCGTACACACACACGTACACACACGTGCCTTGCAAGCTAAAGTAGACAAGTAGTAAGTACAACAGACAGTGTGCTTCTTTTAATAGCTGAGGGCTAATAAGAGTACGCTCCCTTTGAGCGTATGTGCTATACAAATCTCGTGTTGATGATGATGGTAGTGTTGGTGGTGGCGGTGGTGATGATGATTATAATGATGATGTAACCTATCTTTTATATAGTTTAAAAGAGGTGCATAAAAATGTGTTTTAGAAAATGTAAATGGACAATCTTGGAGAGTGTCTCAGATCGCCAGTGTGTATCGAATCACGTGAGTAATTAAATTACACTGTTGACCTTAGACCTGAATATGTAACACTTCCTGATAACATTTATACAGTAGCATTCACGAAATCAGTAATATATATATATAATGAGATGAACATATGCAATAAAAAATTATACATATATACAGCAATACTTTCAATAATTGTTCAAGACATGGAATCTGTAAACTTAATTTTCTGGCTGACTGTTATATAATCAGATGTTCGTGTCACTGTTAATGACATTTATGTTAGGGAGGGCAGTTCTCAGCACTATATATTTACAATTTACAGTATATGTATACATAACACAGCATAATAAAATTATTCTACCGAGTTTTCATTTATTTAAATATATATATATATACTAAACACCAGGCCATCGTGTATTAAACCTGTTTGACTGACATCTTTTAGCAATCAGCATTTGACTCTGAAAAGTCTTTAAATCACATCAAGGAAACAATGTATAAGAAAAAAAGAGTTTCGGTCAGCAAGAGAGAGTAAGCGCTTTTTATCTATCATTTATTAAAAATCTTTGATTTTTTTTTTCATTTCTAAACTAGCTTCGCTGTCTGTCCATGCAAGACACAAACAATTTAAACTTTCCCATACTTGTTCTAAAGGTAACAGGTGTCAAGCAGATAGATAAGGTTTTTTTTATTATGTTATTAGTAAATTGTCAGGGAAACTTCTGCAAAGATGTTTATATTAGAAAAACGACATATCAGGTGAATTTTCATTGCTTTTGGGAAAAATAAGACATCTAATCATGTTGAAGGTGGTGGTAGGTAGCATTATGGTTTTGTTGTTTACTATGATCCTCTTCAAAACGTAGGGCATTATAGTTGCTGTCTGAAAGTGCTGTTGCACATTTGTCCTGTTTAAAAATAAGAATTATTAGTGACTTGTATAAGAAAGAATAAAAAAACAGTTTTTAAAAAAGTTATGGTCATAATCCTTTTAAGAAAATTATTGAAGATTTAAATAATGTTTTAATGAAAAAAATGCCAATATATATATATGCCTCTAGCGTAGATGAAAATGTAAATTGACTAAAATTTTTAATAAATTTCAAACTTTAAATCATCAATTTAGTTATTAACCCCTAAAAATGCCTAATGTTGTTTCTTAAAAGAAAAAAACACATGCTATTATAGTCAGTACTTTTGTAATTCATCTAGAAATTCTGATAATAATCCTTTTTTTTTAAATAATAATTTAAGTCATATTAATTTTTTAAATCTTACCCTGGTGTCAGCCTCCCTCCGTGCATGGATTGTTAACCGAGGAACATTGTAGTAGTCTCCTGAGCCAGAATCAGTCTGCACTTGTGTTACATTCATGTAGACAGTGTCTGTAATGTAAACGTTAACCAGTATAATCTTATTTACAAATAAATGAATTGAAACAAAAACATATTTTATCTCTATTTGCGAGTGGATTTTTTCGCTTCTAAAATATGACTATTAAATGGAAACATTTTTTTACCCAGTAAAAACTACTTAACTAGCTGATGACAAGATCCATGATATAATATTCTTCTGACTATTAACATCAATAGACCAACGAATATTAAAAAATCAGCTAGTGTTTTATACATTGTTGATAAGGTTCCTATGATATCCCTTTTTAGTTACAACTATTGGTTTTTGTCATTAGAATGACTTTAATTTTACACGAAGAGTATGAAAGGATATATGGATAACTGAATATATATATATAGTAACATGAGTCACCTAATGTATTCTGCTTCTTCAGTGTACTTGCTGTTGATGGTTTAAAGTTTTTTGTCGGATTTGCTGCTGCCTTCCCTCCAGTCCCTTCGCAAACTGCCTTGGTCCTTGTGGGATTATAGTTCTCATATGTCCCGTGTATTGTGTTCTCAATAGGCTCATAAATTGTTGAATTTTCATCACTGACTACACCAGAAGTCGTTGACAAAGCCAGGGTGTAGAGGTCGCCTGAAGGAGCCGCGAAACGTTTGATGGGAGTTTGTCTGATAGGTTTGGTGACGACCACCGAGGGCCGGGACTTTCTTCGTTGAAAGAATTTTAAAATCCTGTTCCAAATGTTAAGTGTAAATCTTCCTCTGAAAAACATGCCTGCACACCAACAATTGTTTTAATACCAATTTTCCTCTCTATAAACAAGATTTTTAATTTCATTTTTGTCTGAGCATTGTAAATAACGTTCCACAAATCTAAAAGTTTAAGTGTGACTAAAGCCAAACTTACAAACTTGAAGCTTAAAATGGATTTAAATTACAACATAAAGGACCGAGGTCTTGTAAGGTCTCGAAGCCACTTCAGAACTGGTACATGCTGACCGAGTCCAACTCTGACTGAGTGCGATAAAGTGATGGTCTTGAAACCACATCCGCCGGCAGATCCGTCCTTCAAGCTAGAGACAGCTCACCCCATCCTCCTAACCAGTCCGTCGACTCTTGCTAAAGATGGCTGCTGCTTTCTTGACTGTTCGACAAGTTCGAGACAGACCTAATCCTACTGATTTATGGACAGATTAGACACTCTATTGGCCGTCTCGAAAGACTGGTCACTCTCATCAACACTGATATTACTGCCTTGTCAAATGCTATTTGAAAAACAAATGAAAACCATGTAGACATAGCAAATACAAAATTTTTTTACTTACCAAGCAAAGTGCAGAAGAAAACATGATAAACAATTCAATGTCCTCCAATTGTAAAACCAGCATCACGTTTGCATCAAAATGAATATAACCCCCGAAATAAAAAAAATTAACAATATTCGCACAAAAATTGTTATAATAAACTACAGAAAATGTAAAAATTTTCTTGTGTTTACAACCACAAATACATTTTAGAGGTAAACACTAGGCAGCTGGTTTTTAATGCCAGTGGGTGTTTAATTAGCTATGGGGACAATAGACCAAGGGCACACACTGCCACCCAGAGATTAAGTTTCGCTGGCAGCTTAAATACAACATGAAATACTCATAAAATCAGTGAAAGTGATCACAAAGAAAATCGTGGAAAAATCGAAAAAAAATTACGGAAAACCATTTTGTTGTTCATTTACATTGACTTTAGACCAAGAACGTCAAAACGTAAAAAGACGTATTCGAGTAGACAGACAGACAGACAGACAGACAGACAGACAGACAGACAGACAGACAGACAGACAGACAGACAGACAGACAGACAGACAGATGATCCTCAGCAACTGGTATTGTCATTACTTTTTTAAATTATAGCTTTCAAGATTGATACAAGGCAAGATTGACATAGACAAGGTTAAAGACGATTTGCTGCGGTGTTGAAGGAAGAGATGCTATGATGACCCTTTTAGTTAAGTTGGAAATTTAGATACCGTCCTCAGACTGCATGAAAACTGGATTTAGCAAATAACTAACAAGCCTATGAAATTAAAAACTATACTATGACAGTAAGTAGTCAAACCTTTCCGACGTTTTACTGTGTAGACAGTAATGATAGTTCCAATGATAGCGATGACAATCACAGTTGTCACAACGCCGCCAATTATTCCTCCTTTACCATTTGAGTCTTTTTCTTGTTCCTTTTCTTTAAAAACAAATAAATATATGTATATAATCCTAGGTAAACAAGTCTTTTATTTTTGTTGGTCAGTGAATATTAGTCTTGATCATTAGTCTTGATCATTATACATAGAAAGTAGAGATAAACAGGCAAGAGTGGTAGCAGAGAAAAAGCATCGGAAGTTTGTGTGTGTGTGTTGTTTGTGTCAACAAGTAGGGGTAACTATTGTCCAACAATCAGTGAAGCTAGCCGTAACAGTCATCCCGTGATGCTCAGTTTAACGGTCCAGTGGTTCGCGGTAACTACGGACTAATTATTTCTCTATTTCCGACTTGAGTAGTTCTGAGCAGTACATCCCAAAGCGAGGAATAAAACAAAAGTTAATGTTCTTGCTGCTGTCTATTTGTACTTTGCAATTCACAACGAGTCATTGCCTTGCACGGAAGACCTCTCAGATTATCAGATCATTAAACCATCGGACTATCATGTTATTGCCGTCCTTACCATACATCGCATTAGAACAGCGACTTTTGCTGCGATTGCTTGGGGACAACAGAAATTCTGCTCAATTATTAGATTATTGTGTTATTATCGCCATAGTCATACATCATTTAATGAACTCGAGGGCGACGGACATATTGACTGATGTTGAGATAGATGTATGGCAGTCTGTGTTCTTAAACAACATTACTAACCGCGGAACAATGTCCAAAAAAAAAAAAATAAATAAAAAATCATCGTATACCATCCGTCATTTGAACAGTTCACGTTCCTTTCATTTCTCATTTTTTCAACATTAATTTTTTTAATTGTTGATTAGTCCTTTTTTGTTTCTGAAAAGGTAGAAGAGTGCAGCGTGGAGTGGTCACGTGCACATGTCCACTCAGGCCTCGCAAGCAATCAAACGAGTACTCCACACACAAAACATTAAAATATACCTATAGTTGAATTAGAAAGATTTCAAAGTAACAGCTCTAACGAGAAAGATGTTTCTCTGCATTCTGGTTATATCTGCACTTCACATCATTATAAAATATATAAAAAGAAAATTTAAAAGTGGTGGTATTGGAATGATAATAGATTGTCTTTAGCTGCTTGGTAAAGAGAAATAGTTTACTAAGCAGTTACTTTAAATGGATAATACTTAGGTGACGTGCGAGCACATTAGGATTTTTCTTCCTTTTCAACCTACCAATGACTCTCAATGTACACTCGGCTCGTTCTGAGGACACGATGCAAACCAGTCTATGGGCCGATTCTCTTTTAATCCTCGTTATCACAAGTCTTGATGTGTAGTCTCCATACCTAGAGCCTATTATAGATAAGTTAAACTGGTTATTCCATGGGGTACAGTTCTTCCTATTGCAAGATGCTGAATAAAGTTCTTTCTCCTGCTCACTATAAACCTTCCACTGCAGCTGATGTGAAGAAGATGCTCTACATGTAAATGAGGGATCTGTGTCTTCAGTAACATTTACGCTACTTTGTTCACAACCACCAATAGTCAAACCTGAAACTGCAAAAGTTATTGCATTTAAGTACCAATGTTGCTGTTTTGTTTTCTTGTTTTTTTTATTTTGTAAAGGAAGAGCTTTACTGAGAAATAGTCAGCTAGTTGGTTGGCTTGTTTGCTAGAGTGCGTTACCATTACCGAATGCTCGAACTCTGAAAGACAAGGGTGGTGAAAGGGGTATCTGGGGGAAAAGGAGGAAATATTACCCTTAAAGAGTTTGATCTTTACAAACTTTAAAATAAAAAGACTTTAGTTAAGAAATGATCAAAGATAATAAAATGAACGTGTTTCAAGTCGACTAAAATGTTGAAGTACCTGAATGGCCCTCTACAGCGAGAAGGACACACCACATCCAAAGTCTCCAGGCATCCATCACTTGACTTGGCTGTCGTATTTAATATAAATCTTCACAGCACAAATAACAAATCCACGATAAAATAAAATGTTTTTTCACAGTATATACAGTCGTTGTGAGCCCAGTCTCTACACAGAACACAGTTTGCTTCTCGTCAAAAGACAGTCTGCAGACAGTGTGTGGTGCAAGGGATGTTTCCTTCCTTGTTCTGCTTAAAAGCTTACATCAAGATATCTCTCTATATATTTAAATACACGGTTAAGCAGATTGTGGTATAGCCAGGGATTTGTTTCCTGTCATTATATAAGTACAGTTTGTAAAGATCTCCGCGTTTACAAGCTGAGATGTACAGCGGCCATTGTGTCTGCATCTGAACACTTTTACCAACATGTACAGGTTTGAAAGTTTCACTTTAGCAAGATCTTGTGCTTTTAAAAGCAAAAATACACAATGTAGTTTTATAATTCTCATGTTCTTATATTACAACTATCAAACCTTTAGGCATCGGCCAACCAGTCTCAAGCAATCATTTTCTCACACATCAGGACACCAATGAATAACGAGCGGCGCAAAACATATGAGTTCTTTTGTGATGTAATATGAGATTTTAATTTTTGCTATTGTAAATGCGAACACGTATATAAAACAAGAAACACACACACACACACACATACATTTTTTCCATAGGAAGGCAAAGCATGGAATATAGAACATGTTCCTTTTGAATAACACGTGTGTGTGTGTGTGTGTGTTTGAGAAAGAAAACGTGGACATATGATTATCTAAAAAGCTTTATGGAATTTAGAACTTTTAACCACTGCAAGGAAGTCGCATACACCGTTTGTTGTTCAGCATCGATAAGGAGATTTATTTCCCTGTCGGATATTTGCAGCTTAGAACTGCATGTCTCTGGTCTGCTGGGAGCTAAAGCTGTAAACTGTAATAAAATTGTCCTTAGAAGCCATTTGACTGAGCATGATGAGAATATAAGTTATTGTAAATGACACCTGTGTAAGCACAACAGTATCGCAGCCTCACACAGATATTATATCTTAAAGTATTTCTAAAATAGTTTGTTTTCAATTCACCTAGAAACTTGCACGGACCACCGTTTCATATTAATGTTTTATTCCGAAGAAAAAAATACAGAAATGCAAAATAGACCACGAATTTTTAATTACTTTGCAGAAACTTCAGCGAATGTGTCAGTTTAAAAATAGGTGTATGGATTACTTGCTTCCTTCCCTGACAGTTGTTCTAAACCCTTTTTAATCGTTGCTCTGGGCAGACAACCCTGCGCAACAAAAGACACAAGCATGTACGAGTTGCGTTTCCTGGCGGTGTTTTGTTTATGGGAGCAAAGAGCGAAAGGAAAGAGTGAAAGAAAGGGACACCTAAGGTCAGGGAAGGCTCAGTGCAAAACGTGTTTGTTCAATGTGTTGACCTGCCTCGAACACGACAAATGTAATCTTCCACTAATCTTACTTAGGTACGGTGGCTTTCTTCTTCCATTCTTATGGTCCAAAGGGTTCGGGTGTCGGTTTGTATTCCTAATAGCAAAATAAGTTTATTTATTGTGACATGAATAGCACACACACATCTATATACAAGCACAAACAAATAATGATAATACTTCCAAGGTATATTTTCAATAAAAAACATATAAGCATTTTCTGAACTATGTAACAAAATGTATGTAAAATAAACAAGAAAGACATCAGAGACACAACTTTTCTAAAAAAAATTAAAAATAAAAAATAAACCCAGTAACACTGGGTACGTTTGTGCGCGTTAAACACACACACACACTACAACGCTCAGGTACACAGATATATACCACATATATACACACACACACCCGAATGCACAGCTACACACACACACACTCTTGTCGTATAAAAAGTACGAAGAAAAGAAGTGGGTAGATAAAATCACAAAGAAGCTTAAAAGTGAAAAGAGAATAAAAAAGACTAAAAAAGCAATCCTTGACTTCAAAAATATCATTCTATGAATAACCAACGTATTGTTACCCTGCGAATAATAAGCTTTACACCCGAAAAATGAAGGTTTAATGCTTTTGTTTATCGAGCTTAAACATATTTTAAGCCTTCATATATTTGACTAATGCAGCAAGTTAATATACACATTTTGTTCAAGAGCTTTAAACAACAAACTAGCTAGGCACTGTATTCACACATTTATCCATTAATATAAAACAAGGCACAAACAATCTTGTCCCCTCCCTTCTACTAGGAGTAACAGCACTTGTTTCAACGGTCGCACTGTGACAAGTTTGTAAACCTCAGTAAAAATGAAAAAAAAAGAAATTAACGACCAAACATTTTGCTGAAACTTCTGTCAGTCTCACTGTAGTGTGTGGAATGGTTTTCAGTTTCATGACTTTTTAAAATATCTTGTTTAACATCTGGTGCATTGGTAGGTAGCCATTGAAAAGTCTGGCGGATCGGAATCACTTGTAGTGTCTGACCTTTGAACATCAAAGTCTTTATCTGCAGAAAATAATACAAATATCACTCCAACTTGAATAAAATAAAATATAAACTTATGATTGAAGCTTTATGTTGGTAATAGAAGACAATCCTTGTACGCAGCGTGTTTATACATAATCACGAGAAAGTAGTTCAGTTTATCGTGTACAGTCGTTAAATCTTAATCTTAAAAATATTGAATAATACTACAAAAGTGGTTTCAAGACATGTGTAGCATATTTTTTAAAACGTATTTGAATAAGAATAAGAAATCAAACCTTTCTTTCGTCTGAGGATGCAGACAACGATAATGGCGATAACGATGGCGAGGAGAACCACACCTCCAATAACGCCACCGATTATCGCTCCTTTCTCATCGACAGTCGATCCAGTTCCTTTGTCCTCATTTTCTTTAGTAAATTGTTCATCTGTATGAGTGATAATACAATAAATATTACTTCAGATTGTGTAATAAATTTATTCCGAATAAATACTTTAATACGTAACTGATTTATGTTAATACCGTCTGGTCACCATTTCATCTTCCAGCAGATGATAGTATATTATCATTCGCACTCATCAAAAACGGATTCTCAACTCTATGGTTAGTTCTTGAGAATAACCCTTAGTTTAGGTATATAAATATATACACTGACAAACTATTTTGTATACGTGTACATTTTCATCTTACCGGTTATTGTCAGACTGCACCAAGCCTCCAAGGGTTCCCCAGGGCTGCTGCAAACTAATGTCCTGGTGGAGTTTCCCGTGATCCTCTTTATCATCAGACTGGATGTGTAGACGCTGGACGAAGAACCTTTCACATCTACCGTATACTGGATATTCCACGGTGTACATCCCCATCTATTACAGTAGCCGAAATATGTTCCCTCCTCACTGAAAATCTTCCACCACAACCAGTTCGACAAGGACGTGCTGCACGTGAATGAAGGGTCTGTGCCGTTAGTCACCACGACACTGCCCTGTTCACAGCCTCCAATGGTCAAACCTGCAATAAAAAATTTAACTGTTGAGACCAGATTCGAACCTGCACCAAACATAACTGTAGTGTTTTACAACTGAATATTTCACTTCTCTATCATTATTTTATGGACACTAAATTTTAAAGCATTAACCAATCAGTAGATACTGACCATTACAGATTAGGTAAACACAGATTAGTGATGATTAACAAACTTCATACCTCAAAAAATAAATATAAACTTGCAGTACCTGAATGACCCTCTATGGTGAGCAGTGTAACCAGGCATGCTATCCACAGTCGTCTGCCAGCCATCGCGCCTCTCACCTGTTGACAGAACGAGAAATCTTCACGGTCCAGCGACCACGCTCACAATAGCAGAGACTTCATATATCCAGTATCTATGGCCATATCAAAACCACTTGCTATTCAGAGTAGCTCACACGTAGATGAAAGAATTCTGTCCTTATAATGAAGGCTGTCATACTCTATCCAAGTGTACATCTATTTACACCTCGCCAAAAGCTCCGAACCCTATGGAGAGGCCATAAGGTTAGTTTATACCGCTTATGCACAGTTTGAGAATATTGTGATATAGGGATTTATCTCCACTCCGTATGAAATTAATAACAAAATATTTAGTTAAGCTACCTGCATGAATATTTAAACCATATACAAAATTATTTTTACAAACTTTCACACTCAAATCTCGATGAAAAAAATTCCTTACTTTCCGCTGGGATTAGAACGAAATTATTTTTCTTGCTTGCTATCGGAGCAATGACAAACACTATAAAAACATCGCCGTGCGACTTGTCAGACCAGTGAATGTCCTCGTTAATACACGTGTGTCATATTCTTCCAGGTTTTTCTCCAGTAAAGTGGGGCACCGTCCTCCCCGGAGTAAAACCACATTTATTTTCTACACACTAATGTCATGTCACATTTGCTCTCCAACACAGGGACACACAATCCCAGAGATACACCCTGCAAACCTGAGTTGGTGTTCCAAAAAAGTCAAAGGCAAAAGTTATTTATGTTGCTATTGTTCCTCGGGTTGTTTTTTTTTCCACAAAACCATGTCTATACATGCCCACGAGGGCTTCAACATTTGCACAGAGAGAAAGAGAAATAAATTTGAGAATAGTGTTCATTATTAGATAACTTTTACGCGAAGGTGTATGTTTTTCTGTAGTGACTAATACAGTATCGGGCAGATAAAATTGTGTAAATAGTGAAAGGAGCAGGACTCAGTGACACACACATTAGCCCGAGGGTTGTTGAGGTCTTCGAAAGAGTGTTTTTACGAGGATATGCTTCGGTGAGTCTAAAAATGTAAATGCTTGGAACAGGTTTGACAAGTTTTACATCCCATTGACAGTCGTCAATGGCCCCTGTGGCCCTTATGGGAAACCAGACACACATTGAGAATGAATGCCGGGGTTACGAACACTTGACCTGACTCTTTACCACCTTTATATACACAGAGAGAGGGGGTGAGAGAGAAAGAGTGAAAAAGAAATCCACACACTCCTACCTTGATAGTGAAAAAAAAAAAACAAGTAAAGGGGGAACGATGGTAGTGTAATGGAGCTTTTGAAAGAAAAAAAAGAGAGACCGAAGAAAAATGTAGGTATGGAACACAGATTGCTGGAAACTAATAACAAAGCATATTTTTTAAAGTTTATGCATTTGCTTGTTTGTGAGATAGACATTTCTGTATAAAGTTTCTTGTTACGATGCGAGTAATGGAGTCATTCCTGCGTTGTTGAGCTTCCTGATTTTTTTAATTATAAATAGCTTGTACTGGCTGAACAACAATGTGTTGTGTGGTTTGTTCGTCTCAAGCATGAGTAATATCTTTGTTTACTTGATTTCTTTTCTCTCTCTGAGCATGCTGTGGCTGTTGACATGGTTTTCATTTCTACGGTTTGTAATTGGTTTAGCTTTGACATTACAGAATTTTAACAAGACAGGAGTTTATGAATTTTATTTCTCTCTATATATATATAAGGATAAGAATACATCCCATACACACAGACACACACACAAACAAACAATGCCCGCGGACAGACACAAAACCACACTCGTGCTGTGAATGGCTAAGCTTTATCTCGAAAGGTTGAGGAATGTGCACTGTACACCTTTGCTAGAGAGAAAGAGTGGAAAAGGTAGGAGGAGAGGCATGTGAGCTGTGTGATTACCTGAACAGATTCAGGTCAGGTCGACTTTTCAACTTTGCCAGTCCACAATATTGTTCCTTGTAAGGTAGCTGAGGTACAAAAGCTGTGTATCGTGTTGCTCTGCCAGGGACTGGTTGTTAAAAACTTTATTCAACATTGCTTTAAAAATGAGGCGATAAGAGACATAAAGTATACAGATGATTGTGACCCCTCCGAGCAATGTAATTCGTTATTCATATTGTAATTCCACCCATAATTCCGCCCTTTTGTGAGGTTGTTTATACACAACACGTTGTTTTAAAGTGTGTGCGTGTGTGTGTTTCAAGATGTCGTCTATCCAAAGCAAGTACACACCCTTAATATGCACATACCCTACCTCCCCCCAACACATCTACACATACACACCTTAAACACAGCGACCTCTAACACAGGATAATTTCCCAGTATTCAGGGTGTGTTTGTGTATGTGTGTGTGTGTGTGTTATGACAAGGGTCAGTTTATTAAATGTCCATCAAAAACATCTAAAGCCACGCGAAAACTTTTATTCTTTCATTTGTCGTCAAACACTGTACACAAAACTCCTTAGAAACAACATTTAAATGCAAGAGTATAATCACTCTACTGCAGCCACTAAAAAAAAAATACATCAGAATATTTTACACACTACAAGTCGTGAAGGAAAAGAAAGATTTGTTTTGACACGCTTGAGTGAAGAACAGACAATGATGACTTGCGCCCGAGGTGTTGTCGCTGTGGTGGTGTTCGTCTCCCTTCAGTTCTCACCTTTTCCTTATTGACAACTACCTTGACGACATTCGCTTTTCACGCATGGGTTATATTTCCTTCCAACCGCCCATAACCGTTACAGGTTCGCCATACCCTCCCCCACTTGTCCACCCAACTCCTGTACAATGTTACATGTATGAGGTTTTACACATATTGACTTAAAGTAACATCAAAAAATATTTTTGCATTGATGTGCATCTAATCGCCCTCTGAGATTAAAAAAAAAGTCTCATATAATGTTATCTTCTTTTTACATTAATGATCACTTTACAATAAGCAAGCTGTTTTACATGAAATAAAGTTAGTAGCACCACTTCAGTTTTTTGTTTTTTTAGCTTTGAGCAAATGTTGTTTAGTCACTTCATTATTTATTTGCTCAAATAATATACTAACAAACAAACGGGCAGAAAACTAAAAGGTTAGGGCATGGCAGGCTGTTTCCAAACCAAAGATCACGTGACTCAGGTGCCCGCGGGCTGGAAATCTTTATCAAGGTCCTCATAGATGTGCTGATTGTTGTCAGGTCTTCTGGCGGTGTCGTAAGCTGGAGCTGTAATTTTATAACGAAAATATGTCCATTTAAAGTAGTAGGGAATATTAGGCATTAAATAAATGTATAAAAAGAAAACAATCATTTTCTGGTTTTTAGCATTGTAAAAGAGAAGAAAAGAGAAAGTATGTGTGTGTTTAGGGGATTTCCTTTTTACTTCCCATGTGCTCATTCAGACTAAATCACTAGCTGAGGCAACATTCTGATGAGAATGAAAAAATAAATAAATAAAAAGAATCACGAGAGTAACACAGTTTTATTGGTCATTAAATGTTAACAAAGTGCTAATTATATTTTTTAAAATTTATTACAAAATACGTCAACAATCAGAAACATAAAGTGCATATTTCAAAAAACAATATTAGCAATTAAGCTTGAAATATTTTATTTATAAGTTTCAAAAAATTATTAAGAAAAACTTTGACAAAATAAGTATAGAAAATCTGATTTCATGTACATCAGAATCAATGCTTTATATCTTCGTGTCTATACATACATTAAAACATAAAATACGTAAACAAAATCCATTTTTTTCTAAAGATTTGTTTTTCTTTTTTGATTTGAGATTCAAGCAATTAAGGACTAATATGTATAGTAAACAGAGTCCATAACAAATTTAACAGCAATACTGCTGAGTTTAGAGTCAGGGTTAAACACTCAAAGACATGTTCTATGTGAACTGAAGGTGGTGGTAGTCAGAAGCTTGGACTTCTTGCCGAGAATGTTCTTCTTTAATGTGTAGCTCGTTATATTCGTCCTCTGCTACTCCTGCTATAGAGTAGACCTGTTTAAACAAATATGTAACATGAAAATGAAACACAGTAAAACCACAATTAGCAAAAAACTTGCCTAATGATCCCAGATTCCTAAAAATAATAAAGCTTATTTACATAATGTAGTAAAAAAAAAATTCTGCATGTTGACAACTTTTCTAAGTTATAATGTTTAAGGATATTTTTATAAAAGCAGTTTGTGACGAAATGCAGATATAAAAGTGTCATTAAATTTGTTGAAATATGATTTTATTTACAGCATTTAAAAGTTATCTTACATTTGCATCCTGGTCCATGGATATAGGTATAGTTTCCCAGGGAACATGATAGATGCCCAACTCGGAATCAGTCGCCACTTCTGTGACAGTTGTGTAGCCAGTGTCTGGAATTTACAAGTTTTGAAAATTGTTATGACCTTTCTACTTAGGTGCCTCCTTGTCTATTAAAATATTCCTTCGTAGGTCACGTATTTTTCAAACTTTATGATTTTCAATTCGTTTTGCAACTTCGAATTAACAGTTTGAAGGATGCTATTATTCACAAACACGTTTGATGGTTCCTAAATTTGGTATAACTTTATTCAAGTAAGAAAATAAAATGAAAAAGGTACTTTAAGCAAATTCATATAGTAGTAAATCTTGCAGGGCTATAAGTTTACACTTTCTAAGTTACTTTTAGTTGTTGACTTCTCAGTTTGATTGACTTTCCATGATTACCAGTCGGTCATTAGCTATCTGTGAGGTTTCCAAGACACATACTCGCTGACAATTTATTTTTGTCTCAAAGTTTCACAATGAGGCATCAGACCACACTAATCATAATTATTGCAACGAATCTGGATACAACATTAACGCTGTCTCACTTGATTTTATACAATACTGAAAGGGAAAATCCAGATTCATTAAGAAATATTAAAAATATATGTCATTATAAGTTGAAAGCCATGACCATTTACGTTAACATCTAAAACAAAAACAAACAAAAAAAAAAAAACAAACCTAAAAGTTACTTTTCTCTCTATTTTTTTTCATTTTACTTGTTTTTATTTCAGTTATATGGTTTCCTTAATAATCATTAAGCAATTTTAAGAAAATTTGACATACCTGATATGTCCTCGCCTGCTGATGGGTTATTTTGTTTTATCTCCCGATTTATTGCTGTTGTTGTTTCCTGTCCTCCTTTGGCATCTTCCCCATCTTGAAGGTCCGCATAATTTTCCCTATAATATTCATTACAGTCAGGTGCTTCACCAAAAGCTGTGTTTTTAAACTCTTTGTGACTGACTGTCGAATGGCTGTCAGCGGTGTACAGATTTCCCGATGGTATTTCATATTGTTTCACTGATGTCCCTGTCTTGGACTTGTTGACCACAGCATAATGATTTGACAAAGAAGTTGTTCCTTGAAAAAAGTTTCCAGCGTTAGAAGAAGAAGATTCCAGAACGCTTCTCTTACTTTCTGATCTTCCTGAACCTACAGAATAAATCCTCACTTAATAACAGTTTAAAATAATTGTAGAATTTCTGTTTACTACATGTCTAGTTTAGTTGCCTAGCTTACTATTGTTGAAATCTTTAATACATTTTCAAAGCAGTTGATTGACGGAAGGACAGCAAGAATAAGCATTAGGAAGAATGGTGTTGTAGCCGGTTGATATTTTGTTTAATATTAAGGTATAATATATAAGTATAATTCATTATGTGTTATAGAAATGAGAAGTATGTACTTATATAAAGCGCTGTTTATTTTTCCTGATAAGTAATTTCTCATGCGATGATTAGGGTGCAAAGGAAGCAAAATTGTAGCATGCATTAGTGTTACATAACCGTGATCAATTAAAAATTGTATTACAGTAATTAAAGGGAAACATACTCGCCTTTGCCCAGATCAAGCCAGTGATATGTCTTTAAAAATTCGTGTAATAAAAAAGACATGCCGTGAAATGAACAAATTAGCCGAAAGGTCGGTATAGCGAGTTGTGTTTAATAAGCTAGGGTCAAACAAAATGTGTAGAAGTGACCTAAAGTTTTAAAGAGTAAGGAACATTTTAGAACCATTCTGACAAGTGAAACCACAGACAGATTTGTCATTGCCGAGAAAACGAGCTATTTCTTCTATTTTCTCCTACCGACAGGCATCGCAAATTCTGTGTGTGTGTTGATTAGGATAATAAGTTATATTATTCGAAATCAAGGGTTAAAAAACATTAAAAAAATGAAAAACATAATAAAAAAAACGAAAGTTACATGGAAACTGGTTTATACGTTGTCGTCATGTTTAATCCATCTACTTAAAACGAGAAGAAATATTTTTAAATGTATACGATTTCATTGTTTTTACCTTTTTGTTTTTTCTTTATGTACACAATGGCAACACCTCCTACGACAGCGATAATAACCACAGCAGCAATAACGCCACCAATTATTGCTCCTGGATTACTGTCTACCGAGCTGGTACTAGGAGCCTTTATGTCATCTGGAAAAAAATTGTATCACTGTAGCAAACAAAATACTAACTTATTGATTGTCAATGTGTTTTAAGCAAACTTAAATACATTAAAATGCAGGTCTATTAAATTAAAATTAAAATACTTTAACATTCATTTTGTTATGTTTTTAACACATATCCTACTCGTAAACATTTTCGATTGAGTATTTTAATTCAATTACCATATCTAAAGTAATGTAGACATGATAAATCCTATACAGTATTATAGAAGAATATGGCCACTTCAGTATTATCTTTGACAGTATTAAGGTTTATGGGTGATGAAGGTTTTTGTCATCAGAAGTAGTTTTAAAATCACAAGTTTTAAATACTTTTGATTTAAAGTATTATAGCTATTCTATTAATATTATTCTTGTGTGTGCTTACCTGTGGCATTTAAAATGTAAACCGCAGAAGAAGACACGTTGTTAAAGACACTGTTGCTCGCCTTGCACTCGATGGTCATCTCGTCGTCCACGTGGGCTGTAGACAGGATGCACGTGCTCGTGGTCTTGTTGTGAGTCTCGTCGTCACAGATGTTCCAGCCAAACACAGCTGAAGGATAAACATCTATGGCCATGCACACTAACACAATTTTAGCCCCATATGTTGATATTTCTTTGTTGCCTGAGATGTGAACTGATGATGGACCATCTGTAGATTAATGATGAAAGTAAAGACTGAAATAAAACACTTTCTTTTATTTCACTTGCTTTTTAGGTAAGCAAACGGGCTCTTATAGTATACCTACTTAGGTCGCTAATATTATACCCAGCGAGAGATAAAATGCAAATAAGAATATGAAAGATTGCTTAGTCTCATTATACATACTGTGTAAAGAAAGCAGTTGCTTTTTGTTTTCGATTTACAAAAATGCACTTTAGCTTTTGTTGTGCCATTGTAGATATAAAGAAATCAATGCACACACACACACACACACACACATTATCTTACGCATGATTTTCGGAGTCCCAACGTAATAGTTTGGTGGACCAGGGTCTATACTTATGTTGACGATGAAGAAGTGCTGGTCTAAGGGCATTAACAAACTGAAATAACAAATTCCTTTCCAATATTTTTTCACTCCATCCTGATATTCAGTCACACTTAAGTTTCCTGTTATCTGAAACAAAAGTTTAAAAAATAATCTTTATTTAATATTTAAAGACACTTAAACATTCTTAATGAACAACATTAAAAAGCATGACATCTACTATATATTTTTTTAAAAGAATGACACAAACTACAAGTCTATTTTCTCTATTTGCACTTACTACATTCCAAACTGCTTACACATTTTTCATTAAATAGTGATTTATGTGATGAGGACGTGTACTATCATTGCCTTGTAGTGTTTACCCCAGATTTAGTTGCTTCTCTTGATATAAATTCTTACTTTACACAACCATTTTTTCAGTATTTTTACTGACGTCTAGTAAAAGAGACCAGCCTGCAGAAATTTGGGATATATTAATTAAAAAACTGTTTAATATGAATTTACTTATTTTACAATACATTTTGAAGAATTTCCAAATATTTTTAAAAAAATTAATCGTATGTTATAAACATTGGGATAAAGTACCTTGTCATTGTTTACTAGCCACGAGCAAGAGTATTTGCCCCTTAACATAAACATCTTTTCAACTGCGCATGCCCCGTGGATGTTTGAATTCAATATCCACACGCTGCAGTTATCAGGAACGACACAACCAGGTGCTAGAAAAGTATATGGTAGATGTGTAATACGGAATATTTATTTGATATAGGAACACATATATAACATATATATATATATACTTTAATGGCAAACAAATAAATGAAAATGATTTATTCGTTTAACGCCTGATGGTCTTCGTTTTGACATTCCCTGCTGATTCTCTACTGACCAGCAACATTTTAAAACGATGAGCTCTATTTCCTTACCACTTTAAAGATCTACATCTTGAAACAGTTTTATCGACTTTTCAACAATTTTTAAACAATACCCAGCATGATTTTGTGATATCAATTTGCTTTACATTATCTACAAACTTGAAATTAACTTTAAATACAATCATTTTTAAGTAACACATAAAAAATGTTAGTTGTATGGTTAAAGCTTAAACAAAAAAACCAAATGTAATGTATGCCAATGATTAGAGTTGATCACCCTACTGAGTAAGCAACGAGACATTTTAGCAACATATCCTTAGCATTTGACAGAGAAGCTTTAGGGTGACTCATTGGTATTCACATTATTTTTGAGACAGAAAATGAAAGAAACACGTTAGTAACAGCAAATGTCCCCACCAATATCAACAGCAAAAAAAAGGTTTTACAAAATAAAAGGAAATAAAACATATAACATCAAAAACAAGACAAACTGGTACAAGGAAATTGTTTTTGACTTACCAATCACATTTAAATCGCATTTAGCCTGTGCTTTGGATGTGCTACAAACTAATTGACTATCTGATCTTGTGATCCCTTTTATTGTTAGACTTGAAGTGTAGCCAGTGGAATGAGTACCACCTACGCTTAAATTAAAGTGGTCAGTGGTAGATGTACACGTGTGATTGTTGCACGAACCGGATATGACAGCTTGACCTACGAGGTCACATGCCGTCCACTGAAGTATTTCTTCTTTAAATGTTCCACATGTGAATGAGGAGTCCATTCCCTCTATAATCACATTTTCGCAGCCGCTGATATTCAAGTCTGAAACATTAATAATGTTTCATAACGCCTTCTTAATTTGATATCATTATTACAAATGCAAACTTCCGTCAAATAAATCACAAAAGTATCAGCTCGTTTACAATTATGATTATAGTATTTAAGAATCTAAAATGTAAACAAAAATAAAATATTGACACTTGCCTTTGAAGCACATAATGGAATTTATTTTTATAGCTCTTATCTGCTGCCCACGCTCCAAAGCAAAGGTCACAACCCCACCATAACTCCACCCTTCCTGATCAGTGGAGTACATACAAACACGACAGTATTTACCTGGACTCCCTGTTTTTATCTTAGGTCACTTCAATCACCTCCTACAGGGGACAATGTCATGTTGCCTAGTAACTAGCTTAGATGAACTTTAATCTATGCTGAACAACAAAAACTTGTGATATTCCTAACTAAGGCAGTTTTTTTCCATAGTCGCTTCGAGAATAATGACCGCTTTCTTTGTAACTTTAATAAAACAGTCTCTAAGCTCATAGGCACAAGTTTTTAATCCTCCATTTATATGCAAAGGTGTGTAATAATTTCACAAGAACTTTAGTCTACACTGAATCTGTTGACGAATCCAAAATCACTAGGTTAACTTTATCAGAAATTTGCATCAGCTTCTTCAGTTTTCTGGCACCTTTTTCCATGTCCCTGATGTTTGGAAAGTTCTAAACATTGTATCACCAGAATTACTAGGCTGAAGCAACCCAATGACTTAGGTTAGTCGAACTCAGATGAAAACGTAATATTAAAAAGTAAATTAACACAATTTTAGAGCTGAAATATTTATTATTGTTGAGTATATTGCCATTCTTCTAGAAGGGGTATCAAATGATCTTTATGCTCAACAAACAACTGATTAAACCTAGTGCTTTTGCCAGACTTATTGACATAGTTAATTTAATGACCCTCTGAATTTTGAATTTTTAACAAGCGACACTTTCCGTTCACTGTCCTCACTCTGAAATTGTCGTCACCTGTGCAGGTTATATACAATTTATATTTCATTTACACATATCTGTTTACAATGAAAGGTCACAGTAATATAAGCACAATAGATAAGAGCGTTTCTCGTCCAGACTTCTACAATCATTTAATGCCGACAACTGAGTTAAGTGGGAGAAGTTTGCTGCCCCACACTGATAGTGGACCCAGTGCTACTTTCGGTTTATTACTAACTTTTATCAGTTCTTTATTGAGAGTGTCATCGTCTTATCTTACACAACCTGAGAAAACGTCTACAGAGCACAAACAGTCCTAAACCCGTGTTAAAATATACCCTGATTCATCAAAACTAAACTTAGCAGTCTAATCATAAATATGCCTTGCAAATAGTTGTCTTTATGATTATTGCCACAGTTTGTTCTGTTTTACAATAATAGGCAGTATCTTCTAATCGCTCTACCCAAGATTTAAATGTGTTTGTTTTTGGCATTGTCATACTTCGCATTAATTGTGAAAGGGTGAAGGATGAGGAGCAAACTCTCGATGGCTAACCATCTGAGAGAAAGTTCCGTGGTGAGACCTTATGTTCATACTTTAGTGATCACACATGTGAACATTTTAAAATGCGCTTCAGCTATATCGTGTACTGCAGAACAAATAAACAAAGAAGAAAAATACTGCTACAGAGTGGAATCAGAACTCAAATATGTTCATATTTTGAATGAAAAATAACTATAACATTTTACCTACCTGCATAAACCTCTATAGCAAGAAGGTTAGCGGCACATAAGATCCACAGGGTCCTCACAGCCATGTTAGTAAGAATAAAATGTTTCCTCGATAGTAGGATTGATTGCACAATAAAATCTACTTGATTTACACAGACTGGAAATTCCCCCTTCAACGATTTTTATCTATGGTAGGCAGTCATTCCTTGATAAGAAACGGAAGCGTTTTCTTGTTCTGTTTGAGATGTCCCCTAAGGAGCTGTGGGTTATCAAAGGCTATAAATTGATTTATAACGGTTATCGGCTGACGAGGGCTTCTCCAATCAGTTCACAAAAATTCACACGTCTCTTCAGCCAAAACAGCATTAACTTTCTACATCACAAGTCTTAAATAAAAATTTTATATTTAACATCTGGAACACTTACTCAGATCCATATTCTCTTTGAAGGTTTCTTTCTCTCTTCTACTCACACCACACACACGCAGATAAACAAACTCCAATACTCTCATTAAGAAAGAAAAAGATTTAATAAGAGCGACAGAAAAGCAACGGTAAAGAGACAGAAGTAGTGTAAAGAAGCAATATTTGCACAAATGAATATAGAAAAAGAAAAAAATACATGTTTACACAGATGGTTTTGCACGTCTAACATTAAAACATTTTCGAAAGGGTAGTCGTTGGCTTGTCTGTACGATCAACAGTTTTATACTTCCCTTCCTTTCTTGTGTCGTGTTACGACGCGAGCGATAAAACATTCCTCGGTTGTTATCTGTTATCTCTGTGGCTGTAGTTCAGCCTTCATGACAGCTCAATGGGAACAGGAAACGTTAAAAAAAAAAGAGCTGAGGTCAGCCGGGGTGAGGAGCAAAGTGTTTTATCGTGTGTGGACTTGTGTCGACGATTAGAACTCTCTTTCTCTCTTGTTCGTCTTCTTCTTGATTTTATTGCATTTGTCTACATGTTACTTGCCCAAGTACACACACACAACGTTTGCGAATGCAAACTCACACAAACACGCACACAATAAATTGGAGAGTTTATTTTACCTTCGAAAAAGTAATACATTTGTTTATTTATAAAGAATACTTGTCATAAAAAGGTACAATACAAAAACAATCCAGCTTTATTTATCCACCAGAGCAAATTTCAGATATTGCTCTTACTAGCATTATATAATTATACACATTGAATGTTGAAATAAATTATCTCTAAAATGAAGAGAGAAAGAGAGCGAACAAGGAAGCTAAAAATAAAGATAGAAGGAAGGTGGGCGGTTAACAGGATCAGGCCACAGAGGGTTCTCGGCCTCTACAGGGAAGTACAATGCTCCAGGTCTTGACAGCTTAAACTTTTTTTCCTAGTCCTACGTGGGAAACACAATTGAACACAGGACGAGTGAAGGAGAAAAAAAGTAGTGCCTTTTGTGGACCCGAAGGTCGATTAAGTCCGGGTGTGTAGTCGGTGTAAAGATAAAAGAAAGCAACTCCAACTTGAACATCAGTTTATGTTTTTGTCTTTGTTTCTGTCTTTTCTAAGTTTGTCGTATGGTTTAGTTTGGTAGTTTGAGAAATAGTAAAGAACATAGCCTTTCTCTATCTCTCTCACTCACACAAGAACACACACATGCAAACATATTCTCTCTCTCTCTCTCTCTCTCACACAAGTACAATCACACATCGAGACACATCGAGTAATGGCGCACTACTTCGTCAGCGAAAGGGTGAGGGATTATTTACACCAATTTAAAACAGCGAGAGAAGGAAAATGGGAACAAATACCAGAGAAATATGAGACGGGGCTCTCTGAACTGATTCAGGTCGCTTAGGGTTCGCACCTCAGCAAGGAAGTAAAATACACCAGAGCTCGAGGGCTTAGATATTGAGATTGTTCATTGTTAACTGTGACACACAACTCCACATCGTGGGGACCTTTTGAGGACTAGCATTTACAACGAAAAAAATGTTTGCTTTAGTAGTGAGGTATTAAAGTATATTGGTGGAATGAGTTGTTGTACTGAACCCTTCAACGCAAAATTTGGAAGTTACCCTATGGAATTTGTTTAGCCAAACGAGACCAGCCGGCTGGTAGATGGGTCAACAGCCTGGAGAGGGACTGACACCCCGGGGGCTCCCACACCTGTCCGCCAGGTTGACGGGGAGTAGGGTTAGTCACCTGTCCACCAACCACTTGAAAGCAGGGGTAAGGGGGCAGTAGGGGGATAGTCTCTCTCTCTCGTCGACGCTTGCTACTTGATTGTTTGATGATGAATGAGTGACCAATGGAATCCCTAGTTGTGTGTGTGGTTGTAGAACAATGACCTTAAAAGACACTTCTCTGAACGATGGCAAAGTGGACGGAGCACATGGTCATCAGTCGAAGCGACTTCAGTATCTTTAACTCGAGATTCAGAGGAATTTGCATTTCAAGCTAAAAGAGGACATTATTTACCCTCAAATGTACACAACTAACAATATATAAGCCCTAACTAAAATCGCGTTCTCCAAACAAAATATCCACATTCTGAAGATTTAGAACTGCACAGCGCTTTATAAAGTAACTTTTTTGAAAATAAACTTTTAGAAATACTTCTATTTACAAAATACATAGCCATACATTTGATCAAGTTATTATAGCTGAATCTTGTTCCACGGTATGAGGATATTATGCCATGTTAGCACCGAAACACATTTAAATGTAAATAGTTCTCTTGAAATTTTTTTTGCACAAATAAGCGAAAGTTTTAATGCGTTATTAAAAAGACCATAAAATATCTCTTACAGCCATCATTTAAGAATAATCTTTCAAACCTTGCACAACCAAAAAAAAAATCATTTAAGCTTTTTTTGTGAGTGCCCAAAAGATACTCAACACATCAACATCGACTGCAGCTTTAAAATCCGAGAAGTTCTTTAAGTCGTTGGTAGAACAAAGATTACACCTGAGGAAGTAAAAAGATTTTACCTGTAAACAACTTACACTGTACAGACTAGCATAGGTTAGCCTCGTCGCAACACAAACGCATGATGTATCAGTTACATTTAATCGTTGGTTGTTACATTAATGTTATTCTATAAAAATGTTTTGCCTTTATAGTGTTTCTCTACTAGTATTAGGTTTATAGATTAAAGCCTTATTTTATGGTTTAGAAAAATTTAGAAATATTTTAAAACGTACAAAACACACGTGTTGTATTTAACTTTATGTTATGTTGTATTTTTTCGTACCTGCATTTTTTGAAGCACTCTGACCTTTAGGAGTACCATCCCCATATACATGTTCGTCAGAGTTTTGTCTTGTAACCACTTCGTAGCTTGCACCTAAGACAAGACAAACAATTGTGATATTTGTTTATTACTTTTTACTTCACTTTTCTGTTATGAGAGAGGATAGCGTTACCCGAGACCTCGAATATTTTATCACTCAAGACTTCTTGCCTCACGGTAGGTTTCTTTTATGAGGGAAAAAAACTCCCAAGAGGGGTTTGGGAAGCTGTGGGTAGAGGATCGCTTCTCCATGATGCCAGATGTGTCCTTAATTTTTCTTCTCTTATCATTTGCTATCTGTGATGAAGCGATTTCCTATATCCACAGTGATGATGGACTGTACTTGTTGCTAGATCCGGTATGTTGCTCGGTTCTGTTCATCCATTTCGTTTTAACCACCATATTAGTTTCTACTACTGGCTTATGGGTGATTTGCGCCCACTGAACCTAAAATGAATCTCAAACCTTACACAAGCCGTCAAGTGGTTTATGTTTGCTTGACCAGGTCCAGTGATGGATGGAATGCGGGAATAAAGGGACAAAGCACTGTCAGCACTACAGCTATTTTTATAGGATTTTCTTTACCTCAAAAATTTTTTTTTAAATTGATTTATTTTCCACTTGCCCTCTGCACAGACTTCTATATAAACTGACTACACTCTGCTTCAGATTTTCGACAGTGTGTGCTCCGACTTCTTGTTCGTGTTTACTAACATCCAAGAAGGTAAATCCAAGCAGTTTTAGTAAAATACCTACTCTCAATTTAAGAGATTAAAACATAAACATAATTGAACTTAAATGTTTATTGACATACCCGAAGATCCAGTGCCCTGTATTTACCTGTTGGCTGGCGAACTTCACACCTGTTCTGAGTAAGGTCTTCATAACTATGTTCGTTGTTAGCAGGTCTTCTAGCCGTGTTGTATACTGGATCTGAGATTTGAAAACAATTGTGTATAAATCGTCGTCATTAGTGAAAATGCCACCCAGAAGGACTTTTTTGTAGATGTTGAATGTAAAAAAAATTTGCAAAATAATGTGCGTATGCAAGAATAAAATTCATGTCAGTAAGTGGATAACCTTTGTAATAAAAAAGAAGAAGAAATAAAGTTATAACAAGAAAGGATGGAAATGAAAACACTGATAGTAACTTAAGGTTTTTGCATGATGCAAAGATTTTATTGTTAAACTCAATTGCTGTGAATATATTTAAGTGGTCAACCACATCATATAAGCCAGTAATTAAAAGGAATCGCATTCGAGATTCAACCAATTTCAAGCGAAAAAAGTACTAGAAAGATATTATAAATAGGTTTTATTTGTACCAAAGAAATATCACAATGTTAGTTGTATAGTGTGTTATAAACTAACGACATCGACAAAGGGAATGGACAAACATGATAAAATCAGATTTATATAAATTCTGGTTATCTCGCTTTCAAGAACTTTTTGGATAAGTTAAGAATTAAACAATTGATAAAAGTTAAAAAAAAGAAATGTCTTACAATATTACACGTATTTACAATTAACAAACATGGTAATAAAGCTTTATAGCTATCTTCGATTTATCGACATTGAAACTTGAAATATCTATACAGTAAAAATGCATATACATAATAAAGTAGTTGTTCCAGTAAAAAAAAAACACTCATTATGTAAATAGAACTAACGTAACCATTCTCAACAGTAATCCCTTATTTATCCTCTTCAGTCACTACCAAAAATAATTCGGATAAAAAGATTTGATTACATTGTTAATGCACTTTGTTAGTTTAGCACATCTAAGATTTAGTGAATCTGTGAAAGATGTTAATAATGCCATTGCGTTCAATGTAATTCCTAAAGCACACGAGGGTCTGACTCTATTCATGTTCAAGGTGGTGGTAGGTGGCTGCTTGATCTTCTTGTCCAGAGCGATCCTCCTCGAAGTTCAGGGCATTGTATTCGTCTTCTGAAACTGCTGCTGGTGCCCCATCGTTCTGTGTAGACATAAAAGCTACACTTTATATTAAAACGTATTATACAATATGTCTTCTTCTGTTTTTAAAAAAGTTCACATTTTACAAGAAACAATGTGTTTTTAAAGGAATTTGATTAAAAATAACTTACCCTTGTGTCAGTCTCTTGGGTAGGCATAGTTCTCCACGGAACTATATGGTACACACCCAACCCTGAATCAGTCGGCACTTCAGTGACATTCATGTAGACACTTCCTGCCAGTCAAAAATGGATGTTTACACACAAATGAGTAAACAGTCTAATGGATGTTTTCTATGTTTACATTTTAGAGCTTGTGAATAAGAATTATTTGTTATGAAAGCCATCTTTAATTTAATAACTTGCTTCATATACCCACTTAAAAAAATGTTCACCACTTTTTAATCGTTTTAGATTAAAGTTATTTTAGGATGTATTTCAGTTATTATATCGTATCCTCTAGCAACAGCTTCAACTTTAAAAAAAAAACTTTTTAGAATTTTTCCCTCTTCGATCTATCTTACACACGCGCGGCTACTAAGAAGATACATATTAATGGTACATCACGTGATATAATACCTATATTATCTTGACAATTATTTGTTGCTGCTGTCATTGGCTTTGGATTAATCGTCCGCTTCGCCGTTTCCTTGAGGTCAGTCGTTTCATGTTTAGACTGGTTGGTCATGAGAGTGAAGTCTTTAATCATCCCATCGACATTGTTTTCAACGGTGTCGTTAACTGTGACATATTCACCGTTGTAGTCGACAGAAAGGGTGTTGGTAGGTCTGGTGTAGAGGTCACCTGACGGGGCCGCGAGACGTTTGATTGGAGCCGTGGACGTGGGCTTGTTGACGGTTGCATAGGGTGTGGGTAATGGAGACTTTTTATGGAAGAATTTAAACGCACAAGGACAGAGCTTCATTGAAAACCTTTCGCTGTTAAATTCTTCTGAAAATTAATATTTAAACGCAGATTGTTATGTTTAAAGATATTTTTTTTTAATTTTTAATACAAAGAAGAAAGAAAAAAACATCAGTTACCCTTCATAGAAAACACAACGATCATAGTAGCCATTTTTTTCTGGAAAGATTTTTTTTTGTTTGAGATGTTTGTGTCCAATTGTGTGTGTCCGTTAAAAAGTCAAATTTTTTAAAAACATCTTACCATAAGTATAATTTTCTAAGAAACATGTAAACAGGATACCAGATTACTTATGATGTTAAAAAAAATGTCAAAGAAAATGAGTGTTTCGATGCCTTACAGCAGCGGTTCTCAACCTTTTACTTGTGACGCCCCCCCCCCTGACGAACAAACGTACGTCCGCGCGCATCCCTTAGCCAGCAATGTAAGCTAATTTCACTAATACCGGTATAAGAAACTTTAAAAAAATGACCACCTTCGTGCCCCCCTTGGAAGCACGTCGCGCCCCTCCAGGTTGAGAACCGCTGCCTTACAGCTTGTTATCAGATAGCAGAACAACAACGCACGCACATATCATTACAAATGTATGTATTAGATCCGCGGATTTAAAATGTGAAACTCAAACTGAAATTAAAGTACGAAACCACTAAAGAGCAAGTCATATGCTGAAATATTCTGCAAAACAGGAAACATTTCTCTTTAAGACGTGTATCTTCGCAGGTAAATCCCAGAAAAATAGTATGTTTAAATAATAAAAGGGCCTGGTGACATAAATACTGATATTAACTTTAATCAAGGTAGGAGAAAAAGATGTAAATAACTATCTACTTAAAAGAGGATGTTTCTTGTCTTTGCGAATTTTAGAAACAGACATGTATTTAAATAACAATAGTTTATGAGCGTGTAACAATACTTAAGCAATTCTTTGCTGTTCAACCAATTTTGTTACACATTTTAGTTACTTTATTCAAAATAATGTAAAAAAAAATGATATACACACCTTTTCGCCGCTTGACTATGATTACAGCGATGACAGCTCCAACGATTATTGCGAAAATGACAGCTGCAACAACGCCACCAATTAGTCCTCCGTTATTGGTGTCCGATGATGGCGAGTCCATTGACTGTGCATTCTGTTCATTTGCCTGTTCTGTACCTGTCACAACAAAAAACCAAAGTTTCGTATACAAACAATAAGTATTTACTATACATTTTTATTTTAAGCAATAATTAAAAATTGGATATATGTAGATACTACTTATCTGATATATATATATATAAAGTTTGTTGAATTTACCTGATGAAGATATTTCAGTTGTTGTACTAGTATAGTCTCCAAAGATTTTTGTAACAGACGAATCAGGAAAAGCTTTGTTACTGGCTGTGCACTGCACTACAAAGTCGCCATCTGTATCTCGTGCTCGAAGCGTGCACGTGCTGGTAGTCATGGTGTCAGTCATTTGGCCACAGGAGATGTTCCAGCGAAACATGGCTGAAGGGAACACATCCTTCGCCGTACACATAAAGCTCTTTGTTCCATTGTCTGATATCACAATGGAAATGTCAACGGCCGATGGTCCGTCTGTCCACAACAAAATGATTTAGCACAATTTGTTTTAAGCTGGATGCAACTGTAAAATAATGATAGCCACCGAGAGTAACCATTAGTTTAATACCTCTCTGTTTTTTGATTATTTATACTGCATCAAACTATGATAAATACCAAATAACGAATAAATGATAATATTTTAACATCATACTTTCTGTTTATTAATAAAAAAAACTTTTATGTAAAGTGTTGACCAAAGTAGTGTTTCAATCATATGAAAGAATGTTTTTCTTTTTGTTGCATAAATAAAGTCATATTATCACACACACACACCACCGTTTGGGATTTTGTTCTGGGTAAAAATTAAAAACTAAAATCAAAAGCAAGTGTTTCCAGATATGTTTATGTCGTATATATTCATTTGTCTATAATGGGATAGAGAGTGTGCATCTGTGTACACATTGGTGATATTTTTTTTAATGTAGGGAACTTTACAAAATATAACCATCGGCGTAATATATTTGCTTCATTCAGTAGTCAAAATTTCCATTAGAAAAAAAAATCCATTTGCGAAAATAAAATAGCCATGAACAAATTTAAAATATACTTACATGCTACTTTGAAGGTATAATTAACAGTCCTGTTGATAACACCATAAGGATCCCAAGTCTGTCGGCATATATAATTAGTAGAGCTCTGTTGGCGGCTTACATTCTGAAGAAGTAGTCTATTGGTATTAGTTTCATCCCAAACAAATTTTGCAGGCGGGTTTCCTCTGTTTTGAGAGGTGCAATTACAGATGACAGTCGATCCCTCAAGAACAGTTTCTGAACAATTGATCTCAGGCTCCTCAGGAGGCTCTGTACAATGTACATTATTTCAAGAAATTGCAGTTTTGGGTACAAAACAATCTATATTACCACTTTAATGTACCTATTGATTCCAAAATATGTAACTTTATTTAGTTGGATCCTTTGAGCCCCTGGGATGGGAATTCTGATATATAGATATTTGTACATGTGTGTGCGCGAGCACGCACGCGTGTTTCTACACTTCTTTTTGGATTATGTGGCTCTTGTAAAAAAGAACTGAAGATGTAAAAAAAAAAAAAAGTATAAACCAGATACACAGCCATAAATTCCACGTGCAATACACTTGAGAATTTTCGCATAAACAGATATATTATATATATAGAGAGAGAAAGATAAATAAATGATACTGTTAATAGTTAACACGAAGCAACAATACTTAACTGTTCTTTCATTAATCCCTACATCTTTCCTTCATTGCCTGCTGAAAGTTTGAATTAGAATGATTTTCATAGTAATACTATCAATAGTACTCTGCTGTAACAATGTACAAAGTAAGATTAAATGTGTGATGTAAGTGACTATCAAAAGCAAAAATGCAATTTTTAAAGAAATATTATTTAAGTCGAAGATTACCAATTTTGATCGTCCCGACAGGGTTGTTTCGAAAACCTGGGTCTACGCTGATTGTGTAGGTGTAACTGATTCTGCGGTTGAAGCTGTATCCATTAAAAGGTATTTGCTGCTTTAAAGAACAAACTCCTCTCATGTAGGTTCTAACGCCGGACTGATATTGTCTCAGCGGTCTTTGAAACACACCTGTTACCTACAATAGAAAAATATCCAGCCAAATAAACATGTAAGCATTCTTAGAAAAAAGTAATTACTGAAGTAATGTTCCAATATTGACGTATAACTAAGATAAAAATACTTATTTGTAAAAAAAAGCGCAACTGAATTTCTTAAATGCGATTCTTTTTTTTTTACTTTTTAGTGTGCTAAGAAATGTATCAATTAATGACATTCATTCGATTTCTACCCTCAGTACCTTTTTAACTCCATTATAAGAAGTAATTTAATTAGCTCTCTTACAACAAATAGAACTTATTGCAGTTGTTAGTTTTAGAATATATGAAAAAAATACAACTTGCGTTTAATAGCAACTTTAATTTCGTTAACTTCACGTATTTCTCCAACTTATGCAGTCTAATTTCACAATAAATCTCTGCTAAAACATTTCTTTTCATACCTCAGAATATCAACAACGATTTCCTCACAGTCTACATTGTTTTAAAGCTACTCAAATTTATTTTGTGAACCATGCATTTTAATATTACGTGTGAAATAATCTATGTGGTCATTTTCTATATTGTTTACCTGAGTATTGTTAGCGTACCACGTGCATTTGTAGATATCAAGATCATCTGATGAGTACATCTTCTCTACCAGACATTCTCCTTGCACTTGCCAGTCTGATATCCACACACTGCAGTTTTCAGGGACGACTTCAGCAGGTGCTGTTGAAAATGATTGGTGGCAGCACTGAGTTTTATTACAATACGTATAATGAGTAAACTGTAAACCATTCCATTTCTAAGCAAACTCGGGTAGATTTGTAAAACTGTCTGATATATCTTTACTTAAACCACCTGAACTAAGGTAAAGGAGGCTGGCAGTCGATGGGATGTGGAGATGAAACAATCAGGTGAAGGCAACGACAAAACAAGTCTAAGGCAAGGATAATGCAAAACAAAAAAAAATATTTATGAAGACCGTTCTGGTATCAGCAGAAAATTCAAGACCTGTAGATTATCAGTACAGGAATCTTTTAATTCTTAAATATACAGTACCTGTGTGTGTGTGTGTGTGTGTGCGAGAGAGAGAGAGAGTGAGAGAGTCCCTAGGGACGGTTTAAATGTTCGTTCGTGTACATCAACTCTCGTATAAGTCGTGTGTAAAGTTTCGTGATCGGAAATCCGACACATTAGTAAGTTCAACAAACTAATCTTATCTCCTCCAGCTGATCCAGGAAAGCCCAAGTGAGGCAATCCCACTGTTAACACTCATACAGACAAGTGGAAGGAAGGAGAAAGTAAGCAGCATCAAATATCTTCGACATGAATTTCAAACAGTACAGACTTTCAGGTCAGGTCAGGCTAAAGATAAAAACACCGCGTTGAACAAATCAAGAATAAAAACTCAAATAATCATTTCAAACTTCTATACATTTTGACATTTAAGGTACATTCTATGATCTGTTTGATTTTTATACTTATGTATACGACCTGCAGTAGGGACAGAGGTCTACTGTTGTTATAGGCCTGTAAGGTAAGTAAAATCTTGCATCTTCCTAAGTGCTAAGAATAAGGAAAAGTATACTACCCACCTGTTACCCGAAGTCTACACGAGGCTATGTCATCCCTGTAATAAATTTTACAATGGAAAAAACGAGCTTCGTCCCTTGTAACACTCGTGATGTCTAGAGTGCTCTTGTACCACACCGAAGACCGATAGGCATCTAATCTGAACTGATTTCTCTCTGTGGGGTAGCAAGATGTTCCACTGCAGTAGCCGATATAGTCCCTCAACCTGTTGTCGCTAGAATAATACCACCCTATCTGGCTGTCATACCGACCACACGTAAGGCTGATCTCACTGTCCTCTGTTACATTTTTCATTCCATCTGGGCATTCTTGGATCGTGAGTGCTAAAGAAAATCAGACAATGACATTCACTAAAAGTCTAATTTTTTACGTAAAATAAGAGTGCACAAATAATTTGTGTCTATTTTTTTATTCGTGATATAGCCCTCACTTAGGGTAGATACAGAGGGCGTTAGCATCAAATTATGTCATCTGTTTATACATAGAAGTAGATAAATTGTAAGACAGTATTTCGATTGTAAACGAGTTTAGTTACTGACTGCTAGCGAACAAATATATATTCATAATATGAAGAACATAAAGAAGATCAAGATAAAGCGTCCAAGATAGAATAACTGTGATTAGAAAAGCAAAGAACGATGATACCTTCCTATTAGTGATATTAAGGGCCAGAAATTGTTATATACTGTACATGACAGGGTTGTATGAAAGTCAGTATCAACAACATTAGGTCCTAGTACAAATAATGTATAAAGCAATGATATAAGACCTTGACTTCATACGCGCTTTGCATAAAGTCTTACTTGCCTGAATAAGCTTTTTGCAGAAGGAGTATAAGACTGTAAAATATCAAATACTTCGGCCCCATCACTTATTTTTCCATCTGCAGATTTCACAGTTAAGAACAACACTGTACACAACAACGATCCAAGTAGTGCTCTTCATGAGGCCACATCCCTCGCTGTGGACTGAGCTGAATACTGTACTCTCGTGATCAAACAACCTCCAGTCGCACCGACATTGTGTGACACACGACAGGTATTCACTTCCTTGTGCTCGACCCCGTCCGCCTTGAGGTCGGCATGTGTCTACAGGTAGACACACACGGTGCAAAAAACTCCTACGCTACTGAAAATAGTGCGTGCTTTTATCATGCCATCGTGTTACGAGAAGTAAGCATCTAATACAAATATGTGCTCTTAGGTTCCCCTCAAAATCCTTGCGGGGAATTTTGGTGTCAAATTTCCAACTAGCGAAAAGTTGTGACTGTTCACTTGCCATGCTAGTGAACAAAGAGACACACGCGGAAGAATAGTAAAAAATGTCTTAACGGTCTTTGCCTGTGAGTATCTCTGTTTACGACTACACTAAAACATGCAGCTTTTATAAAAAATTTTATTAGGAATAGATGTTCTTATTCAAGGGGGTTAACTTTTGTCAATAAAGTGTCTGAGCAAGTAAGAGTTTTCTTTCTTCCACGAAAGCAAAAACAGAAACAAATTCATTCACATATATGCAAATTGTCATGAAATGTTTTATTTTTATATTTCTTGCTAATAGCGAGAAAAAAACTCATTTTAGGATTATTATGTTAAGTCTCTTAGAAAAGGAACGATAATCTAATATTACTTTATATCCAACACAAAACGAACAATTCATGTCACATCGATGTTGTCGTACTAGTAAAAAACGAAATGTGAAATGTACTAAGAAAATAAAGCTCATTTTATTTGTCAAAGAATTATCCACATATTGACCTGTCTCTGCATGATTTCAAAGCTCCCTTCAATCGTCTTACATTTTAAGCCAAAAAGCATAAAAATAACACCCTGTGCATGGAAATTCCCTTATAGAAATAAACCTTTTTAGTGCATCTGTATCTCTTTTACTACAAATTATATTTTTCTCAGAATCGAACTGCCGATGTATTTTTTGCATCATTTCCCTTTATAGACCAAGATCCTCTTGACATTAGCAAACTACAAATGCCTCAGATGTCAAGGTTTGAATTTTGATTTTATTCAAGTGAGTTTAGAGAAACAAGGTAGAAGGTTCCTAGACAGAAGGAATGCAGAAGAATGAGGTGCAGAACAGTGTGAATTGAATCGTCTGTGAGCTTTGCTTGCCACGAACATGAGAACATGAGAATTAGCTTTGTTTTCCTTCCATCCTTGATTTTTTTTTTATGTCAAAGTGATTCCGGTTTGGGTCGTTTATAAGTCCGGTTAAAATTAAGACAGAGGAAAAACAAATTCGTTCAGCCCCTCAGAATTTCGCATAACCGTGAAGGATTGAAGGGGAGAGGTTAAAGTTCACATACGTTAAAGAACATCCTAGAAAATACCTTAATTTCGGTTGATTATTAAAACTGATGTGTAATTTTTGAATCGAGGGAAAAAGCAACATGTTTGCACTCTTGGGAGTGAAAGGTCAACTTTTTTGTTTGTTTGTTTGTTTGGTGGCTTTTGTCAGGGTTGAGGAAAGTAGTGCGATATACATGTATGAACTATTTAGCAATTCCCTGCACTATACATAGCCTATATAAACTCTTTGGTGGAAAAAAACCGTCTAAAATGTGTTTATAGCTGAATCAAAGAAATAAGAAGGATTTGTTTCATCGCTTTTTTGTGCTAAAGTTGTCTGAGCAAGGTATTGTGTACAGGGCGTGAGAAAGAAATGTAGTGGTGTTTATTGTTGTCTTCTATTGTGTCACTGTCATAGCTGGTGTGTGTGGACTTTGCCTGAATTACATGGCATATCTACTGTCTTTAATTCTGTTACCCCATATGATTAATTTTGGGTAATTGAGTGTGTGAGGGAGCTAGCGACAGGTTTCTCACTCGCTGAAGGAAAACTCGTAATGTAATTCGAAGGACGTACACAGTAACCGCCACTGGCGCCCCCGACCCTGTAAGACATGTAGGTCACACAACTGGTCTATGATATCGCCTTGTGTCGGTAGGGTTGATAATTATAGTGCATTCCTCTTTAGGAGTCAAGTCATAAGGCACCACATTCATATCTTTTTCTTTCTTTACATTTTTTTTTTTTGAATTTGTGAAGCCGTTAAAGAAATTATAGAGCCGATGGAGTGTCTGTCATTTGTGTGGCCTTGCTTGTTATTTGTGAGCAGACAGAAGGCTGTACAATAAAGATTTCTAAGTTCTCATCCATCGACTAAAATTCAACATGTCATTTATAGGTTACCATGGTAAATAGAAGATAAGAAGATATAAAAGATGGATAAGAAAAGAGAAGGAGTGAGACAAATAAAAAGTACAAAAGATTAAATAAAGTAATAGTCCCTTGGTATATCGAACAAGTGGTTCAAATCTTGTTCCAGGTGTTGACATTGTTGCTACCTAGTCATTCCACCAGTGTTTAGGTGTGACAGCCCACTGAACAAATAGTGTGTCACCTGCTTGTGTCTGACTTGACCTGTACACGTCGTCTGCTGTGAGTTGAACTGCTTATCTGAAGGAAACCTCTCAGTCTCTCTTTCCTCTCTTTTTCTTCTTTCTTCCTCCCTTTTTATACCGTTAAACGTAAGCTATGCCTCATCGACACACACACGCAGAACGTAGGAGAACGCAAGCAGACACACAAACACGCACACATTTATTATAGAGTTTATTTCACATAGAAAATGGTAATTAATCATTTATTTTATTTCGAAAAATATATTTTTTTAATAAATACGTACAATGCAACTGTATTTGTCCACCAGGGCAGTTTTCAGAATGCAATCGTCTAGCATTACTTATATACCTATAAATGTTGAAATAATTTCTCCCTAAGACAACGAGAGGAAAAGAAGAAATTTAAAATAAGGAGAAAGAAAGAGAGACGAAAGGTGGGCTGATAACAGGATCAGGTGACATAGTGTTGTCGACATCTACAAGGAAGTAAAATGCTCATCAAGTACTCGACTGTTTTCCTAGTCCTACCTGGGGCACACAACATGAACGACATGACGAGAGAAAGAGAAGCGAACAACGCACCGAGCAAAAAAAAAAAAAAAAAAAAAATCAGGACACTTTAGGGACTCCCAAGTCGGCTAAGTGCGGGTGTGAGGTAGATGTAAGTAAAAAAGAACTCGAGGCATATTTGCTCACTCGAGGAGTAGGAGCTAGAATTGAAGTTGAAAATTTTAATTAGGAGTTGCAAGAAAGAGAATCAGTTCGGCTATAAATAAAAGACAAATTAAAAAGAAAAGACGAAGAATAGAGATAATAGGTTTGTAGCACATACTAGTGGAGGCCATCGATAAAGGTTTTATATATACTTGCTTCTAGTTGTGGTTTTATGCTTGCTGGGGGCTTAAGTAAGATAATACGAAGAATTTGCTTGTTTCTATGATTAAGCCATCTACAATAAGATATTGTAACTTGCTACGAATCGAATGAATACCCATAACTGGGCTTTTAACTGTTTTTAGTTGTCTTTTATTGTTAATAGATGATCACAGCAAGCGTGGTAGAAGAAGGGCTGAGGTCTGGTGCGATGCTAAACAACACACCTGTTCTTGTGGAATGTGAACCTTAAACATCAGCTTATCTTTTTGTTCTTGTTTCTCTCTTTTCTGTAGGTTTTAACAAGTCTTTTTATGAAATGCGAGCAGTCCTTGGTGTCCTTGGTATAACAAACTTCACCTAGGGCAGTGGACAAAAAATTATACATAAAAAAGTTAGACGATACAGATTACCATATGCTACCATCGTCCTAACATAAACATGTGATTTATAAATCCCCCTTAACTGTTCGCTGTTACAAAAAATGTTCTTTTAAGCAAAGTATTCCATAATTTGTTGTAAAAGATACTTTTATAGTGTTCATTTCTCGACTTTGAAACTTGTGAAACACACTTCTTGTAGTACGCTGTATATTAAATTGTATTTTTTACATACCTGTAGTTTGCGAGGCATTCTGATCTTTAAGAATAACTTCTCCTTACATATGTCCATCAGTGTTTGGTCTTGTAACCTCTTTGTAGCTTGCACCTAAAACAGGAAAAATGATATTTTTCTTACACATTTTTGTTCAAATTTACTTCATCTTTATTATGTAGAATAGCGCCATCCCGAGGCTTTTAACTTTTTAACCTCCAGAATATCTTGTGTCATGGCATTTTTGGTATGTTTATTTTAAAAAAGGAAAAAGTGTCCGATGTAAAGGCGACTTCGCATTGTGATGGATGGGGATCTGGAACAATATAGGGAGTGGAGAATGGGAAGGGATTGGAGAGCAATGGGAGGAGGGTCGCTTCTCCATGATGACAGAGGTGCCTTTTTTCCTTCTGTTGTCACTTGCTCTTGATAATTAAGTTTCCTATGTCAACAGTGAGGATTCACTATAATTGTTGCTAGATCCGTTAATCTGCTCTGTTCTGTTCATCCGTTTCGTTTTAACCACCATATTAGTTCTACTACTGGCTTTTCCTTATGGGTCTGATTTCCGCCAACTAAACCTAAAATGAATCTCAGACCTTACACAAGCCGTCAAGTGGTTTATGTTTACTCGACCAGGTCCAGTGATAGATGGAATGCGGGAATAAAGGGACAAAGCCCTGTTAGCACTACAGCTGTTCTTATAGGCGTTTTCACACCTCAAACAATGTAAAAGATCATTTGAGTTGTGGTCCACTGGCCTCTGTATAAACTTTCTGAACTTTGATTTACATTTTGAAAAGGTTGTGCTTCAGCTTATTGTTTTTGCCTGCTAATACCAAAGAAGGCAAATCCATTTTAGTAAATAGTCGACTTTTAATTTACGGAATTCAAACATTAAGTGATCATAATTGAAGCCAAATATATATTAACATACAGAAGGTACAGTGCCCTATATTTACCTGCTGGCTGGCGAACTTCACACCTGTTCTGAGTAAGGTCTTCATAATTATGTTCGTTGTTAGCAGGTCTTCTAGCCGTCTCGTACATTGGATCTGAGATTTGGAAACAAATGTGTATATATTATCGTTGTCATTAGTGAAAAGTCTGCCCAGAAGGACCTTTCTGTAGACGTCAAATATAAAAGAAATATTTATAATATTGTTTGTATGCGAGAATAAAATGTGTTAATAAGTGAAAATCTTTGTTCATAAAAAATAGAAGAAATAAAGTTAAAACGAGAAAAGTATAAAATAAAAACAGTAAATAAAAAAAAAAAGAAAAAAAGACAAGGAATTGTGTTTAACAGGCTAGGTGATGAAAATGCGCACAGTCCAGAAAAGGTTTGCAGCTATTGGATACAGATACTGCCAGAAATTTTTTTTAAGATTACAGTTTTCATGAAGTCTTCAATGCAGACGAAACTAGTTTATTCTTTAAATGCACTCCTGACAAAAAAAAAATGTTAAAGGTGAAAAAAAGAAGTAAAGTGTGCGTGTCAATCAAGATTTTCTTTTGAACACCACATCAAAGTTTTTAATTCTCGATCAAGGCATCATTAACAATTTTAGCTTGTGATATCGCAAAATGAATGTAAGAAAGCTGATACTGGATATCAAAGAGAGATGCCAACTCGGAATTGACCTAGATTCCTTTAATAAACGTTAAATGAATATGAAGTAGGATATACACACCTTTCCGCCGCTTGACTATGAAGACAACGATGATAGCTCCGATAATAATTGCAAAAACTACAGCTGCAACAATGCCACCAATTAGTCCTCCGTTAATGCTGCCCGACCATGACGAGTCCTCTGCTTTTGTCTTCTGTTCATCTACCTGCCTGATGCTCTCTTCTGTACCTGTCACAATGTATATACCTAGGTTCACATGCAAGCAATAATTATTAACTACAGATTGCTATTTAACAATAATTAAAAAATTGAAAAAAATATGTAAAAACCGAATACATATAAAATGTTTATGAAACCTAGTATAACATTGAAAAATTTATTGTCAGAGCAATTGCTTCTCATTGGCATTGCATGCTTTACTGAGTGTACCTGATGAAGATATTTTAGTTTTTGTATGTGTAATGTTCATGAAAAGATTTCTCCCAAAAGACGAATTATTAAAAACTGTGTTATAGGCTGTGCGCTGCATACAGTGTCGTCATCTGTATCATGTGCAGGCAGTGTGCACGTGCTGGTAGTCATGGTAACAGTCGTTTGGCCACAGTAGATGTCCACCGAAACATGGCTGACGGGAACAATATGAACGGCAAAGGATGTGTTCCCGTATTTGTCCAATTTTCCGTCTTTCTTCCATTTTCTATTATCCCAATGGAAACGTTGACATCCAATGGCCGGTCTGTGCACAACATATTCATTCAGTGTGTCTGTGTGCGCATGTCTGTTTGTGTGTATGCATGCGTGTGAAGGGTGTCGAGTGTGTGTGCATTCTGCCCCATGCGCATATTGACTGAAAAGTATTTTTATGTTTATATATTCTGACAGCCTAAAAAATTTGGTTATTTTAGCAATCACAAGTATGCATCATGAATCAATTTTCCAACTGTCAAAAATCTAGCCTTGTGAACAGTATAAAAATACTTACATGCTACTGTTAAGGTGTAGTTAACTGTAGTGTTGATAAATCCGTAAGGACCCCAAGTCTGTCGACATGCATATTTAGTGGAGTTTTGTTGTCGGCTGACATTGCGAAGAAGTAGTATATCAGTATCTATTCCATCCCAAGCAAATTTTGCATGTGGATTTCCTCTGTTTTGAGAGGTGCACATACAGATGACAGTCGATCCTTCAAGAACAGTTTCTGAACAATTGATCTCAGGCTTCTTAGGAGGCTCTGCACAATGTATATTATTATAAGACATTGCAGCTTTTGGTAGAGGAATATGTCATCTACATCAAGATATTAATATATGTACATGAAAGAAAAAAAATTGAAAATTATATAAATATATGGTGAATGCTTTCTTTTATTCCTTGTGCCTTTAAGAAATATAATAAACTGAAGTTTAGTGGATTTTTGTACTTTCGTATGCCTGTGTGTAAAATAGAAAGTAATATCGTAACTCATTAATTTAAAGTGTCATGCACCGAAACTATTCTCTTGGCCGTAATGAGTGTGTGATCCCGATGTGACCTACTGTTGCTGTTGTTGTCTGTGTACAGAAATTGTTGTCGTTGTAAAAGACAATTTGATGAATATACAGAGACATTTAATGTGTATATGTGGGCACTAAGCTTTAAATTGCTTATACTAGGTTACAGTAAAAAGTGTCTGTAATTGCCATTGCAGACTTATAAGGTTAAACTATTTCGTCTTTAACACGTGCAAGGGCTTTATAATAGTCATATGTATAAAAAATATTTAACTCTTATCTAGTTAGTGCCTGTATTCTGTTTATTTTTTACCCAAAGCTTTAATTAAAAGGTAATAGTTATATTTCCAATAACACTCCTAAACCTTAACATGTAAATTAAGATAAAATATAAAATTACATGTGATTAATTTAAATCGTTAGAAAGGTACAAGAAACATTGTGAATTGTAATATTTAATATTAATTAGTTCAAGATTACCTATGTTAATCGTCTTTACAATGAAGTTTTGAAGACCAGGATCAATACTGATTTTGTAGGTGTAGTTGTACCTCACAGAAGGCATATCCTGCTTAAAAGAGCAGTTTCCTCTCATGTAGGTTCTATTCAAATAGCTTGTATACCTGTCAGTCCAATTAGTAAGGGGTTCTTCAAAGCCAGATGGTAGCTACAATCAAATAATACACAATTGATCACAAACATTCTAAAAATCACAGAAAAAACTAGCATTATTACAAAAAACTTTCCGTACATAACAAAGAGAAAAATTCTAAAAAAGCACGACAGTTCTTATATCTGAACCAGTATTAATTTGATTTCGTTGATAAATATAAATATCTATTAAATAGCTTTTACCGATTTTTACTCCTAATATTTCTTAATTACAGGAGTGAAAGTGATATTTTTCCTTCCCCTACAGTGGCTAGAACATATTACAGTTGTTATTTCAGGTTTGAAGTCTTAGAGAAATTTAAGAAAAAAAAACACACAAATAGTGAATGGCTTATTTTTTTTAATTGATGATCGAATAGACAAAAATAGGTATTTATGCTCAGATATTAGCAAGGTAGGAAATTGATATTAAAAGTAGTGAAATTTAAAAGACGTATGGCATTTCTAATGTATTTGACGAAACTGGGATAATTTTTAATCACTTTATCACATAAAGCTAACATACAGAAAGATGTTAATTTGAAGTGTCTGAAAGTGTGTTTGGTTAGAGAGCTTTAAAAGTAATTTTGCTTTTTTGTCAAGTACATAGTTTGCTCTGAACTCATGCTGCCTTACTTTCTTATATATACATATCTATTGTTCATTTAGTCCCTTAGAATATTAAAATGGTGATGGCTGTACATTGTTTTACATTGTGAAAAAGGTTTAATGCAGCATAGATGTACTATTGAACAAAGCAGTTTATCATTTTTTATTCCAAATCATGTTATATCTTGTCATTGTTTCTTCTTATTGTTACCTCGGCATTATTTACGCTCCACGTGCATTTGTAGATGGAATCTGACGAGTACATCCTTGCAACCTGGCATGTTCCTTGCACTTTCCAGTTTGATATCTCCAAATTGCAGTTTTCGGAAACCAGATTAGCAGGTACTGGTAAAACATTATGTGTATAAGAGCTGCTTTTTCTAAGGTAACGACATAGTTCTACTTTCTTGGTAAGCAATATTAATAAAGTCAAAGATGATGTAGTCCCGCTTTATGGGTACGCTAAAGGTGCAACACACAGACACATGTACGCACACAACATAAAATGCATATTTATTATATACCTTAAAACATTATGTCAAAGCTGCTCCCAACTTGAGACAGTTATCGAAAACCAATAATAAAGGCTACAAATGCATTTTCACATATCGCAGTTCCAGTCATACAATTTATCTAATAGAAATTTTTATTTTTATTTTTATTTATTTTAGATGCTCGCTTAATTGTATGCCTTTAAAAATCCATTATGAGTTGAAAAGCCATAGAAAAGTAAACATTAGAAATCCATCGAAATACTGCTTTCAATATTTTATAAATCGCAAATTTAATGGTATTTATAGATCGGGACACGTGACAGCTGCTACACACCGCCAGTACGTGCCACAAACTAATCTTATTTCCTTCAGTTCATCCTGGAAAGTCACAAAGACAATCTCACTGTTAAATAGTGACACAAATGAGTGAAGGACTTGATGAAGTCAGCACTGTCAACTTGCTGAAAGACATGATTTTAAAACAGTACAGGCAGAAATTCAAATCGTGAGGCCGAGGATAAAAACACCATGTCAAAAAAAAAAAAACCCAAAAAAATCAGGAATTATAACTGAAAAAATAATTTACAGGTCTATAAATTCTCAGCTTTAAAATATCATCTACGATTCGTTTGTTTCTTTTACTTAAATGAAAACATTATTAGAGAGAAAAGAGATAAGAAAGTGGGATACACAGGTGATGGGTGGAACATTAAGTACAGGAGGCACCACCATGCTCTTTCCGCCTTGCCTGCTACATGGTGATATCTGTTACTAAAATGCACATAAATGGCAGTCAAGACAAACATGTAAGCAAGTTACAGTCTCGAATTCCCTGAAATGCTAAGAATAATAAAAAAGCATACTACCCACCTGTTACTCGAAGTCTACACGTATACATTGAGTAAGAATCTTTACAATGGAAAAAACCACCTTCCTCCCTCGTGACATTAGTGATGTCTAAAGTGCTTTTGTACAACCGTGAAGGCCACGAAGACCAGTCGGCGTGTATTCTGAACTTAGTAATCTGTATGGATTTGCAACGTGTTCCACTGCAGTAGCCGATGTAGTCCCCCAACGTGCTGTTGGTAGAATAATACCAACTTATCTCACTGTAAGATGGACCACAAGTAAGGCTGAGCTCATCGTCCTCCGTTACATTTAGCATGTCAGTTGGACATTCTTCAATGTTGACTGCTAAACAAAGGCAAGCAAAAAAAAATCTAATAAAGTTTAATATTTTTCACTCAAAAAGGTGCTAAAATATTCGTGTCGACTTTTGAACTTTTATAATTACTAAACCAATAATATAAGACCGTGATTACACAAAATGCTTTGCATAAAGTTGTACTTACCTGAATATACTTTTCGCTCCAAAAGAATAAGACTGTAAAATATCAAAAACTTCGCCTCCATCACATAAATGGTTAGCTGTTTATCTCCAAGGTTTAGAATAACTTTGCAAACAACAACCAGTGTGTGGTACTCCTCACAAGACCAGATCACTTGCTGTGGACTGAGCTGAATAATGTAATCTCGTAATCAAACAAACCTTAGCCTCATCGACATTTTGCGACACACGACAGGTGTTCACTTCCTTATTCTATGATCCCGTTGCCTTCAGGTTATCACGTGACAATAGGCAGGTACACGAAGTGCAAAAAGCCCCTGCGCTATTCAAGATAGTGCGTGATTTTATCATGTCATGGTGTTATGAGAAGTAGGCATTGAACACAAACATGAACACATAGGTTTCTCCTGATATCCTTGACGTTTTTTTTTTCTGTCAAATGTCCAACCTGCCAAATGCTGTGAATGTTTACTTGTCATCGCGGTAAACAAAGCAATTAAAGCCAAAAAAATTAAAACATGTCCTACGCTGTTTGACTTGGAAGTGTCACTCTTTACGACTACACTAAAAACATGCAGATCTTATAAATATTGTTATTAGAAATAGATGTTCTTATTCAGGGGGTTACCTGTTGTCAATAAGGTGTCTAAGCAATAATAGTTTTGTTTCTTCCACGAATGGGAAAATGTAGAAACAGAAAGAGGCATCGACTCATCAAATCTCATACATGCATAATGGACATGACTTGTTTTATTTTACATTTCTTGTTAATAGCGATAAAAATTCCACATCCGGTCGCAACGAAATTATGCGATAAACACCGGGTATTTCCTTCCTTGTGCTCACACCCGTGCGCCGTGAGGTCGGCATGTGTGTAGAGGTAGACACACACGGTGCAAGAAACTCCTACGCTAGTGAAAATAGTGCAGGATTTTATCTTGTCATTGTGTTACTAGAAGTAAGCATCGAACACAAACATGAAGCAGATACGTTACTCCTATAGTCCTTGCTTCCTTTTATCTACTTCAAATGTCCAACCTTCCAACAGTTGTGACTGTTTATTGTCATCCCAGTAAAGCAGGTAATTCACGCCGAAGAATGTAAAAACTTATCTTAACGCTTTTTCCTTGGGAGTATTTCTCTTAACGACTACACTAAAAATATGAAGCTCTTATAAAATTGTTCTTAGGAATTGTTTTAAAGGGGAGTTAACTTGTGTCAATAAAGTATCTAAGCAAATAAGAGTTTTCTTCTTTCCACAAATGGTAAAACACAAAACCTCAAAAAGGTATAAACACATTTATTCACATACATGCATAATGGTCATGAAATGTTTTAGTTTTTTATTTCTTTAATTTTACACTTCTACGTTTTTAAGCTATAAAGCAGGACAACTTTCTACAGTAGTTACTATAAAAGCCTTATAAGGTTTATTATTAATGCACTTTATAAAAAACGTACAGCAAATTTTCAATATTTAGCAAATCATATTTATTAATATAACATTGACTCAGTATCACTAACATTAATACAACATACAAAACTCGGAAACAGTTACATTAATCAGAGCACATGATGCTTAGCTAAAACACTTTAGGGAACTGTAGACCTTTTTCCTACAATAAATATTGCATCTGAAAAAACAATAAAAATA
>SRHC01001798.1:7155-27358 GCA_004794325.1 Pomacea maculata | reverse complement strand
TATATATATATGTTTTACTTACTATGCTTTATACAACAGTTCATATTGGAAATTTACAGTTGTTGTCTTTTTATTTTTTCCTAAATACAGTTGATATCAATCTCCTGTTCCATACCTGCAGATTCAGACGCATTGTGACCTGTGTGAGTGAAGCCCACGTAGCCATGTTCATCACCATCCTGCCTTGTGACCATGTCATAGGAAGTATCTAAGTATCAAAATACCATATGTGTATGCACATATCAAACTCAGCATATATATATATAAGTTTATTCCTGTAAGAAACCATGCACCATTATTGACAACAATAATAAAAAAAAAGAATCTTATGAAAATTGCTCGTGACAATTGAAATACCTGTTGGCTGACCTTGTTTACATCTGTTGTGGGCGAGATCCACATAATTATGTTCGTAGTTGGCAGGTCTTCTAGCAGTGTCGTACACGGGATCTGAGATGAATACACACATATATATATATATAAGAATGTGAGCTTTTTATACTGCATTTTTAGTCCATGTTCCACATATTGACATGATAGCTAACAACGTCGTGATCCATCTTTTTGCCTTAACTTCTAATAATTATTCTATTGGAAATTTTACAGCATTTAGAATTTTGATACTGTAATATATTTTAACCTTGAATATGTAAAGTGTTCTTTATGTAGATGTCTTTACTTAAAAAAAATCTGGAAAGTATTTTAATTATTTGATGTTGAAAAGTGTCCTACTTGTGTAGATATCCCCTTTAAAACTAATATTTTCAACTTATCCAAAGAACGTAAGCTTACCTGTATATTCAACTACAATTTTACTTTTTGTTCTACATACACCACCCGCTTGTTCTTCAATAAAATACTTCAAATTTTTTTTCTGTCGTATTACTTTCTTTTCCATGGTATATTTTTTATAATTCAGAGGAAAGACATTTTGCAGAAGGTAAGGTTTATGAAAGATTCTGTGAAGTTTGCCAGGGTGTGTTTTATGTTGTTTTTTATTATGCATTTTTTAATGTGATAGATGTTTAGTGCATATACTGTATAAGAAAAAAATAAACGAAGAAAGACATAGAAAACAAAAACAATTGAAATCTTTTTCCCATAGCTATTTTAATATTACGCGAGCAGTAACCCCGTGTTCTCTTTAACCTTAAATATTAAAGGCAATTTTAAGTTTGCCAAATATGTTTAAGTGCGCTTTACCCAACAATTTAGGTCATCTTGAATCATATTTTTAAGAAGTTGCTGATATTTGAAGAATACCTCTCATGTTTTAAAAACAACAACAAATGATGTTAGAAATAATAGACTATTTATTTGAGTATTATTAATCCGTAAAATAATGGTTTACAAACATCATGATAAAGAATATGCCAAGAAGACTTTATAATTATGATTTTAACAATTAAGATACTTCAGAATAGTCAATTGCCTTAGCCTACAAACAAATTCACAAATATAGAACAAATGGTAAAAACAAACATGAGAACATTTTTCACTACGTAGACTGTATAGGTATGCTAAGTTATAAACAAAATATTGAACATTTATAAAACAGTAACAAACAAAAAGACATACATGTGCATACAATTCAACTGATACATATGTACCTGAAAGGTAAAATATACTGTTAACTCTTTCTATTTCTTTTGTGTTTTTGGCCCATTAATCTTTCTTCATACGTTCATGTTCTCATACACATAGCAGAGCATATTGTGGTGATACCGGTATGGATACTTTTTAAATCAATCTTTCCATCGATCGCTTGTCTCTTCAACTTGTCTGTGCACTTGCTTATCCATTTTTAATAAATCTGTCCATCACACATGCGCAAAGGTCTTAAAAACATATTTTATACATACAACAACTATTATTAACACTTCCTATTTTGCTTTCCAACAGGTTTTCATAGTTAAAAATAACTCTTCACAGAAACGTGAAGAAACGACGAGAAACCTTTCATTTCTTTGTTTTCTTCTTTATATATTTTCACAGATTAGTAACACCGTTCAACCTATTGTGGATTTAATCTGACAGAAACTTCTAACATTAGGATTTAACCGTTAAACGTAAGTATGTTCAGTAGGTCGGCTCTAAAGTGAAGTAATTGTCTTCTGTGGTCTGGATGTGATTGTAGTCAACATCAAGGTCTTCTTGTCCAGTTCGATCTTTCTCGAAATGTAGAGCATTGTATTCGTCTTCAGAGGTGGCTTGCGTAGAACTTTCCTGTTACGAAAATGCAAAATTACTTTGCACGTTGTTGTATTGTTTTTGATTCAATATTACAAGCCATATTTTAAAAAAAAGCAATCAGCTGTTTCTGATATGCTTTTAGAAAACTTGAGAGAAAAGTCATGTAAATAAAGGCATAACTGCAAAATACACCCCTAAAACAAGCGATCTTGATTAAAAAAACTATTCACTTAATTTTTGTAATTACTGCAAGATACTCATCAGTGACAAACAATCCTTACAGGATTCAGGGTTCCAGAATTTGAAGCCCAGGGAACTACATGGTACACGCCCAAACCAGAGTCTGTTAAAACTTCAGTGACATTCATGTATCCACCTGGAAATTATAAGATTACAAAAATCTTTATTATACATTACTATGAATAGCATAATGTAACATGTGAGTACCTGTTTGCATGCCTTTACTACAACTTGTTTACCATGTTTCCGTTGTCCTTTTCATTTTTTAACTAATAGACAGTCTTGCTTAAATCGAAATTTCCTTCCAACCCGCTGTCTTTGACTTAGTTCTGAATCATGGAAACCTTTAGATATGCTTTATTAATTTTTACCAGATGCAGAAAAGCACACAGAATGATGTAAGAGTTTACCTTGTATAACGCACACCCTATTATTTATAATAAATCTCAATCTGTATGTGTTACATGCATTAAACTATTCTCGTGTATTTTTATGTTGTTTTTTTAAATGTCCATCAACAGGATTGTCAAGCTTATGCTATCACGATGTATACGACAAACTCATTCATTTATGTTTCCTAGATTTATTTATTTATTATTTATTTCTCAGCTTTGGCAACGTTAGTAACAAGAGATGCCATGTTTCACCTGATAAATCTTGGAATTTCTTTACAGCAGCTGCTGGTTTTACTGTTGACTGGGCCGTTGCCGTCCATTCACTAGTTTCCTTTGCGACTTCTTCTGCTTGATGGTCGCAAATACTCTCTTCATAAAATGCTGTACTGTCAGCAGTCTCGTACACTGAAGTATACCCATTCTCGCCCTGCTGGGTTGTCACTGGAGTAGGAATAGTGTACAGGTCACCTGATGGAGCTGAGTGGCGTTCAATGGGAGTCTGAGTCTTCGGCTTCTTCACGACTGCGTAGAGCTTCGACAGCGGGTTGTTATGTTTCAAATAGTTCCCAAAGTCAGATGAAGATCCCGATGTACGTCCTTCTTGTTTTGCCATCCCTGCATTAATAATTTTTTTGGTTGCAATAATTTATCTTGTAAAATAATTTGTTATGACTCTGCATTTGAGAGAGTAAGATTTTAGGTATAAAATATATTACTAGCATAGTTTTCTCCAAGCACAGATGTCAAAAGTACAAAAACATTGATAATGTTGAAAAAAAAGTAAAATAGAACTTTAAGAATATTGTTAAATAAAAAATAGTGTTAAATTTAAAAGAAAAAATACAAAAAATGTAAAAGAATGAAGGAACGCTGGAACGAAAAGAATCTACTTTCTATTTTATCTTTCAAATGATGGTGGAAAGGAAAGCAGATTAGATGTGTCGAATTATACCTAGCTCTAGCGAGTCTGTTAAATAATCTTTTTTATACATTGGAGCAGTATATACGTAAGAAAAACTCGCTTGCCTGTGGGTTCTCCTGTTGGTGTGTCTTGCTAAGTGCAGGTGTTAAACATGATGAGAGAAGTAAAGCAAAAATGCCAGGACGTCTTCATTTACGGAAAGGTAAATGGAATGCATTCAAACTTCTTTTGTTCCATGCGTAAATATGTACTTAAAGCAGAAAGCTAAATTCATATGAAACACATATTCCTAAACTCACCTCGCTCAGAATCCTAACTCTAAAATGAGAAAGCGAAACGGACAGAAAGAGCAATGAAACTGCACTTAACCCAGTTACTTCAATGGTTAAGCAATTGTCTCTTTAAAGTAATGCCACAAGTACTTATGTGAAATTAAAATACATTTACCAGACAATAAGAGCATCACATTGTGCAATTTGAATTATATAGCACATTTATTTTACACTCCTTAAAAAAGAGTTTTAATACAAAAACATATGTGCATATGATTTAAAGCTCAGGGACTGACACAATACAAAAAGAAAAAGGCGAAGTTTCTCTCACGCTGCACACAAAGTTTAGACTACAAGAGGTCTAACCTTTTCGGCGTTTGATGATATACACAATCACAACTGCTATGATGACCAACACCATCACAGCAGCTGCAGTGACTCCACCTATGAGTCCACCATTGAGACTTCCGTTGGACATAGCGGTGTCTGAAGCCTCGTCTGCTAGAATTCAAAGGCAAAAAGAAAAACAAAGCAACTCAGCTTAAACACATAATCAAGATACTGAAAGATAATACATTATTCATTATTTATCGTAAGTAATGACAGTAATTTATTTCCTGCTGCCGCTACTGGTCCTAAAACTGTCCACCTTATCATAGTCAACACCAACCCTCACCATCTACTTGTTAATCTATCTTATTAATGTCGTGTTCTTTTTAGTCTGAGCACAAGTTTGTCTCTCTACGAGGAAAATTTGTAAACAAACATTCTAATGTACTTACCTGAAATAGGCAGGACGAGGGTTTGTGAACGAAACACATGTTTGTAGTAGGCATTGCTGGCTGTGCACGTCACTGACAGTTCTTCATGTTCAGTTAACTTCACAATGCAGGTGCTGATGTTGGTGTTGTCTGTCTGTCTAAGACATGTGATGCTCCACGTAAACACAGCAGAAGGATAAACATCGACTGCTGTGCAGGTAAAATTTATTATGTCAGATCCATTTTCTGCTTCTTCTTGGGTGCTGTTCAGAAGAACCGCAGAAGGTCCGTCTGCAGACAACGCAGAAAATATATTATATATTTATATATGTACTTGTTGTCAATAACCTAACCTTTGTTTCTTTCTATCTTTCACACACATAGAGTCTATTATGAAAAAAAAAAACAAACAGAAAAAATGGTACTAACACGCTACACCAATGATGAAGGAAGTATTTCTGTTGATGTAGCCCTGTGGCCCCCACAGTAGTCGACATGTGTGAAGTTCTCCATTTAAATGTCGACTTGCACTGTTTACTTGTAGAACTTTGCTATCCAGTCCACCCCACTCAGCTGTTGCAGGTGGACTACCAGTTGCAGTCAATTCGCAAGTGCAATTAAAATCCGATCCCTCAAAAACATGTGGTGGGCAGTCGTGAGTGGGTCCGTCAGGATACTCTTCATGTTTTTGAAAACGCAGAAAAAAATGCTAAGAAAATATGAATTTACTAGTCTGTAACTTGAAGGTTTTTTTGTCAGATACCAGTTTATTTGATTCTTTTCAAGTACATTTTTCATTAATTTATAGTACGTGATAAATAGGATAAATAACAGCTAGTAAATAATCTAACATTTTCGAATGAATTTAGTAAAAGCCCAAACGTTTCAAGTAATTTGTGAACTTAACTAATGAACATTCTTTGTAAAAAATTTATGCACTGAAATCTTGGTAGTCTGCAATGTGTTTATATAACACTTCTTGTCTTCAAACTAATCTGTATTTTCAGTTTTAAAAAAATTGCCTGAATATCGTTTATTGTAAACAAGCTACATATTCTACAAATTAAAAAAAACAAGCAGGGAAATTAAGTTACAGTTTTTACAAGTTTCTCTTACTTATAGTGATTGTGTCGTTGAAATAAACACCAAAACCTGGAAATACGCTGAGAATGTATGTGTAACTGTCTTCCACAACAGGTATTTCTTTTGTAAATGAACATTCACCACTTGTGTACCTTCTTGAGTTATCAGTATAGTTCTTGAGTGTACTAACAAATCCCAGATCCCTGAAGGTCTGCAAAGAAATGAAATGAAATAAAGGCAAAGCTTAATTAATCATAATTGAAATGTTATATCGGAATCTCTCACCCGTGTGCTGAAGAATATCTATTAATTCTATTAATTATTGTTTCAGCCGGATTTGGATATAAGGTAAACATTGCAATTAGGTGGCAACTAATCAGGACACATATCAAAGAAAAAAAATTATGGCTGAAAGTTTTCTCTGCTTTATGATGTTTTACTCTCCAAACAATATTTGATAATACCCCAGTACCTCGTTGGTGTTCTTGTGCCAAGCACACCAGTAGTTGTTGTTTGATGCATACATTCTAAACACTGAGCATGCCCCATGCACCTGCCAGTTTGAGATGCTGACACTGCAGTTTTCAGAACGAACAACTGCAGGCGCTGTGAAAATAAAAAAAGTCATTGTTAACAAATTTGTTACCAAAAAAACAAATACATTCCAAGCATCCGTAGCAAATGTTTCGATACATGGCCGTTACCTAAAGGTACATTCTGCATAGTGTGTTCACTTTTAGTCTTTAGGTATAGCGCACAATGTTTAAATGGCCTTTTCCTTGATCTGGAACCAGTTTATTACATTTATCGTTAGTATAACTGGCAAGCTGGCACTTTCATTAAGGTACTTTGTAGACTGAAGGTAAAAGTATCCTTGACAAATGCTATCTATAGTTTTTTTTTTCAATTTTATGAATAACCGTCTTACGTGGATGGCGTGGGAATCAGCTTTGTTGCTGGTCAGTCGTCGTGGTCAATACCAAGTAATCACTAAAAATAAGTAAAACTGACTAAAGCTTTCTTTTTGGGTAATGTTTATACCTGTTCGTTATTACTGGGGGTAAAAACGATTTACCCTGTTTCTTGCTCTTTTTGCTTGTCTGTCAACATTAATTAAACACATCACTTGAAAAAAACGCACCATTGTAAGAGTTACTTAAGTAATTATTATGGTTATAATGTTATTATTATGTAACAGATTTCTATTGCTTGTAGACAGGCGCGTGGTCGAAACAAAAACAACGCAAATGGTTTTTATTATAATAGAGAAGTAAAAACCGAAGAATGTAAACCGCTGACAAAAGGAACAGTTAGGATTGTTCCACCTACCTATCACATGAAGCTTACAGTAGATTTGTTCGATATAATTGACGTAGCAATTGAGGGAACGAGCTTGCTCCCTTGTGACATTCAAGATTTCAAGTTGACTTGTGTAATCCGATTTTTGAATTCGCGTTGCTTTCAAGTTAAAGCTATAGCTGTCTTGGTAGTTGCAATTCCCCTTATTGCAGCTACCGATGTAAGTTGTATCTGTGTCATCTTCTAAATACCACCCCATTTGTGTTCCGTAATCGCTACAAGTGAAGGTGGCAGCAGTGTCCTCAGATACATAATTTTCTCCATTAAAGCACTCTTTGATGACTGGGGCTGCAAACCAAAGAATGGCATTAACTAATTAAAGTGGTCATCATGTAAATACATTTGTAATAAAACACATATGTGTCACTGGTTTTAGACCCTCGCCAACGTCTGAAGTAACGCGGTTTGTCATCCACGAGTAAATTGTATAAGACAGGTGGCAGTTTTCTAATTGTAAGAAAACAAGTATCGATCCGTGATGATCTACTTATGAAAATCGATATCCATAATGCATAATTAGTAAGTAAAAGACATTATTAAATAATCATTAACTACAAGATAGTGATGATAATGTCTAGTAACTGTAGGCAGTATCTGTGTCAGTGATAGAATGGAAGGGTGGAAGAGAAAGAAGGCAAGGAAGAGGGGGGTGTGCATGTCTGAGAATACATAGCAAATCAAACTTTATTGCATGTCCAATAAAGCCCAAGACAAGAAATATTTTGCTCACAATCACTACGCACGTATAAATTATAATATGTGATATAGACAATATAACGGACAGACATACATACCCATACAAGACATTTAGCACACACGCAAACCTACTCGTTCTCACACATACACATGAACCAAAATGCCAGGTAGTATGGTAGTCCTGCTAGTCCTTGTGTCTTTTATTTAAGATGGTGATGGCTGCTTGCATGAAGGACCTCTGGTTGACAGTTTTTCGCGCACCTTGCATTTTGTAGCGCGTGCTCGAGGGCAACAGCGGAAATATGGAATGGTGATAGTGTGTTTGGTCTGTGGTGATGTTATATGTTATCTTTCTGACTGCATAAAGGTTCAAATCAGAAAGTGTCAGATGTAATGCATTACAAATTGTATTTGCCTGGTGTATTTGACTCTCACAAGTTTTGCTTTGTCTTTGACAAGGATGTGACCATACCAAAGAGAATGCTCTCAACAAGAAACCTGAAAGAAATGTTCAACATCCATAAGCTGATGGTGAAACTGAGAAATTTCCTCAAAAGGTTCAGTCTTTCCTGGGTCTGTCTGTACACTTGGTTCAGGTGATCGCTAAAAGAGAGCCTTTCGTATATCAGTCTACCAAGGTCTTAAAACTGGCAGCCCTCTGTACCTGCTGTCCTCTGATTTGGATTAGTGGAAAGAGAGGGATAGTGCCATCTCTTTTATTGTGTGCTCGTTCAAATGCCATCTCCTCCATTTGTTTGAACTTTCAGCTCCAGAAAGCTACAGTCAAACCAGTCCTCCAGTTTCCCTACGTATGCCAAGTATTTTGACAGAGATTGCCGGTCTTTGAATCAGGACGAAAGACCCATGCCTTCTGCATACTTTACAAGTATGAGAATAGCATTATTAATAGTAACCTCTTTTGTATATGAAAAGAGTATACAGAGAATATGACAGGGAAAAGCACAAACCCCTGATGGGAACCCGTGTTGAGGATCTGCTCGTCTGACAGATTTATTCCATTCATTTACAAATACATTATATCGTTTCAGTCAAGCCGGACCCTACATTACATGTCTGTGGACATCTAACACAGACCCTCTATTAAAACGATCATTACTATAAAACTATACTGGTCTAGTAGTCGCTTTACAATAGGATGTTTCATGCAAAAGATTCGAATAGATGAGTCAAAGTTAGAGTGGTATCTTCTCGCCCTAAAGTGGCTTGTAGGTAAACTGTAAACCACAAAATTTGCCTTTTTATTCTTCCTTTTATTCTATCTCTTACGTTACCAAATCATATTCTAAGTGTAGAGTAACCTGACCATTAAACACATTCTTACTCTTACCAGATCTCAAATATAACTGCTAATTATCGTTGTAAGATTTGGGCTGACAACTATAAGCGAGTATATGCTGGATGACCTACCCTGTGTACTGTGTTAAATCAAGAAAATGCATTATTAAATCAGAGCTTAAAGATGGCTTTCTGTATGATATATTCTGCAATAACGATGACTCAATTAGACATGGTAACCCTACTCTCCAAGCCAGAATTTAGGTTTTCCTGTAGAGTTAACAAAATCAAAGCTGTGGTAACGACTATGTAAAACATTGAACGGTAACACGAAGCCAAATTCATTTTCAAACAGTAATTTGATTTCAAGTATAAGGTGAAGCCTCCCCTTGACTCGTTTATATCTTGGTCCATACTTTTCGGAAATAAACTCTGTCTGAAATGAAGTTAGTCTGGAAAAAATGTAAATTATTAGTCAAGTAGAATTTAATACTATTATTACACATACGCTTTATACAGTTACTTTTATACAAGCTAACTTACCTGAACAGACTACTCCAGCGATGACAAAAACACGGCACAACACGAGAAGCTTCTGATCCATAGTTTTACTTCTTAACTTGTAAATCTTTGAGGTTCACCGGTGATGATTATCATGGTTTTATTAGAAACTCAAACCAGGTGTACACATAACAAATTGAGGTCTCCAGTTCAAACGTCTGTCTCGAAACGCGGTCGTACACTGTGAACACATCATGTTATCAAACCACTTTACTGCTATTTACATCCTTGTTGTGAAACCACTGTGCTGGTTGCTGTCAACAGGTACGAGGATAGTACGTTTGCAAATACTGTTGTAGCTGACAAAAGTAGATATTATTTTTGTTATTGTTGATTAACAAACAAAATACTGAAACTCAGACGGTTGCAAAACAAATCACAAACAACATCGTAGAACACACTGTAGCCAGGTGTTCGCCTCTCGACTGGGAAGTAAAATGGAGCTGGTGGTAAATTTAGCAATGCTTTAGACGGCGACACTTCTCGCATTCAAGTAATGTTTTGTTGTTGTTTTTTTCTTTCATATGTTCTAGTCTCCTTTAATATCGATATATTGGAGAAAATGTATGTTTAAGAAGAGTTTTACAGTTTATAGGAATAACTGGCTTCTGTCGCTTTTAATAACTACTTTTTTTTAATCTCTACGCCGGTGTAGAGATTAATGCGCTAATGGGCTCTAGATCAAGGGAGAAAACTACTGTGCAACAATAGCTAAGCATGTAAGAGTTTTGCCTCTTTACCTATTAGACATATACTTTACGTAGTTATGCTTTAATTGAAAAAGAAATTATACATATAATGATTTAAGATGACATCCCCAGGAAAAGTCATGTTTCTGTGTCCTTAAAAAATGTTGTCTTGTAGTTCAGTTGCTCAGCGACATAACTGCGTACACAATGGTTTCCTCTTCTTGCTTAAACTGTATTTTAATTATTGTCAATACGGTCTAGTTCTAAAGAAAGTAACTAACATAATGACCAAGTTTTTGCTTTTTATTTTTAAAAACAACTGTGCAAATTAGGCTGTAGAATGTCCTACAACATTATTGTCCCTGCATCTACTATTGTTTTATTTTTAACATTTCCTTTATTCTTGTCCTTTTATTCTTTATTGTTATTGAGTGTTACCTCCCAAGTTTTATATTCTCTAATTCCTTGTTGTAAAGTCGGGTTCCTACTGAGTCACTCTTTTGGCGTGTAGTGTCATGTAGTAGTGTGATGTTATAAATGCTGTGTGTGAATGTGTGGAGTGTGAGATAGTAGTGAGATGATATGAGTGTTGTGTGTGAATATTACGTGCAGTGTGATGTATGGGGAGGAGGTAAAATCGGAGCATCCCAAGAAACTTCCCGACGCCTAGCTGAGGGAACAAATGTCACATACAGGGAGTGACTCGAGACGAGACGTGAACCCAGAGCTTTTAACTGGAGTGATGACAAGTTTGAACAACTACAATACAGGTAACCCCTGCTGATGTCTGTCTTTTTCTCAGCCCGATTTAACCTTTTGTGCGTACGTAAGCTACTAAAGATGTTTCTAGCTTTCCCTTGAAACTGTGTATAAACCCGAAAAGTGTGTGGCGAGTTAAAAGAAATAATCACTGAATAGAAGTGAGCGCAAAGACACAAAGCAAAATTACGTAACAAAATAAACACAGTTATGTTTTTTCTATAAGTAAATTACTTTTGCCCCGAGTTTTTGAAACACTAAGAAAGAAAGGATTACCATGTTGGAGTAAGCACTTAATGTGCAGACGCTTTGGAAAGTTAACGATTCTTACTAAGGCGATGTAAAGTGAATTATAATGCTTAGTTTACCTTTATCGTCTATGTGTTTCTGTGTTTGGATGTGTGTGCGAGCTCTCGTGTATGTGTGTTTGTGTTTGTCGTATTTTAGCGTGTGTGTATTCTTCTTTGATTTTTTTAAAACAAATAAAAGATGGAAAAACGAAGAAGTAAATAAGAGAAAGTGGGTATGATGGAATAAGCTAACGGGATAGGTCATAGGCTCTATTCAAGAGGGAGCATAACAAACCATCAAAGATGTGTGCAAAATTCTATAGAATGCTATTTGTCATCAACACAATGTCATATACATTGCATTTACAAAAGTAGAGACAGGGAAAAATACAGACGCAGAGAGAGAGAGAGAAAGTCGCGAAAACCACCGAGGGGTAGACCAAGATCTCAAAGACACCACGATTGTAAATACATGCCTGAAGGAAGATGTTAATTGTTAAACTACTTGCTACGGGAGTAACTTGGTGTAATATTACCAGCAGTAAAACCGATTGTCCTCTTCTTTCCTCATACATGTTCAAAACATACGAGTAAAGCATTAATATAAATATATCCAGTATAAATATCCAGTCGTTCCTCTGAAGTGTGTACTCCAAAAAAACAACAACAAACAAACAAGAAAAACAATGAATGTTCCCGAGATAGGCACACAAAATCAGAAAGAGAAAAACAATCAAGTGGTGGCGAATCACTACTGTAACCACACTAGAGTGATAATTTGCAACCCTATACGTAAAATAATGAGTACAATACATAAGGGAGGCAGCACTGTAACCTTTAGGAATTGTTACTCTATGGATTAATTTCTTTTAACGGGTGAAAAATGAACCAATCAGGTATTTTGTTATGTCTGTAAGTAGGTGATGTTTTTATTGATCAAGAGCCATGTTTATTCATAAAAAGCAGAGTCTAAGAGAAACAGTTGCGTAATTTTATTTCAGTTTTAGACAACAATTAGCAGCGTCATCAAAGTAGACAATCAAACTACAATGAAACTGCGGTGTGTAGTAGACTAGGGATGTAAACAGCGAGAGTACAGGAGACAAGGCGATGTTAGGCTGGTTTGAGTTTCATCTCGCTGAACGTGAAGCTCCTATGGTCGTTTTTAAAGTAATACCAGTTGATGCCATCACCACCCACGGTCCCGTCAGCCTTGTACAGACCGTTGAGGTTAGAGTTGTGACAGCCGTTGTACCACCAGGCGCCGTGATTCATAGCAGCACAGTTGTCAGAGTGTTTGTCGTTGTCTCGGTCATAGGTTGAAAAACTTTGGCTGCTGTGATACTCCATGCAGTCACCTTTAAACATACAGACACAAGCTTGCATAGCATTGGAAATACGAAGCTTCACAACACATATTTTAGGTGTGAAAAGTCTGCCTTGTAATTCTTATTACTTATGCCTGTGTAACTCCTAATTACGAAGCCACACGCTACACCTAACAATAAAACAGCAAACAATTCTAGAGTCCATCATAAGAAAATACTACTGAAAGTACAAGTAATACACGATTGACTTATTAAGAAAGTCTTTTAATGAACATTTACAAAATAAACACCAAGACAACCCTGCAGGAAAAAATTAAGTTTACACATCACAGCTAGCACACTGAGAGAAGGTGCTCTTATTATTGAGTACCGCATGTTACAGGTATGTTAGCGCAGCCTTCAAAATATTTAAATAGAATTTGATGCTTTTTGTAATTAAAAAAAATCATTTTTGATCACGAAAACCCGACAAACATTTGATTGATTTTACCATTTTGTTTTTAAGATAATTTACGTTAATAAAATAGTATCCGTCTGGTATTTGTTTTTTTTTATATACCAAGCTGTTTCCCTCTGTGTGACATGGACTTTGATATTAAAGGTTTGCTGATATTCATGAAGTCCCAACATGAGTTGCATTAGGATACTGATAACATCATTGGACGACGATTTTAAATCATCTTTTTATAGTTAATGTAGATATAATGCGTATATTTCTTGTTATGATCCATCTCTTGGGCAGGTTATATTTTTTGTTGAGCCTCTAACTTTGAAAACAACCATAGCTAAGAAAAAGAGTGGTGCAGAAAAGATTTGTTTGTTTTGTTTTGCTAAGTATAGATAGACTGTACACAGTTTTGTTTTTTTAAGAAAACTCTCTAGGTTTGACCGTTAAAAAAGGTGTATTTTTCGTTAGTAAACAAGACATAGACATTTCCCATGCCATTGAACATACAACTATTACAATTACCACTGACATTCCCTAGAGACTACACATCCTAATCCCTACTAATTAAAAAAAACCCATCAATAGCACCAAGTAGCACAAGTTTCGAAATAGCAATGCTTTGTCTTGACAAATATAAGAACAAGAAATGAAAGTAGACAAATATTCTGAAATCTTAATACAAACTTACACATGATCCTCATCATACGAATAATCACTTGCACCGTCATGCTTGAAATATGTTTACAAATAAAGCAATGGAAATGATGATAATGATGTTATGAAAACTTACTTAACAAATACTAAATTAGTAGACATTAAATAGTATTACACATTATGCACATTAAAAAAAACAAAAAAACTATGGATTGTCACAAAGCACAAACACAAAAGAGAAAAAAAAGGAGGAAGAGGAATGTGGAAGAGAACAGGATTCGCAGGATCCTCATTAGACCACAATGTAAATGCATTCTCACTTTAAAAAGAAAAAAGAAATACACAGACAGAAACATTCAATGTGTTAAGAAAAGCTGCTTATATGGTATCCATTTTAGTGAAAAACATTCTGGCTTACTATTTATTGTGTAGTAATATTTTTCTATATTGTTGATGTCTTATGCGTTGTTCCTGAAATAATGGTTGTAAAACAGTAGGTACCCGACATGAGAAACTGTGGCGTCTCTTAAGTATAATTGCGGTTAATACTGTGATACTAATAAAAAATATTTCTTGTGGATTATTGTAGTTTGCCACACAACTTGACCACTGAGCTTATAGCCATATTATTTGGGAAATGGAATGACACAGAAACCATGCCTTCTTAAATTACGACAAATCTAGTCCAAACTAAAATTTAAGCCAATAAAACACGGAAAAAGTATGTAAGAATTCCTACAAAAAACTAATAAAAAATCTTATGGTAAATCTTTGTCACTTTCTCGGCACGGATTTTTACTTTTTTAATCGATCCACTCACTGGCTTTGCTACATCAAACGAAAAACGTTCGTTAGGAGACGGTCTCACCCACTAACACATCTACTCACTTTCACGCCCACCTACACGTTAGCATATCTAGTGATCTCCTCAGACACTAACCAGCCACACAGGCAGCCTTCCAGTTAATCTACGTCTTTACTTTACTGCTTAGTGTTCACCTACCTTCATTACCCAAGTAGCCGGACACAGTCAGTCTGTAGTTTGTGTCAGGACCACCCACACTGAATGATAAATACTCAGCATAGTGACTCTCGCCATTCACCTCCCTGAGGTCAACACGCAGTCGGACAGGTTTGTCTTTGGTCAGTCTGTGCAACCTGGACAAACCTGAAGTAAGACATCGCAAATATCTTTTGTCAATAGATAAGCCAGACGGTGAAATATTTCTTATCTTGCTTAAGAGATCTGGTGAACAACAAAAATCTCATAGGTCAGTACGTTTATCTGGCCAATTTTAAACTTTTAAGACGCTTATTAGGCTTTCGTAACACGAATTTACAAACAATGACTAAGATCTTTTAGTGCATCACTTTATTGACTTCTTATGAAATTCTGTATACTACTACTACTGCCATTACTACTAATTTTACAGCATATTGCCCATGTGGACACGTCCTCCAGACACTACGTTCGAAAGACAACAAACAGACCGACAGTGAATCATACATAGCCATCGAAAACTATACAAAAAAATTTGCCTGAGCAAACAGATAACAATATGTCTGGATGAAGATTTATAAATGGAACAGATTAGTACTCTTCATTGAGCAAGATGTTTCTTTAGAGAGAGAGAGAGAGTGGGAGATCAGATGTTGGGGAAAAAACATAGCGAAACAAAATACTGGTTAAAAGCCTATATTTAACATTTAATACTAAATGTTAAGGGGATAAATATAAAATAGCAAAGGAGGTAATGCAAGAGAATGGTAGAGAAACACCCTCACCCAGCCAGAACTCCCCAGTTACGTCACCGAAGCCGTTTTCATAGTCCACCCAGTTCCTGTAGAAGTCAACTGAACCGTCGCGGCGTCTTTGGAAAACCTGACCATGACACAAGTCCTTCAGTCGTTACCACAGATACGAAAACTCGGGAATAGGATCGGACACAATTCATAGATGATAATTAATGACATATATGGTTAAGGAGTTTTATCACCTGTCGTCATAATAACTTTTGAAGGCACAACAACATGGCCTGGCAATAATAAAGTATGTGAACCTGTCATAAAGGTGAGATTCATGTCAACTTAAACAATTCGTTTACTCTAATAAAATGTATATAAACTTATGTGACTTTAAATTGTTGTGGTTAAACCACTGACAAACACAAACACATGTACCAGCCAACCACCGCCGCCAGAGTCCATGTCGCACCACACTTTCAGGTTCTCCTTGTTGTCTGCCATCTGAATGGAGTGAACACCGGTCTTTCCTCCATTCTCCTGCCACTTTCGGCATGACTCTATTTTCACACATAAAAATCATTTTGATGGTAAGAAATTTGTATAAGGTTACGCAACGTAATAACCAAAATGATCCAAACAAACTTCTGAGTAACTGTCAGTAATGTTATGATCATAACAACTAAAGTGTCTCATCGTGCACCAGTCAAAGAAAAGAGTAAAACACTTCAACAACTCCTCACCAAGATGTAATCTGAAGGATAGGGCTTACTCTTCATCACCTTGTCCTTCAGCTGTAATACAGAAAGACTGGGTGCGATTTACCTGCAGATCCTCTCATTATACCTGTGAAGTTAACTACTTATCGATTCCAGCTAGGTATTTGTCCTTTTCTCACATTTAAGTCCCACAGAATATAAGACTAGCAACGAAGGATGTAAAAAACGAATCGCATTATGGAAAAGGTTGTTAGGAGTAATGTTTACGGAGGAGGTGTGTGTCTTCAGTGTAAGTATAAAGGATTAAATAGTGGGTAGGTGGCGGGTATGAAAAAGAAAAGAATTTCATTGTTTCGCTGCACAATAATTAAAGATCTTGTGGCCATATGCACGGTTTGCTGACAATTCAAATTCATTTTAATTCCCTTCTGACTTACCTGTAGCACGACACGTAACCTCGTTCTCGCTGAAGACTGTACCAAAAGGACACAAGCATCTGCCTGTCAAACACTGACTGTAGGGGTCAGGACAGTCCAGGTTGTTGTTACACAGTAAGTTGTGCCAGACTGGGTATGAGGCGAAATTTGATCGGCAGGATCTCTGGTAGTGAGTCCACCCTTTACTCGCCTTAGGATACCACTCTGAGGGCGACTCACGCGCCGTGACGTCATGAAGCACACAGAGCCCTCGTACGGCTGAAATGAAAGGTAAGAAACTGAATGTGACACAAATACTTTAGACACGACTAAAAGCGAACTAACTTAAATTTTTTCGAATTACTCAATTACTCCTATTACTCAAGCGTTTTTTTTTTAACAAAACGCGCGGGATGTAGTTTTAATTCTACTTTTCTGTTCCTGGAAGATTGCCTTTAAAACATTAATTTTACAATGATTATAAAGAAAACTGTTTTATCAATTCGTGTTGGAAAGTGCCAGTCTTGCTAGTTCAGAATCCTGATGCTAGAGTTCTCTACGTCTCTACGTGGTCAAGAGGTCTCTTGGTGACATAAAGTGTGTTTCATTATATGTTGATGTAAATAAAACTGTGTAAGAAGTGCTAAAATACTTGACTCCAGTACAAATTTTAGGTGGCTTCAGTGCATTTATGCAAGTAAAAGAGAGCTAATTTGTACAGTATCATAAGCTATGCATGAATAAATTTCCATTATCATTGATTAAGATCACTTTGCTTATTTCTTTTATGGTAGTTGTAATTGTTCGAGCATTATTTCAGTCTAGCGTCGTTACGCCAAAGTCAAACAAATTTATTGGCTGATAATTGCTCTATTTTTATATTTATTATTTTCATTCAGTCATACATATGACCCTGAAGTAAAAGAAAATTCCTTATGATCTACTTTTATAAGACTATAGAAAATAAAAAATACAGTAAAAAAGATTCTCTCCTTAAGAAGTGTAATAGAATCACATTTCCCTGCAATGATAAAAAATGGTAGTGGATTCAGGAGAAGTATTGTCTCCATGTGAGTCGTGTTTGTAGTGTCAGCAGTTAGAATTGTTAGTTAGATAATACTGTTTTCTTTTTTCATTTTCCCCATGTCTGACATTCTTTAGAATATATAGTAAGTAAAATTGTATATATTATTTCATACAAACCTCTGAAATCAAAGGTGAGGCAGCGTTTAGTATTCAGACACAGTTTCTTGCAGTCTTCCAAACTATGTCCATCCCTGACCTCAAGACTGTGACCCCATAAACCGCTGTTTGGATACTCCATGAAGGTGTCGTGCAAGTCTGATGTGCTGCATGCTAATACAAACAACTGTGATCAACAAATATTTACAAAATATTTTTACGTTTAATTCTACATTCTGACGTATTGAAAATGACACTAAAATTAAAGTGAAGAGTTTTATATTGTTGCCTATCTCTTTGCCCATTTTTTTTTCTTATTTACTTTCTTCTTTTCTAAAGGTGTTTATATAGTTCATATAGTTTATATATAGTTTATATAGTATTCAGTAAGGATAGATTTGACTATTTTGTTTTAAAAGTTATTACATCAGGAATGCGAAATTCATACAAAAGGTTTTTTTTTCTTTGCAGCCAGACATACCACATTATTAAATTTTCCACTCACTGGCAGAACAAATGTAATAAGTCGCTGAGAAAAAAAATCCTGGTCGACATCGACACATGTCCAAGTAGCACACAGTGTTTGTCCCATCGCACTCGTCGTCAGTCACACAGCTTGTGGTCGACCAGTCGTGTAGCTTGCTAGAGTTGCCAGGGTGTCCAGACTTTCCACTTTGAAAAATTATTAATAATTTTATGTTATTAATTCATTTCTTTCTACGTTTAACAACAAATTCCCCCCTAAAAATATGAACTGTGTATGATCCATAACTTCTTAATTTCCATTGATGAAAACAATAACATCAGGCTTTCTAAAGGTAGAAGCTGTAAAATCTTTCGTAGTAACTAGCCTTCTTTATAGATGTAAACTGTGGACTTTGCTTATCGATACAGAGAGGAGAATACAAGAACACGTACTTGAGAAGTGAAGAAGAGCTAACACATCTTACCTCTCTGTAGTTTCTGTCAGTAGACAAGGAGCCAAAAACAGGAGAAAAAAGAAGAATCGTAGCATTTGTATTCACCTGTTAAACACCTGTAACCACGTAAAGTGCGAATTTCAATCATATTTATCGCATTGTTTGTTATGCTAATAGCAATAGGTACAAATTACTACAATAGGTTCTACTAACAATAAAATTTAATGATAACATAAATTCCATACAGAAATGCGCTCGACTCTTTACACAAAACTCGAGCTAATGTCTCTGACTGTCACTCTGTCCTTTGAACATATTTCTTGTTTATGTTTCTGCATGTCATTCTATAAAAAGGAAGCAAAACGTGACTGATTAACATCAATAAACATAACCTCAGACGGACAGGAGTCGAACCATATTAGTTTTATCCCCAAAGTTGTTTTTTATTCAAAAAAATTAGTTAAGCGAGCTTCTAAATTACAAAACTTTTTTTTTTATTAAACAAATAAGCTAAAATACTTCGCTCCTTAAATTGTCAGTTATGGTACTTACCGGAATGTAAAACGTTGCGATATTTTCTACCAGGCTCCACGAATAGGTAGCCGCTTATATGTATTCTTTCACTGATTACAAATGTTGATAATAGGATTAGTCGTATACAGCAGGCAACCGTTCTTTCTACGCCCACCATTGGAGTAAAACCTGCTGTTGTCCGGGAGGACAAACAAGATCATTATCAGAAACAAGAGATGACACAAATACGGACACTGTCTGTAATTCCTTTCAATCCCAGTTTTGCGATAAAATTTAAGGGAATGTGTTATTTTGGCTTTGCCTTATCTCAAATCTTTGAAAGACTATGCGATACGGAGCGTCCAACTGTTTTCACTTTGTCTTCTATGTCGTCACGTGTTCTCTCACTCTTGTTGTCATTGGGTTTATTGCCGCTGTATCGTGAGACTAATGTTATTAATGGCATATACTATCAACTTTCAGAGATTTGACAGAAATCTTTCAGGAGACAAAATGTGTTTTTGTAACTGAAGAACGATACGAGTGATGAATCCTCATTTAACAAAGAGAACTTGTCACTTTGGACCTTAACTACAGTTTTAAGCGTTTTACAAAAAATGGGCAATAGCTGGGCACTAGCCACATATTGTTTCTTTTTTCTGTCTGTTAATATTTTTGATCATATCTGTGTGTTTCTCTCTCTTTATATATATCATTACTATTAATAATATACCTACGAGAAAAAAGAAAATATTACAATTTAT
>SRHC01001797.1:181114-212447 GCA_004794325.1 Pomacea maculata | reverse complement strand
CTTGCCTTGTTCTTAAGTATTTATAATTAATGTACATTCATATTATCTACTTGACAAAACATTCACACTAAAACTCCATTTTTTATGTACCCATATTTATTGCTGAAACACACTAACAAGTGCCGATAAGGTCATCTACAATCTTTCTGGTTTGTTTCGCTTTATTTCGCCATCAGTCAGAATTCTTCAAAATTTGATTGGCTGGTTTCAATGTCGCAGCCGTCTTCCCGAGATGCCGCTGTCTGTATATGAGCTGTGAACTAACATTGACTGGACAACCGTCGGATCCTGTCAGACGATCTTTAGTTTTGGAAATGACTTCTACTGGACACAGGGGGCGTTGAGGTTCTCTACGTTGTCGACCTTAAGCCACAGCGCCAGTGAGTCCGCTTCTTCAGCTGGTGCACATGGACAGAAAACAACAAAAAAAAAAACCCCGTCGATAAGAAGTTACTAAAAGTAAACATAAACTTTAAGATGTTATTTACTAGAAACACACTCCTTCATTGCTTTATTTACAAACAAGGTATATGGTAGATCAAGGCATTAATATATATATATAAAAATACCACCATTGCAAGTATCGCAAAATGAGGGAGGTGTATGTTGAGAACGTCCACGGGACCACAGATAGCTTGACACTACTCTACGATTACTACGATTACTACAATTGACTTATCAAAGTAAGTTCCTCACCCTCAGACTCGTACCGGACCCAGGTCTTGGCTGGCGAGTACAGGATGATCGGGTAGGAGCCATTTTGGGGGATGGCCCAAGAACAAGCATCCTGGCCAAACTGGACCAACATCCATCCGCCAAGGGTGGAGCAATCACCGCTGACATGGTTGAAGAAATAACTTCTTCCGCTATAGTACTCCCTACAGAAGCAGTTCAGGACGAAATTATTGAAGGGTACTGATCCAGCATTTCACGTATGAACAGGTATTTTTGATTGGGAGATTGTGCAAAATAGTTCTTTCACAAACATTTGTGAATAAAATGTTGCCTTTTTGGCATGTGTTTTCCGTACAATAGTTGATCACTGAAATATTTTATTTCACGTAGTTAGTCCTTTTAGAAACAGACTGTGCCTAATATTTGTCTTCTAGGTACATAGTCCATGAACAAATTTTTGGTAAGGAATTCGTGACTAAAAGCCTATCTGACAGATTAGGATCATTATTTTAGCAAGTGCCTCTATTAAAAAAATATATATAACTTAATTTATCATCAGGATTAGGGCTACACGTGGGACATCAATAAAAATAGCCAGCATCACCTTTCAGACATCGAGATCATGGAGGTCTAATATACAAATACAGAAGGCAGAGGAAAAAAAAGAGACAAGAGATGGATGGACTGAGGAACAGATACACAAGCAAGAAAAACATGCGGAGCAACCCCTTTGCCCTGAAGCTTGGTCTGACAATTACAATCAAGCGACAAGAAAATTCATATACTTACACAATGCTAATCATACAAATTCTAAAGCTTACCTAGAAGTAAAATAGTCATGGGTTTCCGTTTTCAAGTCTACCCATGACGACTCCAGTACTTTCGACGCAGCGAAGATATCAAGCCAATAAGGAGTATCCCTCGCATTGAAGATAATAAACTGTTTCTCCTCTCCATTCTTGTACACGGAGAGCTTGGCCTTGTAGGAAGGAACAAAACTTGCATGACTATGGTCTCATTAACATTTGTGGCCATTGCTAGACCCGTGACGATCACCTTCAACGTGTCATGTCCTGAGGACGACCTAGTTATTGGCCACGTCCAGCGGTTCCGTAGGAGATTGAAATTATTCATAGAATCGTGAAAAGTATCCAATAATCAGTCAGAAATAGATACACGTGAATCAGATCTTGCAATAGAAAATTACTGTTGACTAAGAGAAATAAGTAGCGAAAGACTTGGGTCATCTACACTAATATTACCAGTAATATCTATTGTAGAAGAAGGAAATGGCATTGTTGAACCATTCAAAATAAATTAATAAATTAAAAGTAATAAATAAATAGTATTTATGAGCAAAATGAGCCAAAAAGCATTGAGGGGACACAGGAGCAGTGAGTGAGTTGAGTGAGTGAATGTGTCCAAAGCATTGTCCCGCCTTACAACTCAAAAACTTACTGTCGTGACTGGGATTGTATACAAAAAATCAAGAATGGAGCTTTTGTAGTGGCGGTTGCAAGGCCCTGCGCCAGTGTTGCAGGTGCACTGCCTCATGGATTGCAAATACGCCTGATCGCCATTGCTTTCCATCTCCCAGGGCCATTCAGCGAAGGGTCCTTTGCCAGACACGATTCTGGACGCCAGAATATAGCCATCTTCTTGAATGAAACCTGCGACATCACACAGGCCAGCTCGTCATATTGCCATCAGACATTTTTAAAGTTTGAGTTCGGCGAGATTCCTCTGGTCTCTTTAGACATGTCCTGTACACTTAGGATGAACTGAAGCATTTATAAGCTTTATTGTTATTTATTTTCACCATTAGACATGAAATCAATTGAAATTCTATGATAACCTTACGTGAAGTGTTTTACCTCCAAAGGGAGCATCCGAGCAGCGTCCCTTGAGGCCGTTAATCTCCACCTGAAGGTCATCAACGGTTCTTACTAGCTGCTCAATGTCGGTGTCAGCCTTGACCCCAAAGGTCAGGAGTCCCAGACACACCATTGAGGCCACGGCGAGAAACATTCTCCTTGGTCTGAAAACGTGGACAACATGGGGAACAAAGAGGACTTTCGGACGACCCTGTCCATATACGCATGATATCATTGATTTAGGTTTTCAAAACATTCTTGCAATATTACAAGGAATCTGTCGACTTGTGAGATCGTCTTAGTCTGTATAACTATAGACTGTCTAGTTTTCCAGTTACCTACTTAGATAGCCAGCCAGCAAAAATTACTTCGTCTGTTTGCCATTTCTGTTTGTGGTGTGTGTGTGGATGGGGTGGATTGGTGGGTGGGTGTGATTGTCCTCTCCTCTTTCAGCGTGGTGCTGGCGTTCAGACAACGAGATAAGAACTATATATATAATTTGATAATCTGACCGCTAAAATAAACATATGTACAGATATATTTAGTGTACTGAGATGCTTTATTAACACATTTTACATAAACACCAGACATCATGTTAGTGATATACATTGTCTGTAACAGACAATACACGTAGCTGGACATTGCCTAGCACTTGCATAAACTTTATGATGGATAAAAAGCTATCATACTTACCAGGTAGACAAGGTATTTTATATGTGGCCAAGACAGGTTGATCAATCTCAACACTCGATGGCAAGAAGAAAGAGGACTTTATACACTTCTTCCCTCTCGCTGGCCTGTCTCTTCTCTGAATGAAACCGTCGCAGGTCTGGGAGCAAACCCTGAATGTCAGGGCAGGAACGGAATAACAACAGCAGAGCAGTCCACCCCTGTCCTCCTGATGCTCACAGCTTGTTTCACAATATTCCTTCCAGCTGCCGTCGCTTGCAAACAATATCTTAATCTCTCAAATCGAATTTTCGGTCATCGCATCCTCGGGGCTGGTCTGGACCACAAGAGTTTAGCAGACTTTCAGCTGCCAGGTGGTGTAGGTGTGATCACTATTGCAAGCATCAGTTGCCAGCTGTAATCCCTGCCCCCCTCTGTGGACATATTCAAACGTGTCCCACCATGGACAGCATTGCTGACTAATAGAAAGGATTTTCTTCTCGCTCGGTGTGTTACAGTCGATATCATCTGTGACTGATAAGTATTTCCCGGGCTTGAAATGCACGACCAGGCATCTTTTGTCACGAAAACCTCTTATTTTTCCTTTTCTGGCTTAGCAGTTCAATATGAAATAGAGATGAAATTGTTATATGAGAAATGATGACGTCTGCCCAGAGATGGTGCACACACACACACACACACAAAAAGAAATTAATAAAATGAATAGAATGCACTGTGTTAGCAAGAGGTACCGGCGAGATGTCAAGTGTAAAATATATTAACTGGAGTAAAATAAATAACTGAGCTACATTTATCGAAAACAAAAATAACACTTTCTTGTTTTTTTTAACCGGAAAAATAAACAAAAGATTTTTCCTAATAACGTAGCTTCAGCTCTAGTCTTGTTTCTTTACAGTTCAGGATGGTGTTCCTCTTATGTACCATTAAATCTCTAATAACCTTTTTGTGGTAGGTAATGGCCGATGGGATTCTAAAGTCAGAAAGAAATTCCAATATGATAGTGACAAAGAAGTTTAGGTTAGTTTTCTGTTTCAGTTGTTGTCTTTTGCCTTTTTTTTAAGTCAAAGCTTTTTTTAAAATCGACAAATTTCAAATAGCCGAGTTTACCTATTAGTCTTTTTCCTGATACTTTTACCTGTGATTCACACAGTAACAAGGGACATTTTAGTTTTTCGAACCGGGCTTTTTGGTGGAGAAGTTAATGATGCAATAAATGTGAAATTATTACCGGTAAATATAAATGTGCTGCATCCATATCATCTCCATATATAATTAGCTCCTTACTCTCAGTTCGTTTGTAGTAAGGATGAGGCAGAAAAAAAGTATGTGTCGTCATTGTTGTTTGTCGTTTCTATTTTATAAAATGTTTATTTACTATTTGTGGTTACCGAGTATAATTAATTTCTGTCATCATCTTCAGATCATTTGGAGATCATTTTCAGTAGCAACCGATTCATTTCTTTTGCAGTCGTTAAAACTCAGAGATTCCGTTTTTCTTTCATTTATATATATATAAAAAAAAAAACCCGAACAAAACAACATCTCTAGTCGTTGGCCAGGGACAAGTCTTCACCCGTCTACAGCTGACATCTGCACTCGGGGACTGTGGTCTGGAAATTTACTTTTTGTTCTTGCTGATCCGAAGGATGAAAGAAAATCACCCAAGATGAAAGTTTTTTTAAAAAAAATGTTGTTTCTCTGTGTGTTCTGGATATGCAAGATTGTAGAAAACTTCTAGTATCTGTATGCGAGTTTTCAAATCTTTAAATTGGTTATCTTCTTGCTGCATTGAGGTTCCTCGCGCCATGTGTTCGCAAATAAATGGGTGTGTGCGAGTGTGCGAGTGTGAGAGTGTGTGACTATGTGACTGTGTGTATCTGTGTGTGTGGGCGCATATGTCCAGACGTAGTTCACATTTGTCTTTGATAGAACACAGAGTATGCCAATGTGAACAGACAGATAGACACACACATATGCACATCACACGTACCACGGAATCCATCCGATGACAGACACACAGAAGCAAGAGTAACACCAAGAATTGCTTTGAAGTGTCTTTATTTATTAACTGTTGTAGTCTTCAAATTTTCCGACCCGACATGTCAGCAAATGGTTTTCATGCATGTGTGTTGGTGGAGGAGCAATTTATCAGCTACCTCCTCATTGTTCTGTCCCAGGGAGGATCATTCCATGCATGGCAGTCTCGGCTTGACACCACGTTGCAGTCTCACCCACATGCTGATGGAGTCTGCCTGGCCGAGGTCTGTAACACAAAGTTTCACACAGGATGAAGAAATCGCTCACACCATGAAGACCATTGTTATTGTAAAATATTAATAATATCACGTGTGGATTCAATAATATAATGTATTAAAAAAGATTAAGTGAAGATTTGTTTTGGAAGAGGCTCACCGCCAGAACTAAACTTGACTGCGTGGTTGGGATTGGCATAGAAAATGACCGGGAATTTGGCAGTTTTGGGCAGCTTGCCCCAGGAACATTTTTCCTTCACGTTTTTGATGACAAGCCACCCGGCATCACTTCCACAGTCAGCGCTGTTAGAGCTGATGTAAAACTGTCTTCTCAGTTTGGAATTTCTGGGAAAAGACAACAGAAATGTCCAGACTAAAAAAATACAGATAGGCAAAGGTAAATACAAACACTCAGGATTCGACAGATTGTCAGACAGAAATTATGCACACACGTCTACCCTCGACAATGGAACACGGACACACCACCGAACAGTGAAACATGCGCAGTAATATACGAGTTGGTGATATGAGAAATATTTCGTCCACATCATGCACCAGTCACGTACCCATAAATAGAAAAGAAATTCGTTGAGGATGTTTTCAAGTCAAGCCAAGACGATTCCAAAAGTTTGGTGCGGTTGAACCAATTCAGGTAGGTCGAGCCAGTTCCGTTAAACACAGCGTAGTGCACAACCTCACCATTCTTGTGTATATTCACCTTCACCTGCTCGAAAAAATAATATACAATGCTGTCTGTAAATCAACAACTACTATTTCATCTTTACTCCTGATGTTAAGTAAAACCTGGACAACTCAATAACTATTTTTCTAACCATCGATGTAGTTACAGAAAGTCTCTGGAAGCTTCCTAGTGTGTAGTTGGGATAAACCTTATCATCAAACAGAGAATAAGTAAGAGCTGATAACGAGGCGTCAGTCAAAGTCGGTTAGATGAGGTTGGGCTAACATGTAGGGCTTGTTAGTGTTAGTGCTGGTGTTAGTGCAGTCCTAACACTCACAGTATCTACGGGAAGTTCGTCCCAGTAGAACAGGAAGTCGCCGCGGAAGTTGTTGCCGCAGGCTCCGGTGTGGCGACAGGACGAGGGCGTGACGTAACGCTGGAAGACGACGTCGTTGTTCTCATCTAAACTACCATAACTTCCGAACGCGTCCTTGCCGTTCCCAGCGAATAACCTGAAGGCCAGAAAATAGCCATCTTCCTCTACCATCCCTGTCGGTCAAAGACAAACAAGGCAGATCATGATGATTCCGCTCATTTTAATTACTTCTTGATTGTTATGTGGACATTAGGGATGCGGCTTTTGGGCAGTTAAAATAAAACTAAATTCTGAGAACAGAAAATCAAAACCAGTGCCATGAAACTAAGAGTCTCTTTGTTTCTTCTTTCTATATTTATGTGTCTGTCCGTCCGTCCGTCCGTCCGTCCGTCCGTCCGTCCGTCCGTCCGTCCGTCCGTCCGTCCGTCCGTCCGTCCGTCCGTCCGTCTGTCCGTCTGTCTGTCTGTAAAACCAGTGAGTTTATCGACAGGCAGTCTCACCTCCTAAAGGATCGAGGTCTGAACATCGTTCTTTGATTGCATCAAGCTGAGCCCTCAGATCACTGAGTTGGTTAGTCAGCCTCAGGACGAGGTCGTCCTGACAGGTCACCGCACTGAACAACAGCACCGTGGCTACAAAGCCCAGCATGGTCGGTCTTCAGCTGAAACGAACGATTTCAAGTGAGTTACCACGGAAATTGTTGCCCTCTGACCTTATCCCTTTATATAAGGGGAAGGGGATAGAGTGGTATAATGCTGGCTTCTGAACTGAGAGGGATGCGGTTCGATACTCGTGTCGCGCAGTTCACTTTCCCTAATCCAGGTAATGAGAATGGGTACCTGTCTTCAAAGAAGGTTGGGGAAGGTAGGGCAGTTAGGGAAAGCTGATGATTACCGTCATCACATAAAGTGAGGACTAACACACATACATATATATTTCTGACGACGCGAGAAAGGGCATGGAATAAACTTTACCCCTTTATTTACTATTTTTCTGGTGAAAATAAACTGTCACTGTAACACTGTGACCAGAACAATTACTGGTGCAAACTGCCTCATAAATACAGAAAATACAAATGGAATACTCATATTAATTAAATTCATTAAATTTAGAACAATTATAAAAAAAATAAATTTGTGAGCGGGAGGATAAAGAAGCGTTCTGAAAAAAAGAAGAAAGAAGAAAATACCTGAACTCAGTTGCGTGCCTACTGTTCTGTAGATGAAGGACTCTATATATCTTGCCCTCCGCTCGTGAATGTTCTCTGAAGCTGTCGACTGATGTTGATGTGAGCAAATCTTTTGATGATTGCTAGAGGGAGGAGCTGAAGATGGCGGGAACGCATGAGTGAAGGGCTAGCAGCCAATATTCGTCCAGCCTCTCTCTGTGCAGGTAAAAGAAACAACTCTCGTCATCCGCCAATGCATTGCGAGACGGGTTTGCCAAGCTGTGACCAGGCTGTCACCAGGCTGTCACCAGATTGTGTTGAAGATCAAAATGGGGTGAAGGGGAGGAGGAGGGGGAAATAAAACTAGTCATGTTCGAAAACTTCATTGCCTGGATTACTGAACAGCTTACGTATTCACACCAAGAGTGTTTCAGCACGTGTTACTGTATATCTTTTGGCTTCCCTATCACCTACCCGTATTCTGTCAACCTTATCAATATCTAACTCTGATTAGCAGTCGAGTGGGGTTCACAACGTTCATCTAATGACTGACGAAAGCTCAACGCAAGGTAGTATTTCCCTATTGGGTGAAGTCCCTCTTCCCTTTTCGAAATATTTGCCTAACACCACCCGTGCCAGAAATTGTATTCAGATCGGTCTGAGGAGAGGTAGACGCAGGGTAAAGGCACCCGGGCCTGTAAATGTGTATGTGTGGGTGTGTTTGTATGTGCGAAATATCACAAAAACGTGTATGTGTGGGTGCGTTTGTATGTGCGAAATGTCACGAGAATGTGCATCTACTAACCGTAGCAAATTTGATGTCAAAGGTTTTTTGTAAATCTTTCTCAACATTATTTTGTCACAGAGAAGGAACACGAAACAGTTCAAGACTGAGTTGACTCACTATAGCTGTTACACAAGCTGTACCAACAGACCACACAGTAGCAATAACAAAAATATAGCTTGTTTTGCTTAAATGTTTATTGCTACAAAAAAAAAGAGTTCACCAGCTTACCAAAGATTCCAAATATTGTTTTGTTATTTGGGGATTTCATGAGCTTAGGCCGAAAATATGTCAACAAAGAGGCAAAAAGTTGAGAATTCGGAGATTAACATCGCTGTTTGAATAATTTACTCAAAACATTTGACAGAATTATTTCTGAAGTCTTTGTAAAATACAGTTAACGGAACTCTGTTTTGCATTTTTGCTTATAAATGGATCTTGCTTAAGAATTCAAAAGGTTAAGAGAGAGAGAGAGGGGGGGGGGGAATTAGAGTTTTACGCCGTGTCAGCAACTAAGGCTATATTACGGCAAGCAGCCAGCCCTGTAAACAGATGCCACGTGCAGAGAAAGAACAGCGTGCCCGAGACCAGAAATGAACTCAGGGCAGCCAACCTTCACTGTATTGGTGACAGGCGCTAACCGTTGCGCCACCGGGCCGCTCCTAAGAGAGAGAGAGAATCATACTAACGTAAACAAAGGATCAATTAGGTAATTAAATAATGAAAAGGAAGAAATTATGGATTCTATCATAAATCAAGACATATTTATAAATTTTTGAATTATATGACATTTTTAAACATGTTTTAAAAAAAGAGGTTTGTACTGTTGCATTGCATCTCGTCGGCATTTGACATTCACTTGAATTATTGAAGGAATATCAAATGTTCCATTCTGACATCTTGATGATACATCCTTGATTCACACTGTCATGTGTTTATGTACATGTGTTTGTTTCGTTTTCTCCCATTTAAGATGTTCAAACCTAGTACGTTAATTTTAAATATTTTGACTTCCATTTTTTTCTTCTTTCTCTTTCCTTTATTCTCTACATCTTGAGACTTCTTCTATCGTAATGAGGAGATAAACAAGCAGAGAATCTCTCAAATGTCATTTTGGGCTAAATGACACTCGAAAGCAAAGATGACAGATACCAGAAGGTCCTATTTGCTATCCCTCTCTACAACTCCCTCCATAATAAGTATTCTGTACACGTCTGCACTTTAGAAGTAATCTACATGAAATTCAGATATTTTACAGATATTTTCACAGCCCGTCCACTTAACTAGTCGTTGAAATGATGTGATTCTAGTGAATGTATATTGTGCCGACAACTGGTGATTATTTACTCCAGTGGCGTCAAGAGCATACACATATATATATAGAGAGAGAGGTGAAGAAATAAATGTATAGACACATATACATAGCTCTCTAACATCTCTGCATGTGTGTGTGGTAAATCTTCATTCCTTCCTCCATGCCAAGAAAATATCTCACGCAACCAAACATGAAAGATAAGGAAAACAAAGTTTAATTCAGTGTCATTTAACTTTAGCTTTTATAGAATGTTCGAGATTCGATTTTATTCTACGTTAATGATGAGGATGTAGTGATTTTTATCTGCTTGACAAGAAGTCCAGGGTAGCCCACGACGACCTGTACACTGCCGGGGTAGCTCACTACTGACACCCGGCGTTGAGGTTGGTGACCCCTGTAACCTTCACCCACACGGCCAGTGAGTCGGCGCGATCAGCTGATAACAGCAAAGAAACAAAGGTAAAGATAGTTACTTAACATAATCATCACATCATAGAACGTTTTGTCTTCACCATTTTAGAAGCTTGTTTTAATTGTAGTTTTATTTAGCAGTAGAGTAAGCCAGTTCGAATCCATGAGCTTAAAAAGTAGATCATTAACGTCTAACTATCGAAAAAAAGTGTTCATAATTTTTTCATCAATTAATACCCAGAACGGTCACTTCTCTCTTTACGACTGTCGTGTACGTATACAAAATTCTAAATTATCAATATACAATGTTACCTCTACATATCACCTTCAGTGTCATATCGTGTTCGTCTTATACACTTTTTATTACGTTAAACATTTATCACTACTATGTATATATTACTATATATATATTACTATATATACGAAATATCTATATATTTTTGTAAATTATTGCTTACTACCTCCTTAAGAAATTAGCATCTCCGAATACGAGACATCAAAGAAGCATGATACACAAAGGTCAATAGTGATGAAGAGAGTTGAGTTCAGTGACAAAACGCTTTACCTGCAGACGTGTACGTGACCAGGGTGGATAACGGCGAGAAGAGGATAAGCGGGTACTTGACACCAGTGGGGTTACCATAAGCGCAAGTGTCAGTACCGTCTTTGACTAACAGCCAGCCATTATCGTTTAGACACCCAGGGTAGGCGTGGTTAATTAAGAATCGTCTCCTCAGTCCTTCATCCCTGAAGACCAAGACATTCAGTCTTAAGATTAGAGATTAACAGGAAGAGGGAGAGACGGACAGATGGAAGGATTTAAACAAACTGACGTCTCTGAAGAAGGAGTCGAAGATATCAAGTTTCAGATTCACAAGTGATTTACAAGTGAGAACCAAGCATGCGAGCAAACAAACAGACCGATGGACCCAGCAGCTTGCTCAAAAAAAATCGCTGGGTTGTCAAACTAAACACGTACCCGGTAATGGAAAAGAAGTTGGTCGTGGATGATTTTAGGTCGGTCCATGATGACTCTATTAGTCTGGCAGCTGTCATCCAATTGGAGTAAGTGCTGCCAGCTCCGTTGAAGGTTGCATATTGTTTAGCCTGACCTCCTTTGTACACAACCAGTTTCACCTGTTCAGGTAGGTGGGACAGAAAGATGAACACGTTACGTATGAAAAAATCTTATCTAATCATATACAGCGCTAAAATTATTTAATAAATTTCATGAAGAAATGATAAAAACACAAAGCATTTCAAAAGGGTTAAGAAATACTGAGAGTTAGTAAACTAAACATGATGTGTTCACTGCGATTGACGAACCCATAATCAAATTAGAAATGTGATGTCGAGAGTGAATATTTTGTCATTATAATCTCACGGTTTCGATTGGAACTTGGGACCAGGCTCTGAGGATGGAGCTCCGGTAGTGCTGGTTGCACACAGTGTAGTTCAAACGGCACGCGCACGGGGTCACGGCCCTGACAAAGGGCACGTCGTCGTCTCTGTTTTCGTTAATGAACGCGTCGTATCCTTTGTCCCCGATGCCAGCAACGAGTCGAAATGCCAGGATGTAACCGTTTTCCTGATAGAACTCTGCACGTCAGTTAGAATGGAATAAATTTATCAGCAAATTAGAAAAGACATCGTATTATCAGTATTATTAGTACTTTTGTTGTTTACTTGATATTTACCTCTCTCTCTCACACAACACTGTCCAGTCTGCACTGAACCAAGCGAGCAAAGTACTGCAATAAGCCTGCATTTTACTTTTATTTTTTCATTTGATAAATGATAATTACTTTACGAAGTAAGCTCTATTAACCCCGCTCTTAAAATCAAATATTTCTTTTTTAATAGGATATAGAGACTTGGATGCCTGTAACCTGTATGTAACCTGTATCCTCTTTTCTTCTTCTCTATCTCTTGCGCGCTCGCGTGTGTGTGTGTATGAACAAATTACTGTCTTGGCTCAAGTCACTCAGCACTGTCAAATAGCCTGCCATCTAATATCCAATATCTATAATATACTTTTTATTTCATTAAAACAGCCTCACTTAAATATTTATTTTACAGTCGTCAATCACTTGCTGAGGCCTCCTCCCGCGTTAAACATTAGCAATATAAACCGCCACTAAACATATCGACCGCGTATTGACTCTACATACATTATTTTTACAAATCCTCACACGTATAATAATTACTATATCTTGTTAAAGCTCTTTTACCATTTACTAGACTTAATTTTTCATGTGTTCCACGCTGTTGTTGTGCGATTTTGGCGATAAGCACATTTCTACGATTGGTTAAGGTTTTTGTGGAAAGAAGCCACGTCCTTTGGTTATTCAACAATAAATGACACAAACGACGAATTACAAATATCATTGTCTATTTCTCTCCAGCATTTTGGATTTGAACATATTAGGCTGTTAGGTATTTAGGAGAAATCTAACTTGGAAATGTCCGCCGTAAAGCTTCACGTTATACAATGGTTTCCTGCTTTAACAAATAATAGATATCACCTGGTGGTAGAAGGTTTGTTTATTAAATTTTTTCATGTCTCACGCGACATATCAATAAAGTAAAATTTTCCTGTTAAAAATAGTAAACCTAATATGTTGCTCATTGTTGTCTTAGGTATGTATGTGTTTAGACAGAACACAAGACTTTCCTAACCTTGGCTCCAGCACCCGGGGGTAAGTAGATATACCACGAGCGCAGAAGTTATGGCGTAGAGCATTTTCAGTCTTGGATTGCAACACATCTGAAATAAAAGATGTCTATACTTTGTTAGAACTAATTAGCGTGAGAAATGTCAAGTTTTGTTTATTGGGTGTTATTAGTGTAAGTAAGAATACTGACGTGAGGGAAGAGGAACGTTGAGACAGAGATTGTTGGAAAAAACTGAAGAGAGAGAGAGAAGGTAAGTAAGCAAGGTAAGTGTGAGAAATTTGCTCTTTTTGCTGCTTTTGATCTGAGTATAGATGTGTCAACATATGTGTGTATGTGAATTATTTTGGTCTTGTTATTATTGACTAGTTGCTGTAATGTTTCTTTATTTAAATGGTTAAAAATGAGTTGATATTTGATCAGTGCAGAGGGAAAACAATAACATCGCCTTTGGAAGCCAACAAACAAAGCAGTGAATTGATAATCATGTATCATAGTTAATTGCTATTTCTACACGTCATTTCTCTCATTTGGAATTTTATTTATAAAAGTTGTCTCAGCAGCCCACTCACCATATACACGATGAAAGATTTACAGAGGCGCCAAAAGATATAGGTACAAGATGCAGCTCTACATAAGTTACTAGACATTTTAGGCACAAAATCTTCACTTATAAGAAGGCGAAGCATTACGTTATTAACTTATTAATCTGCTGTGAGCCTAGCAAAATACAAAAGTAAAATAAATAAGCTCACATTATTTGTAATGTGCTTATAATTAATTATATTCTTTGTTTAAAAAAGTTTTTACAAATTTATTAAAACCATTTTAAAACTATCAAATACTATACTATGCATTTCATTGCATTCTGTTTTACCTATACAGTTTTGATATGAGATTATTGCAATCTGGCTGTAAAAAATCATCAAAAATTATGATACATTCGCAAAATAAAAAATTGTAGACGAACTTTTTTTTATGATGACAAAATATTTTGTAAATATGTTCCATGAATTAGTTTGACACCAGCTTGACATCATTCCTATCAAAACTTGTTAACATTAATTAAGTGATTTAGTTAATTATCAAGAGAGAAATCTGCTGTCGTACATACCAACAAGGTGAGGAAGTTTCCAGTCGTTTCCAGTCGAAAGACTCTCTTCCATCTGTCTGAGAGACCTGAGCTGTCTCCTTTTATAGTTGTTCTCACTAATAAGTAAATTATCATATTCCTGTTATTGGACAAAGGAGACAAACAACCGCCAATTTTTTATGCCGTCTGCCACAGAGAGGTTACCAGCTGTTGCCTGTGATGATGAACTAGCCGCAAATGCTTTTCTTTCATCTTCGTCGACAAAGCCAAGCCCTGTAGGTAGTGCACAGATGCATCAAAGAGAGAATAATGAATAGTTTGTACATCTGTTGTCATTTGCTGTTTGTTTGATGCTTCTACAGCGATCACTTATTCGTCTTTTCGGCTATCTATCCTCTACTCTTACCGCAGCCTGTTTCTAGCACTGACATTATCTTTTAAATCACAGGAACATTTTCCGGTTTTCTAAAACATCATTGCTGATTTCTTGCATGATATTCTGCGTTTTGAACGCAAATCCTATTTGTTTTTAAATACAAGTTGTTATGATTTTGTTTCTCCTTTGGTAATTTACCAATTAAGCGTTGTTGTGCCTGAGTCTGAAGTATTAATTAAATTGTTTACCTTTATAAAGAACCAACAGCTCTGAGAAATTTCATTAAATCTACCTTTATGTGTTTGCGCCTTACTCAGACATGGACACAAGAAGTATAGAAAATTTCCTCAATAATTCAAAGACTTTGTGTGAGTAAATTTGCTACACATTCATGACCTAAAGTTGGTCTATCTAAACCTTTTGATAGCTGCTGATGTATCGAAGGGTGCCCCTTCTGATACCCTTCTCCATATTAGATAGATATGGTGGAGATAGGTCTAATTTAATAGAAGCTAACACACACACACACACACACACAGAGGAAGAGATACAATGGACACATTTACTGTTTAATAACTGTTTTATTTAATTCATTATCTGAATAAATATCAAAAATCTTAAAGACACGAATTAACCGTGGACATTCTACCCTGTGCTTTTCTTTCTGTGAGTCATTTTGTGTTGGAATGGAGACATTTTATCATATATTAGCTCGAGAAGAACCCTTTTGGTTGAAGTAGATTGTTCCTGCTTTCTTTTTAATTTCAATTTTTTTTTTTTTTGGAAGTGATAAAGAACTTTGAAAGGTTTGAACATAAATAATTTCAGAACACAATGACTCACATTTTATAATATGTCCTAAGGCATCTTGCTTGCTTGAACCCATAAATGTTAGGACTGTCAGTGAACAGATTGTGAGTTTTCTGTCTGGTGTATAGCCGGTGTTTTCTCTACCCAGGCAAGTGTGAGTGGTTTGACGGGAAAGGGGGAGGAAGCTGGACTACGAGGAAGAAAAACCCGACGAGGAGAAAGTTTTTCATTATTTCTGTAAGTATGCCCTCTTTTGTATTGAAACCACTATCAGCTGCTGTTACTTCCTCTACTACCGATAGTAATAAAATTAGCAAAAGTCGTTTTTATGTTGATGTATTGTTGTTGTTGCGGTCTTGGTGGTTGTGTCAATGAATGTTGGCCGTGAACCAAACAGAAGAAGTCGATGAATAAAAGAGTTGGACAATCGCAGAAAAAATTATTTGTTCTGAATCTAGAGATGAACTAGAAAAAAACAACATCCATTTCAGCACTATGTGATCCATTGTCCTCCATTTTCCACATGATCATATCTTAAATCACGTGCCCTCGAGGTCAACATACATGAATTGTATATTGGTTCATTTTTTATGCCCGCAGCTGGATCTCCACGCAGGTCAGGCGCGGATGTGGTGATGAGGGTAACACCTGTACGATGTTTGTGTCACCAACAGGTACAACTCAAGCGAAGCAGACACGGTTGACAGCACATCGCGCGTGAAACGACAAACAACTTTATTGCTTATTGCGTTGCCATTTCAGTGCACATGTCCGCAATGTTAACACCCAACACCTTGCAAATCTGTCAATAGCTCATTAATCAGTTAAAAACACCAGGACCTCTGTCTTCGCTTCTATTAGAAAGATTTTTACAAAAAATGAAAAACGATTTATACAATAAATGCATCTAATGTGCATTCCTTTATGCAAAACCTTTAATAAAATACTAAGGTCGGTTAAAACACGGAGATATAGGTAACCAGTCTGGTGTGTCCCTAAGGGATTTTAAGCTGCTGTACAGAGGAAAAATATTTTTCATTTGATAAGTCACCGTCATCAAATCTATGATCATCAATTATTGGCATGTTGTTATTTTTTTATTCTGTTGGTAGGCACTCCTACGGATACAGGTACGATTTGTCGAGATAATTGGAAAGAAACAGCTGCCGACACAGCTACCTACAAATAATTGTGTAAGTGGCTGTAAGTCCTTCATATTTTAGTCAGTCCATTTCTTCATAAGTTTTCGAGTTTTTCAAAATGTGTAAATCAAAAAAAGCAAACATCGCTATGCATTTCTTTTTAATTAATGCATTGATTACAAATTTCAGGTTCAATCCTTAATTTATTTTCATAAACCAGCAGCATGTTTATAACGTTTTGGGAAGGGTGTGTCATGAATGTATGCGAGCGCGTGTGAACATCTGCATGTAAACAACGCTCGCCGCACTCTTCCACCTTTTTCAACAAAAAGGTCCGGCCAAAGGTTAACACATTTAATGTTTAGCGTGAAAGAAATGGAACGATGGGAGAAAGGAAAGATAAATTAACTTTCTACTTTCCCACTTCTGACCAATCAGGCCATTAGCAACGTGGTAACCACGACGACTGCTTAGTGATTCCATGGCGACCAATCATAATCTCTGTACCGTGTAGTCGGCATGGCTCCCACCTCAATCGGCCTCAGTCGCCGTAGTTACGCCTATGACAACTTTCTCTACGTAAAACACGTCGAATGACGTGAAATAATCTGCGTGGGGATTATTACGTCAGCGCTTGCGTGACTGCTCTCCCCTGGTACCACAGACAACAAATAATTACAACAACAAAAATAGCATTCGCTTTGAATCGCGAATCGTTACAAAGTTCACTACTCGTCTTTAATCCTAGTAAGCTTAAGTTCTAAATGTATAGGTGTAATACTCATAAAGATGATCCGTGAAGGTTAAGTATTATGCCATTGATCTGCATATTTGTATGTGTAGAGTGGTAACTTATTATATTCTTGTTTACGTGAGATGCTGTTTGCAGTTGAAACATTGCTTGGTTAAATGTTTATGTCAGATTGTTGATACTCAAATCAGTCCGGAAGGCTTGTGCAACCCGGGTCAGATGTTGGTCGACGGGAAATTTTAATCACTCACTCTCTGAAAAAGGTCCATTTGTCATATTCCATGCAGAAAAGGTTGAGACCTCTAATAACTTTAGTGATTAGCCATACAGGTCATTGACAATCACTATTATGGCATCATCATGTCTAGCTTCAACTTTCATCGTGCTGGTCATCTACCTGTACCTACAGACAGCTGGCGTTTCAAAATATAAAAAAAACGCTTCCTTTAACAAAGTAATGTAATGTCTTAAATATAAAGCTGAAGTGAAAGCATAAAATCCCTCAGAATAATGTTTCGTATTGCTTCTTTTGGAAAGTAGTCAAATCGACAAACCCCTTAAATATATATATATACTTCCATTTATCAAGATATGTTTGTGTGTGTATGCAACATTACTGACTCCATTTACTTATTCTTGAATGGGGTTTGGATATGGATAAGGAAGATGACATAAAAATAAATGTGTTTATTTCTCTCCCGAATGTCCATGAGCGTGTTTCTATATGTATATAAGCATTAAGGTATTCTTGTAACCACTTTGTCCTGGAAACCTTTTTATGAAGGAGGCCCATTTTGAGTTGTCTTACCCCCAGTCTAGTACAGGTGGTCAAATTAAGGTAGCATGCTGTCACAAAGAAAACAAACTGGATAGTGTGTGCAACCCTAGCTTAATGAACGGATGTCTTTATTTGTGTAGAATACGTATTTATTTATATTTACACGTTTATGCATTTATGTATATGTCACCGGTCTATGAAACGTTTTAACGATTTGACCACGACCTTTAGACAATCTCTCCACAATCCAGAGTTGATTGGACCACAGCCCTGAGTGATGGGTGCTCGCAAGAAGGACCTTTGGTAGGCAGTTTTTGCATTTAGCAGTTATTTTTGATTGCTTACATCTCTGTACATATATATATAGCTATACATTTTTGTGTGCCTGTATGCATAAATTTTTTTTTTTTGTTATTTTGGGGATTTCGTGAGCATAGGCCGAACGTATGTTAACAAAGAGGTAAAAAGTTGAGAATTTAGAGATTAACATCGCTGTTTGAATAATTTACTCAAAACATTTGACAGAATTATTTCTGAAGTCTTTGTAAAATACAGTTAACAGAACTCTACTTTGCATTTTTGCTTATTAATGGATCTTGCTTAAGAATTCAAAAGGTTAAGAGAGAAAGAGAGAGAATCACATCATATGTACATTCAGTAAACAAAGGATAAATTAGGTCATTAAATAATGAAAATGAAGAAATTAGGGATACTATCATAAATCAAGACATATTATAATTTTTTTAATTACATGACATCTTTTAAACATGTTTTAGAAAAGAGGTTTGTATTGTTGCCTTGCATCTCGCGGGCATTTGGCATTCACTTGAAAAATTTGAAGGAATATCAAATGTTCCATTCTGACATCTTGATGATACATCCTTGATTCACGCTGTCAACTGTCTATACTTGGTTTGAATGATTTATCCTATACATTGTTAAGCCTGCACAGATTGGGCTAACCCTAATAAATGTTTTAACTTATTTGTTGTAAGATTGGTGAGATAAGATTCTCAATGAAATTAGAGATTGCTTGATAAACAGGACAGACAGTAAAATGCATGAAGTGTAAGAAAATGCAGATGAAATGATGCATTACATCTGTACACTTTCATATGTATATATATGTTTTGGTTAATAAATTTTCTACCTAAAAATGATTTAATTTGATCTGAAAATCAGTGTCAGATAACAATAATTAATATAATTTCTGCAATAAATGTCCTTTCAAAAACACGATGTTAGTAGAGACCGATGAAATATATCTAGTGTTGCTTAATTTCATTAGTAACATTTCATGTTAGCTTATCCCATTTGTGATATGCTGTAATTGTTTCCGTTCGTTAAATAACCTAACCCATCTGTTAACTTAAGACAGACTTACACAACCAATCAACACTTCTGTCTTTATTTTTACTTTTCTTGTGTTTTATATATTTGTTCACTTTATCTTTTTCTTCTTCTTTTTATTTATTTTATTTTATTTTTTTTATTTTTTTTTTGTTTGTTTTTGTTTTGTTTTTTGCTGAGCATTCTTCTAAATGGATACCTGCGCATTACAAATAGATATCATCATATCATCAAATATTCAAAATTTAAAACAATCCGACGCAGTCTGCTTTGGGTTTGTCTCCTATTAATGAGCTATTAGCTCACGGCAAATATGTGTGTATACGAGCGGACATTTGAAAAGTTTTCTTATCTAACGAGTCGCAATGGTAATCGAGATCGTCCAGTCGACTATCAAGGGAGCTTACTTCTGAGGCGGGATTAATATGATTGAGTTCCTCCCCTTGAAGGGATTCTACAGGCTTGTGATAAGGCTGTGACGACGGTCAAACGTTTCAAAACTATATTTAGTTACAATGACAGAGCACGAGAGCAATACAGGAGAAACAAAGGATTCGTTTCTCACTTAATTACCACTTATTAGCACTATGTCGGTTGACGATGTTTATAAACATTGAAAAAATCCAGTGAAATCGACCCTTGTGTCCTTCTGCTAAGTAAAACCGATAGCTACATCTCTACATCTTGAGTCTTTTTCTTTCGTAATGAGGAGCTAAACAAGCACAGAATCTCTCAAATGTCACTTTGGGCTAAATAAAACTTGAAAGCTAAGAAGACAGATATCAGAAACACATCAGTCACGAGTACAGTGTAATGTAAAGTATTAACTTCATGGCGAGTTTTAGGCTTAGTGTTTGTAGACTTGCTTAGCTGTTGAGGTCCTATTGGCTATCTCTCTCTACCTCTCCCTCCACAAAAAGTATACTGAACACTTCTACACTTTAGAAGTAATCTACATGAAATTTATATCACACTTTTCCAAATATTTTCATAGGCCGTCCACTTAACTTGTCCTTGAAATGATGTAATTCTAGTCAACGCAAATTGTGTCGACAACAGGTGATTATTTACTTTAAGGGCATAAACAGTACACACACATATATATATATATACACATAGAGAGATGAAGAAATAAATATATAGACACATATACATGTACATATTTCTTTAACATATCTGCATGTGTGTGTGTGTGTGTGGTAAATCTTCATTCCTTCCTCCTTCCTCCATGCAGTGCAAACATCTCACGCAACCAAACATGAGAGGTCCGGAAATCAAATTTTAATTCAGTGTCATTTAACTTCAGCTTTCATAGAAATGTTCGAGATTCGATTTTATTCTGCGTTAATGATGAGGATGTAGTGATTTTTATCTGCTGGACAAGAACTCCAGGGTAACCAACGACGACCTGTACGAAGCCCGGGTAGCTCACTACTGACACCCCGCGTTGAGGTTGGTGACCCCTGAGATCTTCACCCACACGGCCAGTGAGTCGGCGCGATCCACAGCTGATAACATCAAAGAAACCAAAAGAAAAGATAGTTTTCTAAGATAATCCTCACATCTTAGAACGTTTTGTCTTCCCCATTTCCGCAGCTTGTTTTATTTTTAGTTTGATTTAGCAGTAGAGGAAGCGAGTTTGAATCCAAGAGTTTAAAAAGTTGATCACTAACGTCTAACTGTTGACAAAAGTGTTCATAATTTTTTTTAATCAATTAATACCAAGAACGGTCACTTCTCTCTTTACGACTGTCGTGTACGTACACAAAATTCTAAATTATCAATATACAATGTTACCTCTACATATCACCTTCAGTGTCATATCGTGTTCATCTTATACACTTTTGATTATGTTAAACATTTATCATTACTATGTTTATATTACTATGCATACGATATATCTATATATTTGTGTAAATGATTGCTTACTACCTCCTTAAGAAATTAGTATCTCCGAATACGAGACATCAAAGAAGCATGATGCACAAAGGTTAATAGTGATGAAGAGAGTTCAGTTCAGTGACAAAACACTTTACCAGCAGAATGGTACTGGACCAGGGTGGATGAAGGGGAGAAGAGGATAAGCGGGTACTTGACACCAGTGGGGTTGCCCCAAGAGCAAACGTCATTGTCATCTTTGACTACCAGCCAACCAGCATCCCCATCACACCCAGGGTACACGTGGTTAATGAAGAATCGTCTCCTCAGTCCTCCATCCCTGCAGACCAAGACATTCAGAGATTAACAGGAAGAGGGAAAGGCGGACAGATGGAAGGATTTAAACAAACTGACGTCTCTGAAGAAGGAATCGAAGATATCGAGTTGTAGATTTACTAGTGATTTACAAGTGAGAACCAACAATACAAGCAAACAAACAGACCGATGGACCCAGCAGGATGTTCGAAAAAATCTCTGGGTTGTCAAACTAAACACGTACCCGGCAGGGGAAAAGAAGTTGGTCGAGGATGATTTTAGGTCGGTCCATGATGACTCTACTAGTCTGGCAGGTGTCATCCAATTGTAGAAATTGGTGCCAGCTCCGTTGAAGGTTGCATATTGTTTGGCCTGACCTCCTTTGTACACAACCAGTTTCACCTGCTCAGGTAGGTGGGACAGAAAAGATGAGCAAGTTAGGGATGAAAAAATCTTATCCAATCCTTTACAGCACTAAAGTTATTTAATAAACTTAATGATGAAATGACAAAAGCACAAGAGTTGAAAAGGGTTCTGGAACACCGAGAGTTAGTAAACTATAAAAACATGATTTGTTAATTGCTATTGATGAACCCATAATCAAATTAGAAATGTGATACCGAGAATGAATATTTTGTCACTATAATCTCACGGTTTCGATTGAAAGTTGGGACCAGTATCTGAGGATGGAGCTCCGGTAGTGCTGGTTGCACCCAGTGAAGTTCAAACGACACGCGCACGGGGTCACGGCCTTGACAAAGGGCACGTCGTCGTCTCTGTTTTCGTTAGCGAACGCGTCGTATCCTTTGTCTGGGACGCCAGCAACGAGTCGAAATGCCAGGATGAAACCGTTTTCCTGATAGAACTCTGCTCGTCGGTTAGAATGGAATAAATTTATCAACAATGTGGAAAAGACATCGTGTTATCAGTATTACTAGTACTCTTGTTGTTTACTTGATTTTTACCTTTCTCTCTCACACAACACTGTCCAGTTGGCATTTAGGAAAAATCTAACTCGGAAATGTCCGCCGTAAAGCTTCCCGTTATACAATGGTTTCCTGCTTTAACAAATAATAGATATCACTTAGTGGTAGAAGGTTTGTTTATTAATTATTTTCCTGACTGTCTTACACGACGTATCAATTGAGAAAAATTTTCTTTTTAAAAATAGTAAACTTTATATGTTGCTCATTGTTGTCTTATGTATGTATGTGTTTAGACAGAACACAAGACATCCCAAACCTTGGCTACAACACCCGTTTCCTCGCTTCTTAAATTCATTGAGCTGCGATTGCAATTGGTCGACTTGTATTTTCAACTGAGCCACGGCCTTAGCGGCACTGGACGTTGTGTCTTCAGCGGCACCGACCCCGGGGGTAAGTAGATATACCACGAGTGCAGAAAGTATGGCGTAGAGCATTTTCAGTCTTGGATTCCAACACATCTGAAATGGAAGATGGCTATACTTTGTTAGAAATAATTAGCGTGAGTAATGTCAGTTTTGTTTACTGCGTGTGAATGGAGTGAGAATACTGACGTGAGGGAAGAGGAACGTTGAGACAGAGATGGTTGAAGAAAACAAGATGCAGCACATAGCAGTACATATCTACACAAGCTATTAGATATTTTCGGCACAAAATCTTCGCTTATAAGAATGCAAAGCAGTAAGTTATTAATCTGCTGAGTCTTTAAAGAAAAATACGAAAGTAAAAAAAAAAAAAAATACTCACAGAATATTTTAAATGTGCTTACAATTAATGTTTTTTAAAAAAGTACTTAAAAATTTATTAACACCATTTCAGAACTATCAAAATACTATACTATGAACTTTATTGCATTCTGTTTTATCCACAGTTTTGATATTAAATTATTTAAGTCTGGGTGTAAAGAAATCAAATAAAAAAATATAATATATTCACGACAGGACACCTATAAAATATTGTAGACGAATTTTTTTTATCATGACAGAAAACATTTTGTAAGCATGTTCCATTAATTAGTTTGACACTAGCTTGATATCATTTCTATCAACGACTTGTTAACATTAATTAAGTGATTTAGTTAATTACCAACAGAGCAATCTGCTGTCGTACATACCAACAAGGTGAGGAAGTCGTTTCCAGTCGAAGGACACTTTCATCAGTCTGAGAGACCTGCACTGTCTCCTTTTATTGCTGTTCTCACTGATTGATAAATTATCATATTCATATTCTTGGACAAAGGAGACAAACAACTGCCAATTTTTGATGTCGTCTGCCACAGACACGGTTACCAGCTGTTGGCTTTGATGCTGAACCAGCAACAAACGCTTTTCTTTCCGCTTCGTCGCCGAAACCAAGCCCTATAGGTAGTGCACAGATGCATGAAAGAGAGAATAATGAATAGTTTGTACATCTATTGTCATTTGCTGTTTGTAATTGATGTTTCTACAGCGATCACTTATTCATCCTTTCGGCTATCTATCTATCCTGCATCTCCACGCAGGCCCGGCACTGTGCGATGTTTGTGTCACCAACAGGTACAAATCACGCAAAGCAGACACGGTTGACAACGAATCGCGTGTGAAATGACAAACAACTTCATTGTTTATTGCTTTGCCTTTCATTACCGTTCGCATGTCCGCAATGTTTGCACCCAACACCTTGCAAATCTGTCAATAGCTCATTAATCAGTTAAAAACACCAGGACCTCTGTCTCTCTTACAATTTTAGCTTTTATGAAAACGATTTCTAAAAAAAAGTGTATCAAATGTGCATTCATTTATGCAAAACCTTCAATAAAATACTAAGGTCGGTTAAAATACGGAGATATAGGTAACCAGTCTGGTGTGTCCCTAAGGGATTTTAAGCTGTTGTATACAGAAGAAAAATATCTTTTTGATAAGTCACCGTCATCAAATCTATTATCAATTATTGGCATGTTTTTATTTATTTATTCTCTTGGTAGGCACTCTTATTGATACCGGTACGATTTGTCGAGACAAATGGAAAGAAACAGTGGAGACACAGCCACCCACAAAGAAATTTTTTTAAGTGGCTGTAAGTCCTTCATATTTTAGTCAGTCCATTTCTTCATAAGTTTTCGAGTTTTTCAAAATGAATAAGTGAAAAAAAAGTAAATGCATTTATTTTTAATTAATACATTGATTACAAAAATTCGGGTTCAATCTTTAATTTATTTTCATAAACCAGCAGCATGTTCACTACTCGTCTTCAATTCGATAAAGCTTGACTTCTAAATTTATAGATGTAATACTCATAAAGATGATCCATGTTGCATATTTATATGTGTAGATGGTAACTTATTATATTTTTGTGTACGTGCGATGATATTTGCAGTTGAAACATTACCAGATAAATTATCAGAAGGTTAAAAAGGCTTTGCTAAGTCTACACAAAAGGTGTGACTACGGCACTTCAGCCACTGTCCAGCAGACTTAGGGGTGGGTAAGGTAACCCCTCTGAAAAAATCTTGAATCGGGAAACAAGCCCAGGTCTCTCTCCAACATATTTTCACTATTTGTGCTCTGTGGCCATATCCATTACATACCAGATGCATTGTTGATTTTAGGTAGAGTTACTTGTTTTCAAAGCTGACATGGCGATGCAGTGAGCCTACATTATCCTCTGTCAGGTGCCACGTATACATCGTATCACTTACACCCAGCATCAGCAAGTTCAGCAGCACCCAACAGTGGGATGAAGCTCACGAGCGAGACAATACGGGTAACACCTGTCTCTGCTGAAAATGAGTAAAAATCACACCTGAGACACGGTTGACAGCAGTCTGTTATAGAAGGATGAACAACTCTCACCCTGATCTATGTTTTAGTTGAAGAGCATCAGCCCGCATTTCTGCTGAGGGGCAGGGTGGTGTGGGATGTGGTGGGTGTGGAGTTTGACCCTTTTTTTAGGTGGAAACAACGCTACATCGCTTGTCTATTCTTCTGGGACAAATATTGTGCAAGGCTCACCATATCTAAATTCTGTCAGGTCAGACGATAGATGAACCCAGACACGCAAACACGCAGCTTCACAAACACCTGTAGGCATCGTACAAATTGTACTTGCAGTTTTTATTAATGTCAAAACTAAGAACAAGGCTCTATTTTATTCATGGCAACATTTTTAGGTCCAGTTCTTACATCAAGAACAGTCCTAGTTAAATGTTATAGCCATTAATTTTTTTTTAGAAGCAGGATTCGCCAAAGTCTTCTGGTTCTTTGAGGGTGACCCACACCGCCAGAGAATCGGCCCTGGAAAAGGCTGAAAAAAGATTGAAAAGTTAACTCTCTGACAGATTTTCTAATTTTAAAAATTAATTCTATTTTCCCGATTTTTTTTTAATTTTATTTATTTATTTATTTATTTTTTGAAAGAAAATATACTGGTAAAAGTCTGCGAAACTTTATAACACACACAGACACACAGGGAAGAAAGAGAGTAGTCTATAATTATATGTGTATCGTAAATTGTTGTTTTCCAATTTATGAATCCCTTTAATAGGTTTGCTTTATTCTGTGTGCCTGATTGTCACAAATATCAGGAAAAATAAAAAACAACTAAAAGCAAATTAAAAGCAAAAAGTAAAGCAACAAAATAACAAAACAAAACAAAACAAAGACAGGTCGACGAAAAGAGAATCACGGCAACGGTTTTTCTGGCGTCCAGAACAAGATTTTGCTGCCCATAGCTCACCCAGCATCAAAAACAAGGAATTTTGCTAACTGGGTTGGAACCAACACAAAGGTTGAAGATTGATGTTCACTAGTCCCAGCGCTAACCTCTGTAGCTCGCAAGCTGTTACTTGGACAACAAAAGCTGTTAGCACCGAGTTGATTCACCGTGAAATATCTCTTCTCACCTGTCGACTGGTAGCGAGCTTTAGTTCCTGTCGTCGAGTACAGGATGAGCGGGAAAGAGGCGGGAGTGGTCAGCTGACCCCACGAACACACGTCATTGGCGTCCTTGACCGCAAGCCACCCACTGTCACCGGCACACAGCAGGTAACCGCTGCTGATAAGGAATCGTCTGTTGAGAATGATGTCTCTGAAAAAAATAAAATTAACACATCAAATGTTTGAACAAATATGTGAAAATCCTGCGGAGGTAAGGGGAGACAAAGAAGATGGACCGATAGAAGAAAAAGAGGCAAAAAATTGCTAACAGACAAAAAAAGGGGATTTCCAGAATTAAAATATTTTGCACAAGAATCAGCTAACCCAGCAACCGAAAAGTAGTTCTTTGAAGAGGTCTTGAGGTCGGTCCATGACGAATCCTCGAGTCTGTCAGCAGAGAACCAGTTGGAGAAGGAACTGCCTGCTCCATTGAAGACAGCGAAGGCCTTCTGTCGACCGCCCTCGTAAATAGAGAGCCTGACCTGTGGAGAGTGCGACAGTCACTCACTTTCGGCGATACTAGCATCCTTACCAGCAGAAACACTTCTGTATAGCAGTCCGTTGCCTTTTTCTACTACCTATGGGATCATTTAGGCTGATGGTTAAGACTAGCTAACTCACAAACATGCTGAGCTTCATCAAACGTTAGCTGTTATTTTTAAATATTTTAATTAATTTTTGCTACTCTTAAGTATTTTTAGTGACGTGTTGATTGACGTTTTGAGCAGTTAAAACAATGAATGTTACCCTCCTAACGAATACTTCATCATTTTTCCTGTATTAGTCTTCAAATAGGCAGACACACGATCAGGCAAAGATAATAAAAACAGACGATGCAAAGAAGCGTTGGAGATAACCTTGCTGATGGGTAGCTGCGACCACTGGGTGAGAATGGACCCGCGGTAGTGTCGGGTGCACGTGCCGTTGGCAGCGAGACAGGAACACGGGGTCAAGGCCCGAACAAGAGGGTCGTCGTCGTTTCTGTTGACGTCGGTGAAGGAGTCGTAGCCTGGCTGTTTGTTGCCGGCCACCAAGCGGAAGGCCAGCAGCCAGTCGCCATCCTGTATGTATGCTGTTGAGGAACAAACGAACTCCAGTGTGAAGAAATGAGTTAGAGTACCATAAGGCTGCTTAAATAGAATTCGATCACACACTACATTTCTGTGCGTTTTGTACTCTTTTTTTTTTTCTTCTATTTATTGAAGGTATCTGTTCTTTTACATGATACTAAAAACACGAAAGACCCATGGGTCGAATATTCATTCAATGAGACCCATGTGTTTTCGACATTCTGTGCTACTAAGGGCGCAAAATCCATTATTGTATACATTTCAATATGTGATTACTTTTTATTTCTTTACTTTTCGATTGTTCGCTCATTTGTTTTTTCACTTGAAATTTTGGTCGTCCATTTATTTGTCAATTGTAGTTTTGTTGCATTGACTCTTCCTATATGGTAGAATGCCGATAAGTCATCTTTACCTCCGAAGTATGGCTTCTCACTGGATTTATCGTTCTTGAAGGCCTCGAACTCTCCCCTTAATTCATCAATCTGCTTCTGTAAGCTGGTCTTGTTGCGTTTGGCGTCCGTGACATGAAAGGTCAGCAGACATACTAGCAGAATTGATGTCACAAAGTAGAGCATCTTTGAACTGAAACATTGAATTACAAGGCAAAAGGCAAATGTTTAAGTGTCACGTGCTATGAGCAGGAAATTCGTGATTATCTCCCTTTCTTCACTTTTTTTTTTCCCTTCTCTCTCACCCTCATCCCTCCATCTAGCATGATGCTGTATTTAATGAGAATGTTGGGGATGACTTACGTGCTAAATATGATCTGATGTATTTCTGGTGAGCAAAAGTTTGCTGTAAAATTAATTCAAATTAATTAATTAATCAATTATATTTCCAATCCCTTGCAAGTGCAAGGAGGTGAGGTGCACAGTGCCAAAGGGTTGTAGAAAAAGGACATTGTATTATTCTTTCAATAATTTATAATTAGCTATCGACTCTGGAAGTATAAATTACTTTGACGAAGTTTAGATTTTTCGGGCATCAATTTCCTTTTAAGCAGCAAAATCAAAGGCACATACACACCAGATTTTACTGCCGCGTCTATGTGCTCCCCAATCCTCACCACCACCCCACCACCACCCCATCCAACGACCGGTACTAGTCAAGGGACAAATGACTGACTGTAAAATTAAAGTATAGTACAGAAAAAGTGTGATTTAGACACTATACTTCTCCCATTAGTTGTTGATTTGTGGATACAAACACCTACTAAATTATGATAATTTTGCTGTTATTGTACACAATGAGCAAATAGTATTAAACAGATTACATGAAAAGCTTTATATTTATGCTACTAATAAGTTTTGTACCAGAAATAGCTATTTAGCTCTTTTTGGTGTTTTTTTAATTATTTTTGTTGTTTATTTATATTTTGCAAAAAGTAAACCGTTCAAGTAAGTCATGAAGAAGAATTGCTACATTGACACCTGACTGAAATATGTGACATGTTGATGCTCAATCATTTTTCTAAAGAACAATCTATAATGCATAAAAGAACGCAAAAGTTACATAAACTGTCTCGATAACAAAAAAGTTTATTTTTAAAAAAGAAAGCAGATCTGGGGTCTGTGTTTAAAACACCACGAAAAACGTATACATCCTCACACTACAGCCTTCTTGGTCGGGAAGTGGTCAAGTCTACACCTATCTGGTAACTACATTTTCATTCACATATAATAAACTAATATAATATGATTAATGGCATTGCTAAAGTACATACCACAGGCAAACCACTCTGGTAATGAGGTAGTATTGCTAGTGAAATCCGAAGTTTTCACACGATGGTCTTGTTCTTGCTTAAATACTTTTTTTTTCTTATTGAATTCATGTTCGTTAGGATTTATTTTTCTTTGATGGAGTGATAACCACCTGCTGCCTCATATTAGAACTCATAAAACTCCCTGAAATCAGGAAAGTGTGTTGTAAACTTTGCTCGATCTTTCATCCTCTTGTTACTACAGCAAGTGATCTGTAGAAGCTCATTAATCTCTTCATTTTCTTTAGTCGTGCCTGCAGCTGTGATGACAACAATGGCGTGTGTACAATACAGCAATAAGTAAAGTGTTTGGACACTGCTCTTTGTCTGTTTATTTACATTTTGCCATTGGACTAGTCAGAAAGGAGGGCTTGAGCCTCAGGTGTGAACAATTAGGGTCATTGTGTTGCTTATCAGTGTTGGTAGTTATGACCAGGTGTGAGCTCTCAAGCTGTTCCAGCGAAATGTCGAGGTTGGAGGAGAGTCTTAGTAATAGCCATAATTAAGTCAAAAGCGAAAAGACTAATTAGTCACCTTTTACGATCTAGTACGTGCCCACAATGAGCAAAATCCCGATAAAATCATCAATCAACGGTTTGCTCTTTTCATGATAAGGAGGTCAAATATTATGAATAAATAAATCCCAAAATACATATCTGAAATCCATGCCACCATTTATTTATTAAATTGTATTTATTAATGGGTGTGCATTTCAACATATTCTGGTCAAACGGCTCCCAAACTCACATTTATCTTTATCTTTTATTTCGTGTACCAGTAACATGATAAGATTTCACACTTTCACACATACTGAAGACATGAGGACACTTTGTCGCACACACCAACAACGGGACAAAGCTACTTTCACACAAGTTGATCGCATAACAACACTAATAGAAAATGGCAGATATTTAAGAGCGGGAGGATATAGTCATCGATTTGTAAGTTTGAGAAATATTCATGCATTGAATTGCCTTTGTAGATGAATAAAGTTCTGTTTTAACGATAATCCCAAATCCTCGGGTTCAAGGTTTGCGTCTGAAGGAGAAACGAGTGAAGGGCGTACATGTGAATCCCACAGTAGTGTCTAATTGTTTCAGTTTGTCTTACACAGGTGACATCACTTTCTGTTAATAGAGTCAAACGTTAAATGTTTATGTCGCCTGTCCTTTGAACACTAGGAGAGCTGAAAAATGTGTTTGTCTACAGTTTTTGCAGCTCTTTTCCACACCTTCCCTTAAACAGTCTCAAACGCTTATGAAGTCAAATAAAGTAACATCAGAAAAGGATGCATGTTTGAAAGCCTGAAACACACACACACACACAGAGATGCACACAGACGCACACACAAATATTTTACAAGGGTCCTTGTGAGTACTTGTACATAAATAAAAGATTTTCGATGCACAAATCACTCCGGAAAGCTTGTGCAACCCGGGAAAGATGTTGGTCGACGGCAATTTTTAATCATTCACTCTCTAAAAAAAAGTCCACTTGTTAAACTCTCCATGCAGAAAAGGTTGAGACCTCTAATAACTTTAGCTGGAAACCCTTTTATGAAGGAGGCATCCCTCCGATCTCGCTCGTGAGTTGTCTTACCCCCAGTCTAGTACAAGTGGTCAAATTGAAGAAGTATACTGTGTCACAAGATTGTATATATATACAAACATGGCATGCAGACATCCATAGCCATACACTACATTCAACTCACGCACACCTACACCCTCTCACACATACACATGAACCTCTTGAAACAGATGCCAGGTGATATAAGACAGGCGTGCGAGTCCTTGTCTCTTTATTTAGAATGTTGATGGCTGCTCACAGGAAGGACCTGGCAGTTTTGGTGTTTCGCAGTTATTTTTTTATTGCTTATATATATTGCTACTTATTAATAAATTTGTGTGTACCTGTATGCATGAATGTATGCACAACTCCAGCATTACAAATGAGTATGAAAGAGAAAATAATTGTCTTCAGAAATGCTTTATTTTAAAATGCCATCTTGTTACGGATGATAATGATATTATTCATATCAGGTTTCGTTTCATGTTAGTTTTCCTCTTTGATGGATTCATCGTGGTCACCGCTGTCGTCAAGAGACTTAGTTCTGACATCCTGCCTTCAGATCGTTGAGGTTTGAGACCTTCACCCATACAGCCAGAGAGTCGGCGCGGTCAATGGCTAAAAAAAAAAAAAAAAAAAAAAAAAACA
>SRHC01001797.1:164545-181053 GCA_004794325.1 Pomacea maculata | reverse complement strand
TCTCTCTCTCTCTCTCTCTCTCTCTCTCTCTCTCTCTCTCTCTGTGCACATTCTAAGTCATCTCCGAGGATAAGCTAGAGTAGGTATTACCATCTAATAATACCAACACAGCGAGCTAAAAGAGAAATGATCGCTTAGCAATACACGTTCAGATAATAAATCAAACAATGCAACATATTAATCCAACACTTGCCATGTGGACACTTTCTTTTCTTTCTTCCTTTTTTTTATCTCTCTCTCTTCTCTCATCTTTGGATTTTGTCTGAATTATGTTCTGTAAATTGTATTTACTCAATAAAAAAAATTGCCATGCCAAAAAAAAAAATACAAAATCAAACCATAGGGCAGAACGCGATTAGGGTTTATTTCATAACAAAAGCTTTTTTTAAATAAGTATTTTGTTAGGAGGTTCTTATGAAATGTATATGCAGAAGTTCAGCTAAGATGAAATAGGTGTGGCTCGGGCATTCATTTAACCTGGACATGGGTCGATTCGACTCAGGTGGAAGGTCGATATAACCGGAGCGATATAGTTTATGATCTAAATGATAAGCTATCCATTCATTGCTGTCTTCTTATTAGCGAACATTTGTCAATTCTACTTCGTTACTAACATATTGCAGAAATCATGTTTATACAAATGAATTTCATGTGACCGACTGTTTGTGCTTTATTAAGACGCTTTGCAGAAATCCCATATAAAATATAAATAGTGCAGGTGAACAAAGCGTCCCTGTCCACCCTGGTACATGTGTAATGATACAGATTGGGCATGACAGAAAAAGCATTATAGGCTACTACGACACCTCTCAATGACAACCTGGTTTTAGTCAACTGTAGCGAGTATTAACAGGCACGTTTTACTGTACTGCTAAGCACACGTGTATTTATGAGCAGTCAGAATACCTGCAATGACTCAGTAAGTCAGACTCACCTGCAGACTGGTACTGCACCAGGCTGAATGACGGCGAGTAGAGGATGAGCGGGTACTTCACGCCACTGGGTTTAGCATAGCCACAGTCGTCAGTCTCGTCCTTCACTACCAGCCACCCGGAATCGCCCGAACACCCATTATAAACATGGTTCATGTAGAATCGTCTCTTCAGTCCTACGTCCCTGCAGACAAAGACATCCAGTATTAGGTCTAGAGATTGACAGAAAGACGGACAGACAGACAGATGGATGGAAGAATGGAAGTACAAACAATAAGATTGTCTGCGTTGCACTAGCCAGAAAACGTACCCGGTAGTAGAAAAAAAGTTGGTCTTGGATGATTTGAGATCGACCCACGACGACTCTACGAGCCTTGTAGGAGACATCCAGTTGGAATAAGAACTGCCAGTGCCGTTAAAGACAACATGTTGCTTAGCCTGCCCTTCTTTGTACACAACCAGTTTCACCTGTTCAGGTAAACACCACGGGTCAACACGTAGCGTTATAAATTCCAGTCAGGCATGACAAAGACAGACAGCACTAGACAGATCATACATATAAGCGGAAAGTAATGATAGGAAGCATTATGAAACCTTGGTGATCAGTAAAATAAAAACAACTCTGGACAACTTGTTATCAGGTCTAAAAATCATTTCTGATTTTCATAATTACATTTAATAATAATATTATAAATGCTCACTTTTACATTTCAATTATTGAAGGAGGGTGGAGTACTTGCAATAAGTAACCAAACTTTACCAACTACAGCACACTCACTATCCACATTTTATCTTTTCTTTTCGAAGTTTAAGGTCCACTTAAAGCATTTCAAATACACCAACAGCCTTGTTGTGTTAATTATAATCCACGTCATAAAAGAAGTATAATCTCACGGTTTCGATTGCAAGTCGGGACCAGTATGTGAGGATCGAACCCCGGTAGTGCCGGTTGCAGTCAGTCAAGTTTTTGCGGCACTCGCACGGGGTCACGGCCCTGATCAGGGGCACGTCGTCATCTCTGTTCTGATCGATGAAAACGTTGTACCCTTTGTCACCGATGCCAGCAACCATTCGGAATGCCAGGATGTAGCCATCTTCTTCGATGAAGTCTGTTCAAGTCAAGGGTTGATGGAAAGGTCAATATATTATTCAAATTCGCCATTGGAGGAAAGGTCAAAGCATAACACGCACAACGAATGACCCGGGGTTGTGTACAACAGTACAGACCTTTATCCAACAAGAGACAAGCATTGTACTACCAATATCAAGCTCATTTATCCCATATTAACTTCTTTTCGTGACAGATAATCTGGCGCTACAGTTACATCTCATCTCATTTTTTTCTGTTTCCTGTAATAATTGGATTATGAAAAATGTTTTATGGTGTAATCCAGTTTGGTTTGAAATTGTTTCAAATTTTGTTGTTAGTGGCACAGAGAACATTCCTACCTTGGCATGAACACAGGCTCCCTGAAGACAATTGCTTCTTTAATACCACAACCTCCTGTTGTAGCTGTTCAACCAGAATTCTTAACTCCGTTCTGTTCGTAGTTGCAGTAGTCCCAGAGGTCATCAGGGACAGTAGAAGCACAGAAGTTACGAAGTGGAACATTTTTAGCCTTGAACTGCAACACAGTTTAAACAAAAGGGATTAAACAGATAAACATTTGACTTTGCTCATTTATCATGGATCAAAGACCCGCGTAAAGCATCTGAGTTTGCTCAGAATTATCGTCAAACTTCTTATCATCTTTCTTGTGAACACCTCGGGTCGTTCACTCACCCATCTCGTTAAACTCATCCACTCATCAATTCACAGAAATTAGAAAGTAAGACACAAAGAAGCAATATAGCGATTACTATGTGTATATAAATATATATATTTGAAACAAATAGTAATTAAGTTTCTCTTAGAAAACATAACAATAGATTATCAGAAATAATAAACAAAACAAGGTTTAGCAATAGCCAGCTGCTGGAATGTAGATCAAGCGCAACCAAAAAATATGAAATAGAGGTTAAAGAATATATGCACAAATATGATACAACATCGCGTGAACAAATAAATAAATAATTTCATATGAAGAAAGCAAATTACAGCTAAACAGCAGTCCGGAACTTCCACGCATAGAATAAAATTGTTCTAAAGGTTGCTGTTTATATTTGCATACAATTTCACATGCGTACAGATGTAATAGTCATTATATGGAAAATATTCTGTCAAACATTCTATTTTAATAATGTTCTTTTCTCTCACCATTAATTAAAAAAATTAAAATGGTTCTCAAACTGACTTCCAAATGATTACTCAAAAAATCATAAAAACTTTAGAATTACAGGTTTTTAAAACTAAGGGTATACCCATCATCAGGCAAACAATTTTTACCTATTTTCTGCAAAGCAGTAAGTAATATTAAAGGAATTTTCTGCAGTTAATACCAAAAAGGCGAGAGAACTGAGGTTACCAGTCTGACACCGTTTCCTTCACGTTGGTTGGTAGTCGTACAGAAGTGACAAGTGTCGTTTTATACTTACTGCCTCAACTAATAAAGTGTTTGTCTCCTTCAAGCAGTCTCTACCAGCCAGTCAAATTCTTGGACTTTGTGAGGACCAATCAAACTTGTTGTCACGCCTGATGACGATAAACCCTGACATGCGCAAACAGTGCAGCGTCACAAACACTTCATCTCGTCATATAACTTTTGTTATTTGGTCTATAAATAGAAAATAAGTTTAAAAAAAGTATTTGTCTATTTTTATTTTTGTTTCGCAAATCTCTAGATTTTTAGGAAAACGTTGTTATTGATTAAGCAATACTAAATATAATTATGATCAAATTGTTCGGAAGTGGCAGGTGGGGGGAATGTTGGGTCCTAAAGTCAAAAGCAATAGTGGCTAATCGTCACGTACTTTTTTCTGGTTCTACAGCTATAACCACACAGGTAACATGTAATAAAATAGTCATTTACTTACCTGGGAAAACCAAACTTTTCACAAGTTGTTGTTGGTCTTGCTTAAATACATTTCTAATTGAATTGACGTTTGTTTTTCTCTATGTTCATACGATAAACACCTGCTGCTACGCATTAGAACTCATAAAACTCACAGAAATCAAAAAGTGTTGTAAACGTTGCTCGATAATTCATCCTCTTGTTACTACAGTAAGTGACTTGTAGAACCTAATTAACCTCTTGATTTTATTTAGTTGTGAGTGCAGCTGTCATCACAACAATGCCCTGTGTACAACGCAGAAATAAATAAAGTGCTTAGAATCTGTTTTTTGTTTACCTTTTTTCTTTGAACTAGGAGATTCTGAGTATCAGGTGAAAACTATAAGCGCCATTGTGTTTCTTATCAGTGTTTGTATTTATGGCAAGGTGTGAGCTCTCAGGCTATTCAAACGAAGTATCAGGGGTAGTCGTAATTATGTCAAAAGCGCAAATGACTAAAAAATTATTTTCCTTTTTACAATCCAATATTCGCCCACAATAAACAAAATACCAATAAAATCATCAATCTGCGATCCGCTTTTTGTGATTTGAAGAGACACAATTGTTATGAATAAATCACAAAATAATAAATTGTCTGAATTTCTTTATTATTGGGTGTTAATTTCTGCTTGTTCTTGTTATACTGCTCCCAGACTCATATTTTTCGTTATACTTCTCATCATCATTGCCATTATTACATCGCCGTCATCGTCAGCCTTATCCTCCTCCTGCTCATCATCATCTTTATCACTACAATAATAAATAAGAGCTGTTTTTACTGAAACCTTGTCAACTCAGTATATACTCATTTCACAATATTCACAATGTTGTCAAAGTAAAGATGTAAAGATTTGCTATCATACTATAAGCCACATTATCAAAAAAGGAAGAAACTCTTTGCTACATTCATATTATTGTAGAGGAGAGGTTTTTTTTTCCTTAAAAAAGGTTTATGAACCACATACAAATCTTAGAGAAACTTGCCACGTCTACCAGTAACATGATAAGTTTACTTTTACTTATACCAAAGACATGAGGACGTTATGTCGCACACACCAATAGCGGGAGAAAGCTGCTGTCAGACAGGTCTATCGCATAGCAACGCTAAAAGTAAAAGGTAGATATTTAAGAGCTTTAAGTTATAGCTTGTAAATTTTAAAATGATTTATGCCTTCGTGGATTAATAAAGTTCTATTGTAACGATAACCCTAAAGTTTGTTCGGAAGCTTAGCTCTGCTTCTGAAAGAGAAACGAGTGAAGGGCATACATTTGAATCTCGTTATTGTGTAAATTTTTCTCTATTTCACAAAGTGACGCAATTCTCTGCTAATGGATTCAAATTTAAATGTTATTTAAATGTTTATGTCAATTGTTCTTTAAACACTAGGAAAGTTGGAAATGTTAAATATATTTGAGTTTACAGTTTTTTACAGCTCTTGTCCATCCCCAAACAAATCCCGCCCTCAGTGTCCCAAACGTTTATAAAGCCAAATGAAGTAACTCAGAAAAGGATGCACGACAGGTTATAAACCTTAAACACACACACGCACACATGTATGCGCGCCCTTGTGAGCTCTTGTTCACAGACAAAGGATTTCTTGTACACAAAGGAGTCAGGAAAGGTTGCACAACCAGGTCCAAATGTTGTTCGACGGCAATTTTACCCACTCACTCTCTGACAACAGTCCGCTCGTACAACTCTCCAAACAGAAATAGTGAAATGAGTTGTGGTAGGTCTAATGTCTCGTGTACGAATGGCGTCTTGTGTCTGACATCTTCTGTCTGACGTCTTGTATGCGTCCTTTTTTCACGTCACTTGCAGCAGAAAAAGACGTCATATACATGTTGCTCTATAATGGGCGGGAAAACACAAGTCTTCTCCGCCATCTTCTTTATAACTCTCTCAGTGACATTCCTCAGAACTTGTGACTCTTCGATTCGATTCTCCTACAAATCTCTTCATCCTCATCTGCGGGGACTCATAGAGCGTTGTGTTGTGTATATATGTAATACTCGTGCGTATGCAAGGTAAGCGTACTTTTATCTTATTACTAATGGTTCAGACCTCTCATCGTTTTAGTGATGAGCTATAAAAGTCATTGACTATCGTTATAAGGCATCATCATATCTCGCTTCATCTGTCGTCGTTCTGGTCATCTAATTATACCTTCACACGGCGGACATTTCAAATATTAAAAAAAAGCACTTCACAAAAGCTGCTTCTTGTAATCTATTAACAGAATTTTAATGTATTAAATATTAAACTAAAGTGAAATCATAAAATGTCTCACTAATATGTTTCTTTTTGCTCATAAATTACAACATGACTGCTCCCACTTCCTTGAAGTTTCTAGAAGTAGGTTTGCGTATGGATAAGAAAGATGCAATAGGAATATATATGCGTGTATTTATCTTCTGCATGTAAATGAATGTGTATGTATTGGTATATAACCCTAAGATATTCCTGTAACTGCTCGGGCTTAAATACCACAATCTGTATGCACAATGTATGCACAACTCCAGCATTACAAATAAGTATAAAAGAGAAAATAATTGTCTTCAGAAATCCTTTATTTTAAAATGTCATCTTGTTACTGATGATAATGATATTATTCATATCAGGTTTCTTGTTGGTTTTCGTCTTTGAAGGGTTCATCGTGGTCCCCACTGTCGTGATGGGAGCTTAGTTCTGACACACTGCTTTCAGACTGTTGACCCCTGAGAGCTTCACCCACACAGCCAGAGAGTCGGCGCGGTCAATGGCTACAGAAAAAAAACCCAGAAAAGTAAACATGATACCTCTGAAAAATGTTTCAGATCTGGATGATTTCAATTATTTCTCTCTCTCTCTCTCCATCTCTCTCCATCTCTCTCCATCTCTGCACATTCTTAGCCATCTTCGACAACAAGAGTAGGTATTATGGGGAAATATTATCAGCATAGTCAGGCGTTGTCCAGACACGTTTAGCCATCATCTTACAAAACAGAAATGATCGCTTAGCAATACACGTTCCGATAATAAATCAAACAATGGTGCATGATGCGACTGGGGTTTACTTTAAAAATCTTTCCCCTTATTATTCTTTAGTTTTGAGGTTCTTAATAATGTATATTTTCAGCTAAGATGAAACAGGTGCCAACATTCAGGCATTCATTTAACCTGGACCTGGGTCGATCCGTCTCGAGCGAGAGGTTGATATAGCCGGAAATTTAATTGATAGGTGCTTGAAGTTACCTTTTATGGAATGAGAGCAGAGCTACTACGACACCTGTCAACGACTACCTGAGTTTGGTGAACTTTAGGGAGTATTAACAGGCAGGTTTTACTGTATTGCTAAGCACACGTGTATTTATGAGCAGTCAGAATACCTGCAATGACTCATTAAGTCAACCTTACCTGCAGACTGGTACTGCACCAGACTGAATGACGGCGAGTAGAGGATGAGCGGGTACTTCACGCCACTGGGTTTAGCATACCCACAGTCGTCAGTCTCGTCCTTCACTACCAGCCACCCGGAATCTCCCGAACACCCATTATAAACATGGTTCATGTAGAATCGTCTCTTCAGTCCTACGTCCCTGCAGACAAAGACATCCAGTATTAGGTCTAGCGATTGACAGAAAGACGGACAGACAGACAGATGGATGGAAGAATGGAAGTACAAACAATAAGATTGTCTGCGTTGCACTAGCCAGAAAACGTACCCGGTTGTAGAAAAAAAGTTGGTCTTGGATGATTTGACATCGACCCACGACGACTCTACGAGCCTTGTAGGAGACATCCAGTTGGAATAAGTACTGCCAGTGCCGTTAAAGACAACATATTGCTTAGCCTGCCCTTCTTTGTACACAACCAGCTTCACCTGTTCAAGTAAACACCACGGGTCAACACGTTGCGTTATAAATTCAGGCATTACTGAATACATAAGCACTAGCTTGATGAGACACATTATACATAAAATCAGGAAGTAATGGTTGAAAGAATTAAGAAACCTTGATTATTAGTAGAATAAAAACAAATCTGGACCACAGAAGTGGTAAACAATCAAATGTAGAAATAATTTAAGGTTGTATTATTAACTATAATAGTAATATAATAATTAATCACATTAACATGGTGCAAAGTATTTTCAATTAGCAACTGAATGTTTCTTTTGATGGTACTTTCAGCAGACTCACTAACTTTCCGGTTTGAAGTGTAAGGTCAGCTAACAGGCGTTTTAAAATGGATCAACAGCCATGTTGTGCTAATTATAATACTAATGATAAGAGATTCTAATCTCACGGTTTGGATTGCAAGTCGGGACCAGTATCTGAGGATCGAACCCCGGTAGTGCCTGTTGCAGGCAGTCAAGTTGGAGCGGCACTCGCACGGGGTCACGGCCCTGACAAGAGGCAGGTCATCATCTCTGTTTTCGTCGACGAACACGCTGTATCCTTTGTCACCGATGCCAGCAACCATTCGGAATGCCAGGATGTAGCCATCTTCTTCAATAAACTCTGTTAAAGTCACGGGTTAGGTATAACAGTAGTGTGGAAAGGTCAATCTATTGTTCATATTCATCTCTGGGGGAAAGGTCACGGTAAGTTACGTTTTTGTCAAAGGATAGCTCGAAAAAATGACTGTCCCCAGGTTGGACATGATACAACAGTTAGAGCTTTATCCAACGAGAGACAAGCATTTCACTAACAACATCATGCTCGTTTGTTCCATTTTTAGTTCTTTGTGTATCAGATAAGCTGGCGATACATTTAAAATACACGTTTGTCTCAATTTTAATATTTGTTTTGATGATTTGCATTATTAAGTATTTTTTAATTTTGCTTTTTTTATGGAGTAATCAAGTTTGATTTGCATTTTTTAGTCGTTATTAATTGCACACCGGATATTCCTACCTTGACATGAACACCTGCTCGCTGAAGACACTTGCTTCTTTATGTCTTCAACCTCCTGTTGTAGTTGTTCAATCAGCGTCCTTAGCTTTGTTGTGCTCGTATCTTCATTTGTCTTCACAAGGGTCAGCAGGGACAGAAGTAGCAAAGAACTTACGAAGCGGAACATTTTCAGTCTTGAGCTGCAACACAATTCAAACAGACGGGACTAGACAGTTAAACATTTTGCTTTGCTTATTTATGTTGCCAAGACCTGAGTCTAATGTCGCTCAGAGTTATCGTCAAACTTATCATCTTTCTTGTCTTTTAATTGTCAACACGCTTGCTTGTTCAGAAACGCATCTCGCTAAACTTATTTACTGATCAATTCACCAAAATAAGAAAGTTATTAAATAAATAGAAAATAAGTAAGAAAAAAGTATTTGTCTATCTTTATTTTTGTTTACCAAATCTCTAGATTTTTTAGAAATACATTGCCATTGATTAAGCATTAATAAAGATAATTATAATTACATTTGTTCGGAAGTGGCAATGGGCGAATATTGGGTCCTAAAGTCCAAAGCAACACTTGCTACATTTTTCTACTTCTACAGCTATAACCACACTGGTAACATGTAATAGGATAGTGATATACGTACCTGAGAAAACCAAACTTTTCACAAGATGGTCTTGTTCTTGCTTTATATACATTTTAAATTGAATTGACGTTTGTTTGTTTTTCTCTATGTTCATATGATAACCACCTCCTGCCACGTATTAGAACTCATAAAACTCCCAGAAATCAAAAAGTGTTGTAAACGTTTGCTCGATCTTTCATCCTCTTGTTACTACAGCAAGTGACTTGTAGAACCTAATTAATCTCTTCATTTTCTGTAGTTATGAGTGCAGCTGTGATCACAACAATGCCCCGTGTACAATGCAGAAATAAATAAAATATTCAGACACTGTTCTTTGTTTACTTATTTCCTCTGGACTAGGAGGTTCTGAGTGTCAGGTGATAACTATGATCGCCATTGTGTTTCTTATCAGTGTTTGTATTTATGGTGTGAGCTGTGAGATGTGAGCTGTCAAGCTATTTAAACGAAATCTCGGAAGTAGTCATAATTATGTCAAAAGCGCAAATGACTAACAAATTATTTTCCTTTTTACAATCCAATATTCGCCCACAATAAACAAAGTACCGATAAAATCATCAATCTGCGATTCGCTTTTTGTGATTTGAAGGGACACAATTGTTATGAATAAATCACAAAATAATAAATTGTCTGAAATTTTTTATTATTGGGTGTTAATTTCTGCTTGTTCTTGTTGTACGGCTCCCAGACTCATATTTATCCTTATCCTTCTTCTCATCAACATCGTCATCATCACTACAATAACAAATAAGAGCTGCATTTACTGAAATCTTGTCAACTCAGTACTCTCAGTACTCCTTGCTCCATATATATATATACACACATACATTTATTTATCAATATCTCTTTTCATTTATGTAGGCATGAAACTATACAGGGTCAGCAGCAGTACGAATGAGTATGCAAGACAAAACATTTCTGGCAATGCTGTTTTAGACCACAAAGCACAAAGAAAGCAAAAGCAGGAAACTGTTACTGGACCTAGATGAGCTCGCCGGCTGTTGTCTTTGTCTTCATTGTCGTCATTGTCTTCATCTCTTTGTCAAAGACTTCATCAGAGCGGGTTTCCCGAACGTGTCGCTTTGTTTCACTTACCACTAGACAACGATTCCTGTGTTCGTGATTGTGTCACCTACCTATTTCTGTATCATCCGCCTTTTTATATAAATGTTGTATTCGTTATAGTGATCATGAAACTATTTCACATTATGTGATAGTCCAGTATAATCAAAAAGGAAGCAGAACAGACAAAACAGACTTGTGAAAACTTTTTCCTGCAGTAAGCAATTAATGAGAAGGCAAACTACCGCTAGCTCAGTAATTATACATATAAATATATTCATGGAATTCGTAGTGATTAGAAACCTTTATTTGCATTTATTCAGGTCTCGCCTTAATCGATGTTGTAGAGTTGAATATCAAGGGAGCGAACTTCTGACATGGTATGGTGAGAATTTTGGGATTGACTCCCTTAAACACATTAACACACATGGTTGTATTGGTTGAGATGATCCTGATCTTGTTAAATACTGTTGTATTCCTGGTCAATTTGCATATTACCAGCATGTGTATCCCATAATACACAGCAAACAACTGCTTTTTATGATCTTTATCAGTCTAAATGTACTTTCATTGAACAAACACAAACAGAAAACTGTGTACTAGGAGAAAAGGTTTTGTTATTATATACTCTGCAGTTGGAACATTCTTATTATAAATATATATTTACAGACTCCGAACAGTTGTGTCTCTATATTTTTCATGTAAGTAGAGCCTATAGAATATTTTTTCACGTACCTGAGTACAAAAGGTCGATTCTGGTTACTCGCAGGAATTGTACACGTTGCAAAATGTTAACATACTGCGGCGAGACTACAGCTTGAACAAATAAAGCAAGCTAATTTTGTATGTCCCGCCAATAATGTAATAATTATCAAAGTGGCCCTCGGCAGTACAAATGTTTCCCAACTTTATACTATTTAGACTACAAAGTCACGGTGAGAGGACACGTTTGACAGTCTATTGCTAGTGAAAGGCCAAATTGTTTGTACTCATGTTGTTCTGTATTTTGTCACAACCTAGGAAAGGCAGCCAACGTCAGCTTGCATTTTTGTTCTTCTTTCAAACATTAATAATCATACATGAAACCCCTGCCAATACATAAAACTCATTACATTTAACAGTCTAGCTGTACCCTAAAGGCTCTTCACAGTCAAAAATAAATCTGCAAACGAAATAAAATGCCAATACGCAAAAAGAAAAAGAAAGATAAAAAATGGACGAGTTATCAAAATTTTTATTTAGAATACATGTAAGAAAACTTAAATCCACAGTAAAATTAAAAAAAAACGAAAAAACAACATTCACTATCATTATTACTTATATAGTCTATTCTCAATCATTGATGATACCGTGTTAAGAAAATGAATGAATCAAAAGAAAAAAAAAAGAAATTCCAAGCTTCTTGAAAGGTCATGCTTTTTTCAGATTTGTTCGCATTACTTCTCTTGGGATCCGGGTTTTTTTTCTGCATCACCCCTCAAGAGGAGACGGCGAAACCGAAGAACGAATACCGCATGATATTTCCTCCCGTATAGACATTGCATGCTATGTTACGTGTGTGATTTTGTTTTGGGGGGAGGGAGAGGCAGGGGTCAAAGCATAGAGCTCTAGTTCCCCCATTTTACCCTGGGAAACGATTTACTTTCACTTCTTACCTACAAAAAGTGTAACGCTAAAAACACTTTTCTTGCATTATATTATTACTCACGTTACCGTTGTAATTATATGTTTTAAATGCTATTCCAGACTGTTCTTTACATGAAACTTTCTTTCTCAAGGTTTGTGACTAGCATCTTACCATCTTTAACATTTTTCATCCTGATTCATTTTAAAAAATCTGTATTCTGATTTATTATGGCTGTGTTTACACTTCACTAAACTTAACTCTCTGTTGACAAAAGGATTAATCTGAGCATCGCTAGCGTATGTGCACTGTATATTCTGTGTACCTTAAAGATTGCATTTCAAAATACAAATACATACAGTATTTCTTGAGGAAAAAAAAATTACTCATATCTACCCATGCAAAATACTTGAGAAGGGAAACAGATGTTGATGGATTGATAATAAATAAATAACCCAAAATTATATTTAAAGAGCTGAAATAACTAGTTTCTCTGATATTAAGATTTAAAAAATAAAAAATTCCTCAAGCTTGCTAGCCACATTAGAATTCAATGTGTAAAGACACTTACATGTGTGTGTATATATATATATATGACTGATCTATCAATTAATACTTGCCTCATAAAATGCCAGCTGGCATGCTGACCCATTTGTCAAACATCCGACAAAAATCACAATCAAGCTGGCGACAAAGCAATACATGAATGCAGATATCGGGTGTTTAGGCTCGTTGTAGATGAGATAATAAGGGAAATATTGTTTTCTGAGATTTTGGCAAAATTGTGAATAATAATAATAATAATAATAATAATAATAATAATAATAATATCATTGAAAGGAGGAAATAGGAAATATGAGATTTAAAAGTCTTGACCTTTACACAACTTCTTTTCCTTGCTGTCAAATATTTTTATCCTGGCCACAACCATCATTACACCAACACGACTGCAGACGCCACAGCTTCATCCCGAGGAATGGATTTCTCTAGTGATTTACGCAATACATCAAATTATGAAGGCATTAAAGAGAAAACTCCGCTAAGGCGGTGCCAACGGTGTCGGAGGATCTTTTGTCACTCAGACTACATTTTTGCTCGTCGTAACAACTAGCACCAGCTTTTCTGTCTGGCCCAGTAGTTCATGAGTCACGATCTCCCCTCACGTCTTTTTTCATCACCCCATGGCAACATCTTTTCTTCTTTTAAAATAGTTTTTTTTTAAATTCCCACCGGTTAACGCCAAGACGACATAGCTAAAATACACTGGTTGTTCAAATAAACATCTTTCATTTCTGCAACACTAAGGGATAGAAGACTTTACATTATTGTAGGTGCTGAGAATTTGCTTTAACCTTAGAAGAAAAGAAGACTCAGGAAGGAGTTGTATCTATGTCTTGAAAAATAAAAGAAATAAAAACCAATTCCGGTCGTACGGCGGCCAAATGCGTCATAATTTGGTTTTTTTGAGGAGCAGGGTCGTGAACTCACGTAGGCCATGTTGAGGCCAATCCCCTGATTGAATGCAAGAATTGATAAGACGTGGACGACTTAATCAATCATGTTAGTCGAAACACAAATTGACTTCGCCATCATGACGACCGATGTCCTCCCACAGCTTGCAGTGCACAAGTAATAAAGTGCCGAGAAAGACACATGGCGTCGTCCTTGCGCCCGATCCGTCTCAGAAATTGCCTTCTGGATGGTCATCCGATATAAGCAATGGATCCAGTTTGGATTTTTTTTTAAAACCAAGAAAACGTACTCTTAGAAAAATAATTACTTGAATAAAGATTTTTCCCACGATGACCTGTTTGTATCAATCGATGCTTTTATTCATGGGAAATAAAGGGAAAAGAAATCTCTTCCTGTATTTCCTTTTATCCAGCATCTTTTGGAAGAGGATGAGCAAAAATAAATTGCTTTAGAGACGGATTGATAAATGAATGATGTTTTGAAATATAGAAGTGTTTGATATATTTGACACAGTGAAGAAGCTAATTTTAACCCCCACCCCCCCCCAAAAAAAAAAAATCTTTTCCATAATAAAAGTTTTCATGGCGCTGTGGGCGAGGACGTCAACTTAACTTGAGGAGTACAACAAAAAAGAAAAAGTTCTTTCAATATCCCTGTTATTGTTTAAAAACAAGCTTATTTATTTATTATCTGTTAAATAAACGTTATGAAATTTAAACTGTGTATGAACATAATAATAAATTTGGTCCTTAGTGATATAGCTGGAGTCTCTGTAAGTGCACCATTGTAAAGGTTGGCAGGCGTCAGTTGTAAAGGTCTGGGTTTTCCTGTTGCCCAATGGATAATTAATCTGACCAGCATTCGATCACACCTAATTACAAAACTCATTATTTTGTTACAACACACACCTGCATTCACACCATCAAAAAATATGTGTATATGTAAAAGAAAAGGTAATTAAGTAAAAGAAGACGTTGATTCATCGCCCAAAGGACGTCTGCTCACGGTAGACAGAGGACAAAGTACGGAACTCATCTCTGTAGGACTGTCTAGTGATGTCCTCACGGCCTACAGATGGTCTCTGGGTCCCCACCATTCACCCCCTTCCCTGCCTGCCACTGAAGCCTCATCATTATTGCCATATGTGAAGTGGAGGATGGCCCCGCTGATTGAATAAGCGATCTTGAATCGATCCATTAGGATCATACCTCGCCACTCGCCGTCGTGAAGAAGAAAAAGAATCCGCTTTGAAGGAATTTAATTAGAAAAGCGATTTTCTTGCCACCCCGCTCTTGCAGCCAAAGCTTTGTTGGGAAAACAAGGATGGATCTTCCCTTTTGTCTCCGTTTTCATCAGAGCTTCCCGTTCCAGGAGAGTGCAGGGGAGAGCACTTTCAGGAAGGAGCTGTAAGAGGTTTATGGCCATGAAATGAAAGTGAAAGTAGTTTGCCCAGTTCTGTATTAACGCAAGTACGGATTGTGATGCGAAAAAATTTTAGTTTGTGAGTGAATAGATTGCATGGACCTGCGCCAGAAAAATACTATTCTTCGGATATTTTAAACATTTCCCGGCCTGCCACCAACTTCCATTTTCTTCACTCTTCAAAATGTTTCGACGAGTTCATGTGTTCGTACGTCTGCGCGTCAGAGAAAAGGACTCGAAGTGAGACAAAGTGAAGATAATTCCCTTAGAAAGAAAATGATTTGGTTTTTTTTTTTTCAAGAAAATGTGTGAATGGCTTCCTTCAGGATGAACCGTGATAAAGTACTGACTATATTCTCACAGCTTCTTGGTCAGCACAAGTCAATCCCCTCCTGTAGCTCTCCCCTCCCCTCGTTTCCACTCTCCCGCTGGTTTTCATTATGGTAGCACTCATTTCTTCTCGCTCTCATATCCTCCTCAAAGCCCGCCGCCATTCATAAGATGCTCTTCTATCATACTTTGAACCCTCCATCACTGGAGAGGCGATGACAGAATCAAAACACGTGCCGCGCTGATCCCGCATGAAATGAGATTTCTAGCGCCCCCTAGCTGCTCCCCTCAGCCAGCAGGAGAAGACAACTTTCTCTTAAAGGAATACTCTAGCCGTTTCTTAAAAAAGTTTTAGACTTAAGGTGTTAAGATGAGACATTTAAGTTTCGTCGTTACAAATTGTTTTCAATGTGTAGACTTCGTACTGCGCCGTGCGCGTGTGTGTGTGTATTTATATGTGTTTGTTTGTTTATGTTTATATGAGTTTTTTAATGTATATTTGTGTTTGTGTGTATATATATATATGAGTGTGTGGGTGTGATTGTGTGTTTCTTTATATATTGTTTATATATATGTGTGTGTTTGTTTGGGTGTATGTGTTTGTATATATGTGTGTCCATGTGCCTGTGTGTTTGATTATGTATTAATGTATATATGGTGGTATGTGTGTGTATATATATATATGTGTGTAGATACATATTTGTGTGAGGAGGTGAGTGGGTTATCGGATACGCATGTGAGTGTGCAAAAGAGAGAGAGACAGAATTGCATGAAAGGAAAGATAAACGGGATGACGTAATTGAAGGGAGAAATAATTTCTGTTACTTTCCTGATTGATTCATTTACTTATTTTTACACTGATTACTCTGTGTGTGTGTGTGTGTGTGTGTGTGTGTGTGTGTGTGTGTGTGTGTGTCTTTTTTGTTTCTTTTATCGCTGTGGTTCAAATTCCTGTCTTGTATCTTTGACTCGAGTGACATTTCTTATTTTTAAAACTCTTTCACCTTTACATGTCTAGCACACGTACGTTTACCACAAAGAAATCGGCTTCAACCATCAAAGTAATAAAAAGAAACTTTATTTTGCATTGTCTATGACCATTAATACACAGCGACAAATGAAAAAAAAACGATGAATGCTCCCTATG
>SRHC01001797.1:100358-163997 GCA_004794325.1 Pomacea maculata | reverse complement strand
TTTTCGTCACGCTTTGCTCATTTTCACCTGCAGATCATTTAAAAAACTGTCCAAGGAGGTTTGTTTCTTCCTCCCTTTCAGGATATTGCGGAAATGAGTTAGGCAAGTTTCGTTGTACAACTCCGATGCACGACCTTTATCAACTCCTTCTGTTTAAGCACAGTACATATCGTTGATGTGCTACACCCGTACATCCTCGCCAAGTCAATTACTCGCACACCTTCCTCATGTTTTTCTATGATTTCACGCTTTAATTCAATAGACATCATCTTCTTCTTCGGACCCATGGTTACAAAAATAACTGGGATAATGTTTTGTAAATGTACAAAAAGCAAAAAACGCGAACCCAACTTATCACAAATGCTTCGAACACGAGGGAAACAAGCACACAGACTGAGGTCTAGTCTGAGGTGGGACAAACTGTTAGACGCTGCACACGACCCCAACATCCGCCCCGCATGTTGGGGTCGTGTGCAGCGGTGTAGTGTCCGATTCCTCGTATCTCAAATCTTGCTCTCATCTCAAAGCAAAATATCGCTCGCTCGGCGGCTCGTATCTCAAAACACTCGTATGTCAGGGCACTCGTATGTCGAGGTACCACTGTAATTGGTTGTTTATATATGTTTTTTTGTGTGTGTTTGTGTGTATAATTATATGTGTGTGCCTGTGTGTTTGTTTATGTATTTATGTATATATGGTTGTATGTGTGTGTATATATATGTGTGTGTGTATGTGTTCTAGTATGTGGTTCTAGGTACATATTTGAGTGAGGAGGTGACTGCGTTATCAGATACGCATGTGAGTGTGAGAAAGAGAGAGAGAGAATTGCATGAAAGGAAAGATAAACGGGATGACGTAATTGAAGTGAGAAATATTTTTTGGTACTTCCCTGATTGATTCATTTACTTATTCATCCGTTGATTACTCCGTGTGTGTATGTGTGTGTTTCGTTTTTGTTTCTTTTATCGCTGTGGTTCAAATTCCTGTCTGGTATCTTTGACTCACTATACATATCTTATTTTTAAATCTCTTTCACCTCAACATGAAAAGCACACATAAGTTCACCACAAAGGAATCGGCTTCGACCACCAAAGTAATAAAAAGAAACTTTATTTTGCATTGTTCTATAACCATTAATACACAGTGACAAATAAAATAAACGATGAATGCTCGCTATGACTATATGAAGTCTTTTTACAGTCATAACATCTCTATCATCTCTAGAGGGTAAGACATGCTATAAATAGATTATACGACGTCCCTAATAAATCTTTACTGCTGAGAAATAAATACCTTTTATTATTTTTTTTTTTTTTTTTTTTGCCGAAGGGGATTCGACAGTCTAGCTTCTAGCATATCTACCTGAACTCTTATGTCAAAACAATCTCTCTGAATTAAAATGAAAGACATCGTATGAAATGTTTTTTTACATGCTACTAGCAAAAAAAAAAATTAAAAATAATAATAATGCAATAGATGTCAGGGTTAAATCAGTTTTACGACTTTTTAAAGTTCAAATCAGCTGATTGATATTTATTTTATTTATCTGCCTCTTAAGTACTTTATCCTAGAGTGTCGCTCAGCTAAGATAAATATGTTCAGATTTAGTCTAACAGTACTTAAGTATATGTGTATATGGAGGTGTGTATGTGTCTTAATACTGATTCACTCAGTCTTTTAAAAAAAAATCATACAGGGAGAAAGAGCTAAAATGGTTATTGCTCAAACAAAATTTAGAAAGGTTAAATGCACACTAACACACACATACACGCACACATGCACACACAAAACCACTCATATATAGGTACATATCTTCACAAATATATCTGCACAAATGCTCACAAAAGTCCCAAAACACAACATCATGTTTAACAATAAATAAGCAAATGTGATCTTTACTAAATGGATTGCTGCGATGCTACTGTAGAAGCTGCTGCTGTTGCATGGGTGCACGAACTCAGCGACAAACACATCCAGACATTAGCCAGGATGCACTGTATGGACAATTCACACTTGTTCTCGCTACAAACGGCGCCCCGTCTTCGGTTTCCAAGGCACCTGTGGACGGTTGATACTTCGATTGTCACACACGTGATGTGCAGTTGTAAGAAGTTGAGTTTGTATGTGGGTTGGGGGAATGGTGTAACTGCGTGTGTGTCTGTGTGCGTCTGTGTGTGTATCTATATATATGAGAGAGAGAGAGAGTGAAAAGAAAGAGTAGCAGATTCAAAGTTGACAGCTTTTCTTTTTAATTTAGTTTCCTCTTCCTGTTATTTGGTTCTGTTTATAAAGATAACATGGATTGTGACACCCAGTTCGTCATGGCAAGCCAGAAGTCCTATCCTAGAGAAGACAACAGGCAGTAGGAAAAAAATAGAAAATAGAAAGCATCCTTCCCTTAATCTAGCAAGGTTAACTACAAAGACTCTGTCTTGTGACAGCAACAATGAAAATGAGTACAATAATTGAAAATGAATCCAACATGGATGATCGTAAAAGCATGGCGATGCTACACGACCGGGTTTTCAAATACATTGTATAAAATACATTCCCAATCTACCTGCTTTACACTGAAACTTGTCTTAAAATATGGTCCACGTGCAAGATGTCTGCAGCTGTGTAAAAAAGTAGGAGTCTAGGGTCAGAGTTCATAGGTCCAGGTAAGTGACCCTAGTGGCGGTCAGAGCTCCGAGAGAGCTGAGTACGGCGCTGGCGATCATGACGGCGGTGGTGGAGCTGACGGCGTACACGATGGTTCCCATGGCGACAGAGAGGAGAAACTGTGCCAGGAAGACCATGCTGCTGACGATGGCAACATCCGTGCCCAGGCCACGCACCTGCTTCTGCTCACCTTTCAGTCCGCTGGAAAACTGTAATAAAGGTGCACAACACACAAACACGCCACACACACACAAAAGCATAGCCTTTAGATGTGCTCAGATTTCATGGCAATCCAATCAGGATGCTATGTTTATATTCAAATAATAAACTATATCAATGTATGTATAAAATAATGTTTATATATAGAGAGGAAAAGAGAATGTGTTTGTTGAGGGAGTTGGAATGGGTTGAGGAACAGATAAAGTCGACGAGTCACTTACCTACCCCACACATAACCACCCACCTACCCCAAACAGCCATTTTCCAACACACACACAGTTGTTGCAATCACAATCAGTATTTACATTAAAAGAGTTCTAAGGATCTTACCAAGCCCGAGGTGTGATAATGCGCCACCAGCAGGTAGGGCATGGTGAAGAGAGTGGCGTACATGATGCCAGCTGTGGGCGAGAGGAGCACCACCGCCACCTTGTGGCGAACAGCCGCCATGATGGCCATGCCCGCCGTGAAGACCAGTTGACCAATCACGTAGACGCGCTTGGCCCCTGTAGTTAGGATGAAAATAATATCGGTTTCTTTGTAAGTTGGTATGGATGAAGATAACAGATGACGGAAATACATGTATGATTTATCTACCTCCGCCTTGATCTCTTTCTCATATGGGGTACCCTCTGACGTCTGAGTAAAGGATCGCAGATCTTTCCCATAATTTTCTATGCACAGAAATTTTGAGCTACCAGTGTCATTTTATAAAAGGTCAAATAAATATTAAAATAGGCACATGGGAAAAAATGTCAAACTACTGTACAATTTGGTTTAAAACAGAACAAAATGGTGGACGTGCTTAACTTCAACCCATCCACAAACAAGTCTGAACACATATACACTATTTTATCTTCTTGATAACTAGGAGGATGAAGATGAAGATAATGGAGTCACTTACTGAATCGTCTGACAAGCTTTTCTATGAGCAATGAGTAGACAGAGCAAGACAGGGAGTAGAGGGACATCCCGAACGAACCCAGACGCACTCCCTCGTCGTAACGGGTGTGTGCGTCACTTCCGGGTGGTGATTTGGGGTCCCCGAAGAACACCGCCTGGCCGACAAAGTCGGTGAAGTAAAGCGAGTAACAGACCAGTGACATCCAGCAGAAGAGGTTGACGAGGCAGAGGACCCACAAGCAGCGCGGCATGTGGACGATGGAGCGCAGGTAGGTTTTGAGTGTGACGTCAGCAGACACTTCAATTGTCGGATGATCGTTAAGGTCCAAGGTGAGGTCGCCTGCTCCGGACTTCCCTTGCGGGATCTCTCCGAATCTGTCTTTCGTTTCTGTAGCGTGACCTCCGTGAGCGGGGTTGTCGTGGCCGCCGCTCGGATCAACTTCCGGGTCAACCGAACCCAGTCGGCCGTTGCGAAGCGCGTCCCTGAGAATGGCGTTGTCTTTGAAGTGATACAAGGTCGGGTTGTCTTCGTCCGCAAATTTGTCAAACCTCGACCTGTCAAAGAATCCGACATTCTGACAGTCCTTTGACGCGCCATCCCCGCTCCTTAGAGCCCCGTAGTCCAAGGTCCATGTCTTCTCGACAGACCACTCCTCTGTCTCTGTCTCGGCCTCTTCATCGAGGTCGTTGGTGAACTTCTGGTATTTGGAGCTTCCCACCTTCTTTTTCTTCCGCTGCAACTCTTCTTCCGACAATCCTAACTCCTTTAACGGAGTTTCTTTGAAACTGGTTACTGTAGAGACCACGCAGAAGAGGAAAACAGCGACGACTAACGTGAACACGACACGTATGTGGCCTCCGAAGGCTTCGCCAAACTTAGTGGCGTTCCAGTCGATTCCACCCATAACATACCCCACGGTGCCGCCCAGGCCAGCCATGACTGTGAACATGGTCAGGCCTGCGGAGTGATCTTCAGGCACGCTGACATCGAGAAGATAGGCCCTGCAGGGGGACTGACAGGCGTCACAGTTGAAGTCCAGCAAGGCTACCCCTAGGATAGTCAGGACGATGCCTCGGAAGTGCTCCTCAGACAGCTGAAACGGAGAGAAGCTTTTAGGCTGCGATTTTTTACTGCCGTCGTCTTCTGATGGAGAGACTCCGTCGGGGGTGCGATGATCTGAGGGATAGATACTGCCAGGAATACTTTCTGCCACACCAGCAGTCGTCACAATACCGGAGTATGGAAAGACTCTGGACTCGTCCTTACCGGACATGGAGTACCGAGTCTCGCCAGCCACCTCTTGCGAACTTTGGTAAGACCACTCTCTTAACGAGGAGTTGTCGAGAAGCCTAGACCACGTGATGTCATACTTGACTTGTGACCCTTTTGGTATCTGAATGTTATCGGCCATCTGTTGTGGCGAACCGCGAATTCTCACGGACGTATTTGCCGTGGCAAAATATTTCGGGTGATGAAGAGTGGCTGTTCCGTTGTCACCCATAAGTAGACCTAAAATGAACACGGGAATCAATGTATTGGGTTAAAAAATCAGAATATTATAGTCAATCCTTTAAATTCTTAAGAGAAAACTTTTCGACAAACTGCTAATATCAATGTCTAGAACTATAATATAGTTGCATAAAGATGTGCTCTTAGAGTAGATTGCAGAATTAAAATATTAGAATGATTTATTTTTAAAGATTAGTAGACATCTGCAGCATGCAGGGCTAAATTGGCACTAACTAGTAGAGTTTAAACTTTACATTAAATGGCCCAACTGAGGAGCTTACCTCAGACCTTACGTAACGCACCCCCACCACAGACCTTACCCAGAGCCTCTCCGTTCGGCACGAGAGCCAAGCCGATCACTATGCCGACGGTCATGGCCAGAATGAAAGGTCGTCTGCGGCCAATGGCTAGCGGGCAGCGATCACTGAGGGACCCCATGACCGGCACAAGGAAGAAGCCGAGGACGGGGCTGAGACACCAGATCATGGTCATGAGGGACACGGGTACCCCCAGCTTCAGCAGGATGGGGCTGACGAACGCCGTCTCCGCCGCGTAGCACAGCTCGATGCCGCACACCGCCGCACTCAGGCGGATCAGCTGCAGCTTGGTTTTCCGCTGGCTCGTGGCGCCACCCTGCGGACGAGAAAGAAGATTGAAATAACACGGAGTCTGCAAAGAAGCTCGGAAACCTTAACAGTCCTCACATGAATCCCAACTATTTCTTTTGATACTTCTGTTGGATGCTAAATACAATGTTTTTGTTGGATGCGGCTCATACCTCATCTCCATCAAACTACTCATGTATCCATTACTAATGTATCCTGCTGATACTGTTGTATACGATGACTGATGTAGACAAGAATAATGCTGCTACTGCTTCTGTTACAATTTTTCTGCACACAAGCACTGCCGCTAGACAGCGAGAGACAGAGCAGACCGTCCAGAGAAATATAATACCGAAGCTTGGCAACGAGAGAATTAATCAGCCCTGGCACTTAACTATTTTTATCCTCATATCAGAAGATTTCTCCCTGATAGGATTCATTTGTCAGCGATTGGGCGGCCATTTTGCCGCGGTGGCCAGGCGCCTCTTACTGTCGGATCAAAGTCTAGCCGGTTATTCTGTTCTTGGCGGCGCTGACAGCTTCCCGTCCTCATGGAACACAGACCCTGAGCTTGTGGACTGCCAGGCTTTGTACGGTCCTCACAATAACGGCTTTTGTTGCCAGCCAGTCTGTCTTTGTGTCCGAGCCAGCATCTCACCCGTTGTTGCTGCGTGGTAGGCAATGTCACGTGACCCACCACGCGTTTACACCCAGAGGAATAATATGTTTGTTAAAGGTTTATCAGATGTTTACCAGGTGTTAATTACGTGTATGTTTTTTGTGCAAACAGACTTACATGAAGTGATAGCCTTATTAGCCTAGATACATTTTGGAGGTGAACTATTGTTTTATGATTAAACTGAAGACAACTTGAAATGTGATCTGTTATGGAAATGAAAATATCAGAGCTCTAAGTCTTATAAACAAGCATCCAAACTAGATACTACATATACTGTGGTGCACGATATACCCGACTGATGTAAATAAAGTGTATGGTACCAGTACCTGAGTTTTTTCAGCCCCAGCCTTCACGAGTCCGGCGAAGCCCAGCCCCACGTACTGAACATACGGGTGGTTTTTCAGGGTCTTCAGCGCTCGTAAGATTCCAACGTCCATCTCGACCCTCCGTTCTGTGGCTGGCCTCTAGTCTGGAATGTAAACATGTGATTACCCTCTTTAACATTATGTAGCAGCTGTTATCATAGTGCACGGCCTTCTGACCCAAGAAATGAAGTTGGTTGTTGTACCTGTAAGCAATTCCAATATTTAATAAATTTAAGTCGTTTACTTTGGCTTTATTTGGTTGGCTGGTTAATTATTTCGTTTGGTTTCGGGTGGGCTTTTTGTTTGTTTTTTTAGGGTTGATTTCTGGTGTTTTTTTCGGTTTTGTTTTTGTTCTGGTTTTTTTTTTGGGGGGGGGGAGGGGGCAGAATAACGTCGTTATATTGTTTACAGTTGAGACTCAACACAATTTATAAAATTCTTGTCTCTAGATGAAAATTGAGTAATAAATTTTTATATCACAGCCTCTTTAGCCAGAGAGAAAGGTCAGGTTCTTTCCAGTTACTCAACCAAACAATATTCAGTTATGAAAGTACATACAGAACCTCATTATAATTCATATTTATAAGTAAATTGGGTGCTGAGGAAAATTCAAATACTACAAACTGCGGGTAAAATTTCTTGAAAAAGGTGTGTTGTACTTATATGCACGCTCTGTCTATGACACACACACACAGGTTACTATTAATAAGTCCACTTATTGCACCGTTCTCTCTATTACATCTTCACACACATACACAGCACATACAAACACGTTATATATATATATTTACAAGCAAAGTTATTATTAAGCACACAGTAACAACATTAACACCCAGCTACCGTACACACTCTCTGTCTCGCTTTCTCTCCCACACACTCACACACATCTGAAGTTAAATAAGAAGTTCAAGAAAGCGTTCTTCAATCTAATGCGGTCGAGGGAATATCAGATTTCTCACTGACATTTTCACACACACACACACATCCTGAAGTCACACACACACACATCCTGAAGTTAACTAAGAACTTCAAGAAAGCCTTCTTCAATGTGATTCAGTGGAGGGAATATCCGATGTCCCGCTGACATTTTGCGGTAATCGATGCTCGTGGTGAGAAGACGTCCTCACATGCTGCAGGGAGTTGCTCACAGATTTCACACTCATGTCTGTAGACGGGCTCCAGGCGAAATCGCAGTTTTGTTCGAGCTAGATAATTTCAAGGGAGAGTACTCCCGCCAACTGTTAAGTACATACTAACGAAGAAAATCTTATTTTCCTGACCGCAATTCTCCAGCTAAGAAGCCCTGAAAGTCTGTAGATATCTGACAACAAGTCATAAACACTACTTGGTCTGTGTGATCTCATGATGGTGCAGCCCCATGGTCCACTAACCATTTTGTTGAGCTTGAATACATCTCACCCCCTACCCATCTTGTCACATTTAATGACAGACATTGTCATCTCTTCAAGTTCTATTTTGAGAAATAATTATTTGTAGGTGTGTAAAATTTTTTAAAAAGCTAAATCCACAGGATTTTATAATACCCTGTGTTTTTGCTTTAAGTTTTATATTGAAATCAAAGCAGAAATGTAAGCTGGAAATAATGACTACCGTTATCTACAATCCCCCAGCTCGTCCAGCAATATTTCTGCAGTTTAAAAATTTAACGGACAAGAACATCACGAGTATTGACAGGCGAGGGTGGGACACGTCGACAGTGTTTCTACAATTCCCTAAGCAAGTGCTCTGTAAACAAGACCAGGCGCTGAAAGTCTGTCTCCATCGTTTATTTACTGTGCCTGGGACATTGAGGACTTCATCGAAATTTTTTTCTGTCTTTTGGTGGAGACAGTGTCACAGCAGAGGGGCTCAGCCGCTACACTGTAACGAGGCCATGAAAGCGAGATGTTAAGTGAATTGCTTTCACTGCCACCCGGTCGTCTCCTGGCGCTGAAGATGGTGGACGGATTTCGCAGATAATGTCACAATGCAAGTGAATGGTGTTGTCCTGATTGTGTCCAATCTGTCTGCGAGAAAATTATCCTATTTTGTCTGGAAAGTATCGAATTTTGTTTTGCATTCGTTTTTAACTCTTGAGACCCTCTCAAAGGATTTTGTTGTTTCTGTTCTAACAGCGGTCGACTCATTTAAATGGTAAACAGAACTGATACACGGGATTTTGACAATCATTAACAAGTGTGAAGGTGGCTATAATTAGCAACAAATCGGTTGCAGTTTGTACTTTTTAAATTTCGGATTAAAACTAAGTATACGGTTAAAAAAATAAATAAGCCAATTAGAGTGCGCTTGATAAAACAGTTAACACTGTCCCTGAAGAACTGAACACAGAGTTTATGATTGTGAGCCTCCGGCTTGGAAACAGAGTGCAATAAATATTTTATAAAAATGTCATGTAATAGCGAATGTTAATTGTCGTATATCTGTTTAATGTCTGGTTTTATATTTTGTTTTTGCTTTTGTTTTTGTTGTTGTTGTTTTTTTTGTTGTTTTTTTGTTGTTTTTGTTTTTGTCTTTTTTTTTTGTGTTCTGGAAGTAGGGGAGAGTAGTTAAGGCGCTCGTATTCAAAAAGAAGGAATATAAGGATAGGTTAGTAGGTGAATGCATGAACGGATAAACAAAACAATGAAAAGAAGACTGACAGACCAATATGCATGCTAGCTAAGTCAGAGTTGTGAATGTAGGAAACCTGCTCTTGGGAGGAGCCGCTCGGGAGAGCTCTGATTACACGTCATCACAAACAGACATGGAACTTCATGATGACAAGCCCAAGGGGTGAGTAGAGAAAATGGTAGAGAAGAAAGAGATAAGTGACGACAAACTACAACTACAGAACGACAGCTGCATCTAGCGCTGCGTGTGTAGACAACACGGGTCACGACCCTTCAAGCTGCAGCAGCAGCTATCGTTGATGGGATCAATGTTGTTTTTCCCTCCGTCAGACACTTATAAATATTACAGCATTCCAACAACAGACATGACAGTGCACACCCGTGGTGTCTGCCGACTTTCGTCTTTGTCGCTTTGATGAAATCTGTTTGACGACTGCCGTCTGCTCATCAATACCCAACCATGCGTAGCCAATGGCCCTCGTGTTGTACCTTTACACACTGCTGTCTTTTGAAGTGGATCTTGTTTGTGACAGTTATGAAGCATTTGTTTTGGTCCTTGCATTTGATTGAGCATCTGTAATGATTGCTACAGCTTTCTTGCCTGCAATGTGATATTTCTTTCTATTGTTGATCTTCTTCGGCAGACTCCATGACGATGAGAAACAAGGATAATGAATTTTGTTTTTGCTTTTTTATTTTTTTATTTTTTATTTATTTATTTATTTTTTTTTTGGGGGGGGGGGTCCTCAAGAGTTTTCAAGGAACAAATGTCTAAGCGGTTCTGTCTTCTTTGAAATGTAGGTCTCTAAATGAATTGGTATGTACATATATGTGTGTGTTTTCTTAGTGCAGTACAGTCCTGCTAATGGCCAAAGCATAGAACTGAAGCTGGGTATGCTAAGTCTAAATAACAAATAGACAATATTTGTAAGTAATGTGCTTTCATACAACTTAATTATAAGTTGAGTGCACAGTGCTTATATATCTAAGTAAAAATGTTATTAAGTACACACTTTCTTCGGTATGATTTTTTTAAAGTAACCATTCACTTCAGAGAGGCTTCGTAAGAGATTATAGAGTGTTCGAGAGCATAATTAGGATAGAATTCAAAGTTTAATTGAAACTTACAAAAGTGCTCTTAGTCTATTTACGTAGGTTTAAGTAATGTTTTCTGCCTGCATCAGTCATAGAAATGTCAGAAACATAAACAACAACCTGCATCATGGTGAACTGACGTGTCAGCAGCACTCTTTCCCTTCGTCTCTTAAAAAAACAGAAAGTATCAGGCTGTAACATTTTGATAAATATATAGCTTTGGTCTTTCCCATTTCTAAGGATCATTATTTATATTCACATTAAAAACTATCAAATGCACGCTGCATCCTCTTATCCTCTGCTGTCGGCGGTTGTACATCGATTTGCTGTGAATGTCGTGAGACAGATTTTCTTTCAGAAGCCAACATCTTCTCCGCATGAACTCCTTCTACTCTTCTCGTGATGCTCCTTTCTGGCCTGAGCTTACTGAAGTTTTCTTTCCAACAGAACCTCGTTACTGCTTCTCTTACAATGAAGAATCATTTATAAACATTGTAAAGTAAGGTTCAAGAATTTCACAATGATTGATGTCTTGGATGCCCCACTGCATGTTAAGGTGGTTGTGAAATCTTAGTGAAGCAGATGGGGAAGGGATGAGGTGTTAAAGACCAAACTTATCTCGGGTTCAGATGTTTGGAAGGATGTGTCCATCTCCTCTCCCTCGTTGGAGTCCCTTTCCCAACCCTTTAAAGAGACAGGCACCCAGTCCTTTATCCTCGCGCTGTGTGCTACACGCTACCTGATGTTCCTGTGTCATGGCACATCGTCCAGAATGTCACTTCAGTTTGGACCTTTACCTTTACGACAGGAATCTCTTGCTTCCGTGACAGGTGGAACAGATTGCAAGCGACGTCGCTAACCGATATTGCAGTCGTCCTGAAAGCTGCCCTACTCCATGAAGAATTTATAACACCACATCTCGTGACTCGAGTTTTGATTTTTCTAGAATGGTCCAATCAGCGCCAGAGAAGGACTGTCTCCACGCTGAGAGTAAAGAGCACAAAACCGATTCATCAGGCTCATGGAAGGAAAAAAACTCATGATGGAGAGCCTGGAAAATGTTCTAGTTTCCAACTGCATGTCCAATCCCTCTTTTTTAATACGTCTGTACTCTCAACATCACACTTTTGTGTGTATAAGATACATAAAGTCTTCAAGAGGTATAGCTGTCAGCTATGCGTCCCAACTTTAAGTGAGACAGTGATTTCTGTATCTGCTATGAGAAGAGTTCCGGTAATGACTGTCAGAAGAGCTCAGGTAATGACTGTCAGAAGAGTTCAGGTAATGACTGTCAGAATAGTCCAGGTAATGACTGTCAGAAGAGTTCAGGTAATGACTGTCAGAAGAGTTTCTATAATGACTGTCAGAAGAGTTCAGGTAATGACTGTCAGAATAGTCCAGGTAATGACTGTCAGAAGAGTTCAGGTAATGACTGTCAGAAGAGTTCAGGTAATGACTGTCAGAAGAGTTTCTATAATGACTGTGAGAAGAGTTCAGGTAATGACTGCGCGATATGCACGCGATGCCATCTCGTTTTCATCAACGATGTTGACAGTCGATGCATACACAGTTGCGAGTCATCAAGGCTTTCAGGTGGACCGGCAGTTTAGGTTGATAAATAATTGAAGGTCTTTGCTAGCAGCCAACATTTGCTTCCCGTGGTCGATTTATAACGGTCTTTCGGGGAGGCGGCGATCGATTGACGGTCTTTGCGTAAAGTGATTTCGCGAATCAGGGGATGGATGGAAGACACGGAGAATGGACACGGCATAAAGATTTCTGTTCTTTGAAAATCTGACAAACGGATACACTATTCCGGTATTTCATCTTCGGTGGGGTGACTAGCGAGAGAAGAAAGTAACCGATACTTATGATGTACTCTAAAAGACCACTTGTTGGTACTTCAGTCGTTTTTTGGCACTCGTGTTACTATTGTTCATAAACATCTTCAGGTCAGAAAGAAAACGTTCAAATGATTGTTCATAAAGTTCATTCTAGCTCAGAAATAGGAAGTTAGTGTTACTAAAAGTTTAAAATATGACTTTCAAAATAAAGACAATATTGTGTACAAAGGTTTTGATCTTACAAATAAGGCATTGATGCTATTGTTCGTGAAGGTTTTTATGTTTAGGTATATAATAATACATTATTTTTGCAAGTTTATTAATGTTAAAGCATAAAAGGGAGGGCCTACGATACAACCTGGCATGACGGCCTGATTCAAAAATACCATGCTCTCCTAACGAATGCTTAACTTAATAAATCATTTTTACAGCTGGGAAAACATCTGTGAGGGATAAAAAAATAGACATCCAAAGAAGTGAACCGATATAATGGTGTTCCACAAAGAAACATTCTCAACCTCTTAGGTTTTTAATTGCTGATCTTTCCTCACTGTGTCCAGTATGTCCAGATGGACACTTTCACAAGAATACGTCTGAACACGATAAAAATATTGAATAATATTCACTAATTTCTTCTGATGGGTCAAGAAAAGGTCGGACATGCCATCTTTGCCTGGAATAGGAATCCTTCCCCTTATCCATCTTGAGTAAGATGTCACTGCCAAGATAGTCTTTTGATCAGTTTCTGAAGAAAAATATATCTTTACATTACTATTATTGACAGATGGTTTTTTTTTTCTCGGAGCTCCCAACAAAGAAAAAGTTCTATGTCTCTTGCGACCATAGACAATAAAGATGTCTTGTATGTAGTGAGATAACATCCTTAGAATTCTAAAACCAGCCATCGGTCATAAATCTTTGCCGTCGGCCTTTTACTTACGATCTGTTTCCTAGGTTACATCCGAAGTTTATCTCCAGTCGGTATTTTAAGAACGAGACGTTACGCTATGATATTAATAATGGAAGCATATCCCTCCCACAACAAAAATTTTAAAAAATAAATATAATAAAGAAAGAAATTAAGCTATCACACAAAACTCCACTCTTCTCCTGTCCTCGTTTCCATCTCTCGTTCCTCGTTTTTTTTTCTTCTTCTTCTTCTTCTCCTCCTTCTTCCGTCTTTTTTTTTAATCTTCAGATTAAAAACAAGATCAGTAATAGGAAACCTACGGCAAACTGAGGAGGAACATTAATCGCAGAAATAAAAGTAATCCCAGAGCGCCTTTAAGAAAAAAAAGGTCAATAAGATGAAACATCGACGGCCGAAATTTGATCCTAGAAACAGAAGAAGAAGTGGAGTGCCTGGCGACAGACGCAGTAACCCTGTCCAGCCTCATTAAGTTGTGGAGGCTGACATTCATCAGACTGCTGCAACAGTTTATAGGCCACGCAACCCGTTACATTAACACTGATGCTACTTATATCTCAGACTATCCCCGTCTCAAGTGCTGTCTTTGTAGCCTCATATCATCTGTTCTCCTCTGGATGAATTTGTCTTTGTACAGAAATATACAAGTTAGTAACCTATTAGTGTAATTATCTACTCTACCTGTGGCGGCCTTGAGTGTCATTATTTTATCATTATTCAGGTAGGCTATATTGATGTTGCCGGGAACAACAGTTCTTTAGGGTAGCAGCCATGACCTTTTCTCATCATTCTTGCCTCGTTATGATAAGCTCATCTAAACCTCAACAGTTTAAATCTTTGCCTGGGGAAGTGCTGCGAAATGATGGATTGCTAAAAGTCACTTTAACAAAGGGCTTCTTTCCAACCTCTTGAAAGCCTCCACTTCAGGTCGGTTTTTACTGTCAGGAGAGAAAGTGGACTAACACTCCCATAATGCACTCTTCAAAGGCTCTGGGAGGTTCCACAGATAACATAAGGAGCTGAACTTGGTAATAAATCTCCCCCCAAAGGCTCGCAAGAAAACTCCGTTTCCATGGCAACTCATCAGATCCTGTTGACTAATGTTCTAAGAACTCGATTATCGCTCGAAATTTCCAAGCAGTTTTGTTTATTCTGTTTGGGATTTTTGTTTGTGGTGGGGATTCCTTTCAGTTTTCTTTGAATTTATTGTATTGTTATTAAACTTGATTTTATTTCTTTGATCTATTTTAGTCCGTTTTAATTTAGTTTTATTTTATTGTACTTCATTTAAATTTTATTTTCTTTTATTTAACACTATTTTTTGTAAAACCTGTCTTTATTATGTGAGTAATACATTTCTGCTCTGCTGTGAGTGTAAGATGTGAACAGTTTTGATGTTGTCTGTATACACAGTAAGCTTTTTTGGTCGACAATTCAAGTTTCTTCATTCTCGATTTGTTTGTTTTTTTTTTTTTGTTTTGTTTGTTTGTTTTGTTTTGTTTTTTGTGGCGTACTTATATCTACTTGATACATTTCATTGACTGCTCATTTATCATAATAAAGACATAAATAAAGTGCTTCACTCTTAAGACAAACGAGATGAACATAAGCTTTAGGAAAATAAAAGATGGCGCTGTTGTCCTTACAATGATAAAGACGAAACCTATTAAAATGTTGACTCATTTAGGCACCTAGACACTGTTTTTCATTGCCGGCTTGAATGGGATTAAAAAAACACTGAACACAATGTTAAACATGGTCAACAAAGTGTGTACCTGTCTCAGTTCTCACGTTTTGCTATTGTCTTCTTCTCTGTATTTTTTTTTTAAGAAGAAGAATAAAGACGAAAAATAAACAAAAAAATAAACGGGAAAGGGAAAGAAAAAGGGAAAAGAACTCATGCTTTATGTGATATTCTTTCGTTTTCATGCTTTTAAATCTTGGTTATCACTTCTCAATTTCATCGCATATGACATTTAAAAAAATATAAAATTTTAATACCACTCCTTAGGGAACATGTGAAATGAACTTCTTTTTTTATTTTTTATGGATTGAATGGACGAAATTCAAAGAAAAAAAGAAAAAAGTTCTGCAAATTAAAGGCGGGGAAAGTTCAGTCCATTGGTTTGCAGTTTACACCGATTGAATTCCGGGATTTTAGGAGTTCTACGACAAAATGAGAATTCTGTTGCTTGAGGAATGCCATCAGCAACGGAAGTGACTCAGTGCACAGTTGTAAGAATGGAAGTGACTTCTAGACTAGAGAGGGTTGCAACATATCTATATAACTTACTTTCCTGGGCCGGGTCAAGGGTCACTCGCCCTGGGTGCCCACAGCTGTGCTTTTCTCGGGGTCAGCGTGCCCGGTCGACACCCAACATTCGGACAGGGAGCTAGGAAAAATAAGCAGGAGTGTCGACATCGTTTGCAGAGCCCAGAAAGTTCCGGTCCCTCGAGAGTGATACACCCATCCTCCCAGCCCTCCACTTTTCGGAGTTTTCTCCCCTTTTCTTCATAACGCCAATCTCCGAAACTGTCTTCGCCCTCGCTATGTCCTTACTGAGCGCCAATCAAAATTTACGACGCAAAATGACTTGATTACGTGAATAAAACTCTTTTTTGTTTCAGCTCGGTCTTCTTTCACCTTTTCACTAACAATAACTTATTTATGGACACGGAATTTGAGAAGACAAAATACTCCCTTATCGCATTCTTTTTATTGTTGGTTCAAAACCCACGTCTCTACCCCAGGTGGCAACATGTGCAAATTTGTTTTCTTCGCTTCCCTTGAAGCTCTCTGTACTGCAAACTGTTTTATTACTCAAAAAAATCTCTCGCTGAATCCTCGTCTTATTTTTAGAAAGCGTCCTCTGGGAAAATCCTCTTTTCAGATTATTTACACCAGGCTTTTCTAAGTATGTCCACGATGATTCTGTCTGTAATTAAAACAGGCTTTCATGTTTCCCATTAAAAGTGAAGGAGACTTGTTTCCCGCGCTAATAGGCCGGCATTTTGAGAAGATCACAAGGATTTGTTAGAGGACTTACAGACGTGTGGAGATAATTAGCGCTAACCACGCTGCAAACAGCTTGTGCTTACCGCCCCTTGAATGGCCAGTTATTCGACTTCATTGTGTGCGTTGAATTTATCTGGCACACCAGCACCTGTATACTCATCTTTCTGTCTCTCCCATCATCATATTTTGAAGAAAAACTTCTAATTATCGCTAACAGAACTTTTGGACATGGACAATAGGCATCCTTAGTTAATTACCAGCAAATGAATTATTTATTTAATTACTGACAGAGAATTTGGGCAACACAAAATCAGATATATGTGACTTTGACATAATATGTCTTGAGACTGTGGAGTTCGGACATTACTGTGAATGTCGCAAGAGTAGGGACATCCCGGTGGCTCAGAGGTCAGCCGCCTGTCGCCCACACAATGTCAAGCGGGATTCATTCAGACTCATTTGTATCACATGTCACGTGAGACACACAACCCGAGGCAACATGTCACTCAAACGTCTTCTTCTCTTGTCCTTTTATTTCAATATCTATTTCTCGCATCATTTAGAATCACATCGTTTAATGCATTTTTTTTTCAGAGACTATCCCGTTCGTTTACTTAACCGGAGAATCTGTTGGATAGGAACCGCTCAGGGTGCTATCCTGCCTCCGTGCAGGCAAGGGGTAGCATCCTGCTTACTGCTGTCGAAGGACCCATGTGTCAGTTCTTTGCCGCACGCTGATTAATTAAACAGAATCCGGCAACAGGCCGCGTGCCCTGGCCACGGACCGCAGAGCTTCGCAAACATCGCCGGCCGCATCCAGCGCCATCCTCAATCGATGGCGATACATCGGGGGTGGACGCCCGCGGGAGAGACGAGACGGGTGGGAAGCGTTTGGGACAGTAGTCATGGTTGTAGTTGTTGGGGGGTAGAGTGTGGTGGCCGGGGCAAAAACGATCTTAGAAACGGACGAATTCGGAAACATTACTGTCGCAGACTATTTCGTTTGTTAGTTTTTGAAAGCGAGTAAAGTTTGATCTCGTCGGCGAGGAAACGTGAGACTTGTTGACGAGGCAGCGTGACGCACTGAGCATGCGCGAGCGAGGCAGAGTAGAGATGATGACGTGTTGTAACAGCTGTTGGTTTCTAATGGCGATGATGACGTGAGTGGTGGTGAGGGTGGAGAAGGAAGAAGTCTTTGATGCCAGGTTGATGTGAAGCAAGTGCGTGTAAATGTTAGTCTTCTGGTGTGCGTGGGTGTTGGCGCGATTGTGTGAGAGTGTCTGTCTGTGTGTGTGTGCAAGTGTGCGAGCGTGCGTGCAAAATCGGTTGTTTGTTGTTTTCTTTTTCATCGTTTTGATAATCCTGGTGACAAGTAAATATACAGGTATAATAAAGGCAACTAAAAGCTGGGAATGTTTGTCACTTTGTTGCGCATGCCTTAAATGTTTGGATAACTGCAATTATGCGCGTGATGTATATCAATGCAAACTTAATTGAAGCAAACAAACAATTTCTAGGGCAACCGAGTCCATCTTCACACACACACAACCGCACTCACACACAAACACAATGTCCCTTTAACAATTTAACCAATGTACCCTGACAGCAGCACAAATCTTTTATCTTTCATCTTTTCTTTTGTTCCCGGTTACAGTTTGATTCGACCAAGTTATTTGTTGGCATTCGCTTTATTTTCAGTTTGATGTGATGTTGGCGTTTTCTTTCTAATCCAGCGTGCATCAGAATCAAAGCCATAATTGCAATGTTGGTTGCCAGCCCATACAAAGTCAGCTTTAAACGCTTCTCAAATCACGTGAATCGTACACTAGCGCCCCCAGCATCCGCCGCATGTGTCAGGCGCCGAGGTCGTCGTCTTGTCGCTGCACGGATGCCGGGGGTCGCTGTGCCGGAGACACTGCCGCAGGCGGGTCACCAGAGTGAGTGTCGTCTGGCGAAGTGGTCGTCTTTGTAGGAACACCATTAGCCGCTGCCGACAGACCCTCCCAGGGCTAAGGGACTTCCATGCCAAAAGACTTTCACAATGAGGCTTTAGAAAGTCTGAGTTTTGTAGGCATTTCTCTTTAGCATTTTCTCTCCGTCTCTCTCTCCCTCTCTCTTTCTCTCGCATGAGGAGGCACAAAGAACTTCCTTACACACTGTCACGACAGTTTGTGATTACGGGTACACCACGCCAACAACAATACAAGTCAGTTCAGTTTGTCCTACAACCGGTGTTGAGGCATTGTTTTGTTTCACCAGTCGTAGGGTAGGTCCGATGGAGCGCAGCAGATCAGACAATCAAAGAATACAATTACCAGCTTTCAAATCGGGATCATTCGTGCTGGTATCACCATGACGATGATCATATTACTTTAGAATTCCAAGGTTTTCTGAGATGAATGACTTTGCATGACCTTTTGTTTTCTCATGATGATTTAAGGAACACTAACCGATTTTTTTTTAATTTTCTGATGACAGTTTTAACGCCCTCCTGGGAAAATGTCGAACGTTTGACCAAGTCAACAAAGTTTTGCATGAAGGTCACACGAAACCGATGGTTCGGGTCAACATGCTAATCCAAGTCAAACCTATTTGTCTAGACATTGCCAGTACATTTGCCAACACAATGAGACTTCGGAACACTTCGGAGGGTTGACGGTTTAGCACTTTGCTTGGTTAATAACGGCGTGTAGAGAGTACATGGCTGCTTGTCTTGCAGTTTCTGTCAAAAGTAATGAACGAGAGAGAAGAATTAATATGGATCGTTCGGCCTTCCCCCTCTGTTGGTGTAAATATATCTATATATCTGAGAAAGATACTTGTCGATGGAGCTTGTGGATGTTCCTTATGGGAGGTGTGTAGACGCTGTTTGCAAGTCGCAGGAAAATAACACTCCCGTTCCTCCCTCCAGCTAAATGCCTGTCGAGGAAATCCGCCAATCAATGAACGATTTGGCATCCTTAAAAGACGCCGATGCTTGAAATGAAAGAGGCAGCCTCGATGGCGGCCATGTAGAATGTGTCACCTGTATCTACTGAGAAAACTTACAGACTTGGGAGCCTCATACATACTTTTAGAGGATATTGAAGACAGAATATTCTGTTGTTGTTGTTGTTGTTGTTGTTGTTGTTGTTGTTGTTGTTGTTGTTGTTGTTGTTGTTGTTAATAACGGCTTATGGTCATAGGCGTATTGTTTAGTCAGTGTTCCTCAATGCTGCTACTTCAGATCGTGTACAGAAGCAAAGCCACCCTCGTTAATAAACAAGCAACAAAAATGTCACTGCACCACTGAACACCATTGTGACAGAATCAAAACAGATAAAGAATTAAGCTGTCAACGAATAAAATCTTATGTAAAGAGACAGAGCATAAAGCATGCACTCACACAGGACTGAAATATTCATTTACAAATATGAAAAACATTTTATGTGTTGTTTCTAATTGTTAATTATTAATTAGAAAAACGCAACCACCTCTTTTGTCAATCTACAATATTTTATTTATGAAGGATATTGCTTTGCTTAACATTACCCCTGATTTATGACTGTGTTCATGAATATTATTCTTCAATGCTCTGTGTTATGTGTCACACACCAGTCGTCCCTCTGGTAGTTTGTTAAGCAAACCTTTCCAAACTTTATTGTCAGCTTTCGATTTGAACTTCATTTGAGTCAAGGGTAATGAGTAATTAACATTCGGAGCTCAACAGGAAAACACTTGCAGTCTTGTATTTGTATCTCGATGTCCCTTTCTAATGTTAAAGTTGACAGCTCATTTGAGGGCAACGGTGGGGGTTGAGGAGAGCTGAGACCCAATGTTTCGAGTCAAGGGGAAATAATGCAATGATGTGCCTGGATGGCACCCTGTCTCCTGACTATGCGGAACAGATTAATCGACAGGGTCGGGGGAGTGTGGGAGGGAAGGAGAGAAACCGCGGTCGCTCGTAATGAAGAGAGAGAGACAAAATTTGTCCTGGCGACAGCCCCTCTTCACTCACTCGCTTCATCCCTTTCCATCTTTCTCCTGTCGGTCATCACTGTGTCGTGTTGGCACCTTTGCAGTTTTGGCAAAAATTCTATGTTTGGATTTATGTCTTAATTTGCCCGGCGTTGTTGTTTTTTGTTTGTTTTTTTTTTTTTTTGAACGTGTCTTCTGTCTTCTAAATGGGTAAAATAAACATGCAAAATAAACGTGATCCGGATGATGAGTATTCAGGGCTTCTGCTTACGCAAACAATTGCGTACAGTACGCATTAAAAGTTCGGAGGACCCCTTCAATTTTCGTCAATGGGGTCCCCTTCACATTTGGGCAAAGAACAGGGACCCCATAAAAATCTGAAGAAGGGGTCCCTGGGACCTCAAAGAATTTAGCCTTAGCAGAAGCCCTGAGTATGGAAAAGTTCACGTGCTCAGTGTGTCATCTACACTCCTGAATATAATTTTTCCCCTCTTCTCACTCACCCGCGCGTGCATATACATGCAAAGTATAAAACAGTATTCCCTTTCTAGTAGAGTAATTATAATTACCTATTTTATTCAGGTTATTTTCCAGATTCACGATAATCTTTATCACTTATTTAATACATAAGAATAATGACAGACGATTTGAACAACAATTGTCCTACAAATAAATTCGTGAAATGCTCAGTTAACTTAACTTGTATCCTGGTCCTCGGTACTTCTCCGAACTCCCACTCATTTATACGATAGGAAGACTTCTTCAATCATCTTCTGACACCAGGCTTCTTGGAGTCCCACTAACTAATACAAAGACATATGGACAGGAGTCTCTCCTACCAAGCCCCATCAACTTGGAACGGATTACCCGTCAGCCTTCCTCTCTCTGATTCTCTTACGACCCTCGTCTGAACTTAAAGACCTATCATCATCATCATCATCATCAGCAGCAGCAGCAGCAGCAGCAGCCTTAAGAAACTTCTATGTAAAGTGGTTCGAAGAAACAAATTCTGTTGAAGAAATTCGGGGAAGATTTTGTAAAGACTGTTCGATAAATAAACAGCCTGTGTTGTGAAGACAAGCAAGACCCAGACTGTACATAAACTGTAAACTGAAGCACAAACTAAGTGTAAAGAAAGCATTAACAAGTGTAGAGGACCTCCCAAGCTCAGGTCTGGCCTAGAACTGATGGCTTTCACCAGGTCTGCGACGAACTATTTTCTTCCCAGGAAACGAATAGCTTCCCTGGCCGCGATGGACTTCAGATGTGACCTCTGACCTTTTCAGCTATATCAGAAGTATCTTGGGATTTCCCTTCCCTGCCGTCTTCCCCTGGGGGAAATTTCATGAACACGATGTGAATGAGTGCATTTCTTATTTCACAGAACTGTTTCTTATTTTACAGTATTTCTTATTTTACAATATTTTTCTTACAGTATTTATTCTTATGTTACTGTATTTCAAAAGAAATAGCTATCCGTCTGAAATAATTATTGTTCTAACACCTCTTGTATTTGTTGTGGACTACATGATAACATTACCATTTGTGTGTCAAAATAATAGCAGGGATGTTTGACTGAGTATTGAGGAATCTCTGGTGATAATAATCGTATCGTTTTATTCCTAATGAATTATTATTATATTCCCTTCTTAACTCAAGGGAAACAAGGACAAGTGGAAAACAACCTTACACGGAGTGTCATCACACTCTTTGATGTGACTGATGCTTCTCGTAGTACAACTGATCAACTGAGTTTAAGATATAAAAAGTCAAGGACTTGTGACATTCACATCTTACAAATATAAACGGAATTAAAATCGAGCAGACGCGACTGATTATAATTATATCAAAAGTACCCAATATTCAGAAGCTACACCAAAGACATTTATCTACGCAGGCTGGTAATTTATTAGATTTTTAGACAATGACAACATTTATGTGTGAAGTCTGTGAATTGTCATTAAATAAATGCCTGTCCTGAAAGTGTCACAATTTTTGCGCCTTAATAAAGCCTTGGATCTTGATGGTTGTGTGGACACAGGGTTAGAGGGTACTCCACGGTATTCGTGGGGGCAAAGCTTTAATCAACAGCCGAGAAAGGAATGCAAGGGAACTTTGTAGTGTCTAAGTGAGAAATCAGTTTCTGTTGCACTGCGAGTGTTTGTGAACTGTGGAGGCATTCACAGCACACTTCGTGTCACGACCCAGTCGATGATCTCTGCTTTCTGCGTGTGACTTTGAGGGCTGGAGCATGGAGTGAGTGAGAACTTGTATTACTGGACTGCTGGCAGACGATTTTTTGTCCAGTTAACTGCGAAAACGAGGCTTGAGACTACAAAGCTTCCGGTTTAGTCACATTCTTTGTTTCGGCTCGCCGAGACTAACAGCGGAGAACTTCGCAAGAGGCTAAGCGATGGTCTTGGCAGACAGACAGCTGTCCACCTACACACTTCCATGGTGTGACTTTGAGGTCATGAGTAGGAAGTGAGTGAGAATGAAGCACAAGGGGAGATAAGATTATACCAGTCCTAGTGTCACTGACTCAACTTTTTGTCGACAAGATTTTTGCGAACATACACTGAGCACGTGCGAGCCGCTAAAGGTGATTTCCGGCACGTGACTGTGACTTTCTTACTCACAAGATTGTTCACCCCGCATGTGATACATTTACATAGCCATATGTTGTAAGTAGAATTATTCGATTTATTTACATATGGCTGCAGTAATAATCAATCATCGTCGTTAACCTAATAGCTTTGCTTACTTAACTAGTTCAACAGAAATTATTATTTTTATCTTAAAGTCTATTAAAAATAGTTTGTAGTCTCCCTCCACTCGTTTATTTTCATATTAAAATGATTCATGTTCCTCGTTCATCTGCGCATGCGTGTCTGTAGACTCCTACGCATGCGCATGTGTGTATGCAAAAGATCGCCTCGAAAGAAACTGGCTCTAACTGTACGAAGTTTGTTGTTGTTATTTTTCTTTTCTTTTCTTTTTTCTTTTCTTTTTTCTTTTCTTTTTTTTTTTTTGAACTGGACTTCTATCTCAGATCACGTGAGCCAACAGATTCCCCTCAAGAGGCTGCGCGCACATCACTTTTTGTTTGCGCATGCGTTGTGGCCGATCTGCTCGAATTTTAGCTGCAGATGCAATCATTTTTTTAAGCTCCAATTATTTTTGTTTCAAATGTTTGGATAAAACATGTTTCTGACTCTACAGTCCGTATTATGGATATTTGCTATTGGACATGCGCACACCACAACAGGACTTTGCGCTACTTGCTACTAGTGGACAGTAAAGTGAGAAGACAGCTATCCATGAACATGTGTATCTCCATATTTAGCTGCTCCTCTTTTTCTTGCCTGGATGAGACCAAAACTATTTCTCCCCCTCGCTCTGTAATCCTCATCCATCTGCAACACCCATAATCCGTTGCAACTGGACTCTCCACAGGGGAGTAGTCCCTGTAGCCTCTGGGACCATCGGCAGCTGTTGGCTTCTGTTGGCGACCAGCGTCCCTGCCTGTTGGCCACATCTCATTGGAGCTTCGCCAGAAGTGATCTCCTTTCTTCGCTCGTTACCGAGGCCTTGAGGCTGGGATGCGAGAAACAGAGTCACTTCCGCCCAAAGAATGACCCAGGGCCTAACGAGATGTGAGAGGAAGACAACACAGGAAACGCTTGATTAAGGTCGATGTGATCGGAACCGCTGGGACGCAAGTCATCATGGGAAATCCATATCACGTTTGTAATACAAACCCAGATTCCAGTGAGCGGCCAGCACAATCCTCTTAGGTTCAACGACAAAAATTGATTCTCTGAGCTTGGAATGCAAGAGCAGGAAATACTTCCAGTTTGTTTTTTTGTTCTTGTCGTTTCGTTGGGTGATTTCGGCTAGATTAGTTTAACGATGACGCTCGAGGTCGTTGTTTAACGTTTTAGATGCACATTTATTTTGGTTCATGAAATTTTGTTAGTACAAAAAATGCTACTAACTGCATATTTCATTTTATCTATCTACCTGTTTGAAATCTCATTTGAAGCATGTGACCACATTTTTATGTGAAGGTCCCAGCAGAAATTATGGATAAATCTTGTATTTCTAGAAATTGGGAAGACCTTTAGTGACAAATGTTCTAGTACAGGATGCAGTTAAAAAGCTGAAGAAAGTATTCTCCTTCTACTCCAGCTTCCATTCATCATGATACACTAAAATATCTATATATGTATATACGAGTATGCGTGTGTGTATGTGCATGTTTCCATATTTTTACACAATTGACAAGTTTCTTTCTCTCCTAAAATCTTGATTAATTGTTGAAAAATATACAGCTATTGTAGCCTATAAGTATCTTTCATTTTTATCTACGCATGTATGTACATATGTGTACAGAGGGATGTCTGATAGAGAGAGTGCACCTACGTACACTTCTGTCCATGTTCTTGATCTTGTGTGGTTTCTTGACATTATTTTATAATCATGCACCGCTCCATAGTCAGAAAAAATGTGTTTTATGTCAGGAAAGACAAAGACGTTAATAATAAAGACAAAGACAGGTTTCCCACAAACTCTCCAGATAAACAGCTTTATACAGCTTTATGATCTTATATAACAATAACTGCAATTAATATGAACATTAATCAAGCTAGCCCTCTTGTTTCCTAACATTTTTACATGAAGCCTATTGGCGGAAGATAAACACGATTTCCCACGTCAAATCCCGTATACATAAATGCATAAAAATCCCAAATGCTGCCTGGAGGTTTGGAGAGGAAACAATTTCTGGAACTGAATGCGGGACATCGACACAACCCTTCTGTCGTCGTCTAAGCCTTCCATTCTTCATTGAAGATATAGTGATTGGTGTCTCATGCCGAGCCAGCATCTAAGGCTATATCATGGCAAAGCAGCCAGCCCTGTAAACAAATTCTTTCTTAAAGGGACATTCGCCATCTGAAATTGTCCCACGAAAAAGCGAGAAACCGAGCTTGGGGGTTGCGGGTGGGGATATCGGAATTTGATGGGTGGGGTAAGATTGAGACAAGACATGATGACAAGTCAAATGGTTTCAGACTTCACCACCGCAGGCTGTTTTCCTTTTTTTTTAAATAAATGCCAGTCTAGTTTTAAGCAGCCAGCGTTATTCATTACAATACATTAATAACGAAAAGCTATTAGCTTGGCCGTGTGGGCGCATGGTCCATAAACCACGGACCTCTCTCCTCATATCTCGGAGCTCAGGAGCTCAGCCCGCTAGTCCCATCAGGCGTAGCGCGCGATAATCTCGGGCAAGAAATTGGAAAGATCACGAGAAGGCGAGAGGGCAGGTCGCGGAAAGAATGACGAAGCGGCCGATCACCTCGCCGGCCCTTCTGTAATTCCCTGCCACTGCTGGAGATGTCTGTCCTCCCCTGCAAGATGGCTGCAGGCTGGCACAGACTTGATAAGAATGACGGACCGTCCGGACCACGAATTTTCCCATCAAGCCCCTCGCCCTATGTCCATTGAGATAGCTCTGATTATTGGAGCGATGTTTCACCCCCTTGGTGCGAGGGAACAGCCGAGATTTTGAACAATAGTTTTGTCTGGAACTGAGTGGAGGACTTTGTTTCTTTGCATTCAAGAGACTTGGTTGGACAAAGCAATGACCGTCTCTCCTTCCAGATATGAATTTCGTCAATATTGATATTTTTTTAGTTTTGTGAGTTCGTCTTTGACATTGTATCAACCAAGAATCCCAGTCACAATTTAAATCGCATCAAGAGTAAGTGGAGCGAGCTGACAGTGACTGAAGACCGTAGCAGACGGCACCAAAGTCCAGTAAAAATACAGAAATGGCCCTCGTTACAATGCTATTGTTTTCTTGCCGTAGGAGCTTTGGAGTCTTATAATAAGTTTCTTTATGGCCATGTGAACTAAAATCCTCTTTTGATTACAGTATCCTGCTTCAAAGGCTGGAAGTTCTAGTCTTCCTTCTCGGTTGTAGACTTATTACAATCGGCCAAACTGCCTCTTTAGCAATCATTGACATCTTGGTCGTGAAACGCCCTGGGTAGAAAGCCGAGCCAGACAGTATTGTTTGCTTGACCTTTCCATTTTAATAGGTGGAGACAGGCGAACAAACACGTCTAATATAAGATGTAAACAGTTACAGTGCGATATCTGGCTGCAGCCATTTGGCGCACAACAATGTGACCAGGGAACATAAACTTGCAGTAAGTATAAATAGCTTCTAATACGTGAATGTTTAGGTATATCTAGGAGAGAGTTAACAACCGGGTACCCAGGTCTTTTTAGAGACAACTGCAATGTATTCACGTAAAGCTTCTTATCATACATCTTTGTGGTTTTGAATTTTCTCAAGGAAACCTGAGTCGGCATTGTAAAAAAATTCTAAATGTTCAGAAATATGTGTTCTCTGGTTCTGATACCAAAAAATCACACGTAGTATGATTATCACGGATTGGTTATAAAAAAGAAGATATGTAAGGTTAGGGTTGCTATGCATCTCATATTATATAGCTTTTCTCCTCTTCTACACCGTTTACCCATTACAAGAATTTTCGAATTAATTAAGTAAAGAATATAAGTAAAATAAACAGTTCGCCCCTCAGTGTGATATAGAAAACTAAAAGTGCACAGTGTTTAAGAGTGCATGCAACATATAAAATCACCTGAAAGAGACATAATACAGTCTTAATTGCCTCATCATCATCAACAACAACAACAAAAAGGAAACAGATAGGACATGTGACCTGCTATGTAATAACAAACATAAGCGGCATTACTTGTGAAAGGCGATAAAAGAATTTACCTCTACAATGAACAATCTTATTTCTGTTGCTGAAGACGAATGTCTGACAACCGGCTACCTGTGCAGAGTCTATTGAATTCGTGCCATCATCACAAAAACAGATTTAAAAACAAATAAACAAGAGGTGAAGGGGCATCAAGCAGGCATGAGAGGCAGACGATGTACAGGAGGGTGAGGCAAAGTACAAGAGGCCGTTTCCTACCTGTTCAGTCTTCAAGGCAATGTGTATGCGCACCCGTGACGTGAACGCGAGGACCAGGCACAACCAAGCGCCGACGTCGTCTGCTGCAGCGACTGTGACGACTTGCAGACGACATTGCCGCGCGCGCCCGCACGCACGTGCCTAGACGGCGCCTTGCTGCGATTTACTTCCCGCCCTCTACCCTCCTCTCTCTCTCACACACACGCACACACACCTTCATATCCCAACCCTCACATTTCTGAGTGTCGTCCCACTCCTTCTGTGAAACCATCTTTCCGTTACGTCTGAGACCTGGTTACTCATGGTGGACGTCAGGAGCGGTTACTAACCCTGAGTTTTTGTCATCGCCAAACAGCTTAATTCACCTTCCCTACCGCCAGTGCACAATAAGATCCCTTGAAGAACGGATGAAAACTGCTCTTATTTAGTCGACATAAAGATCTGCATAAAGTTCATGTGTTTGTAGTGTTTTTGCTGTATACAGACGCATTCATTCACTGCTCGTCATGGACTGGACTGGCTGCACCCCAGTTCAGACTTGCATCGACTAAAGTTTATAGTAGCCATGCTCCTTATGGTCAAACCCATGTAGGGGTGTGATGTTTGAGCAAGCCAGGTCAGTCGCTACGACTTCCTGCTTCGCCTCAGATGAGACAGATGGGGACAACCGCTCCTGTCCTCCAGTGTCAGGATGCCTTTGCCCCTCATCGTGTCGTGGTGCATGACCTCCTTGGAAGCGTTCAAGGCTGGTCGTTAGACTCATGTCTTTTGTGGACACTGCCAACAGCTGGTGGTACCCTTTGTTTTCCACCCATGTTTCCTTTACTCCTACTTTGTTTCTGTACTTTTATCACTGTGCTACTGTATCTCGCGCTGTTCCAAGCACATTGAAATCGTTGTTGACCAGAATAGAGAGCTAAATTTTATTTATTATTATTATGATTATTATTATCATTAGTAACATCATCATCTATTCAGTTTCCTCAACACCCAATAGATGCCTAAAACAAGAAAGAGCCAGAAAGTACGAGTGAAAAGGATGCTTGGATAAATTATATATCACAAAGGACTTTATACCCTAGCATACACAAAATTTTCAAGTTGATATGTGTATATGGATTCTTTTGAGAATAAAAGCATGGGCGAACTTTCGACCATTAACTTTGGCAAAGTTTTGAAGTAGTGGCTAATTAAAAGTTTCGTCGAATGTTCGTTATATTTACCCAGTTAAGAACCTTTAAGAAATGTAATTATCACTACTGTAACAGAAAGATAAAACATGCAACTGTTGGTCGTTGGGCTTTGCATGAGGAGGGATGTTGATTGCTTTGTTTGCTTTCCTTTTTATTTATTTTGTTTTTGTAAAAGCCTTTAAAAAAAAAGGGAAGCATGCAAACACTAAGGTTTCTGTTTGGACCTCCTATTTTCTCGACATGAGCACGAGTAGTTCAAGACTTTCGCCTGACCATCAGAACGCTGTTCGCCATTAATATTTAAACTTCCCGGAAATAATGTCACATGGATGGACAGGTGGTGTCCGAGATTAAAGACTGGAACCAGTGTTTTTGCCTGCTACATTTTTAAATTGTGTCAGCAGCTGACGCTGCACCCGGCGACCAATAATTTAGTAATGTAAGTAGGTACCACATGCAGAAAAAATATTTATATTGCGAGGATTTATGTTAGGGTAATGGTGAAAAGCTTGCTTAATGTCTCCAGTGCAGGGAGGATCTAAGGCTGTGAGTTTCGTCCGTATGTACACGGATGAAACTGTTGAACAGGCGAAGGTCTCCTCCAGGTACTCTCCTACTTTGTGAGCTCTAACCCACAGTTATATACTCCCCGACCCCCATAATGTAAAATCATCTGTATGTTGAAGTATTTCTCTAGCACATAAACCAGCCATCAACCAGAGAAAATGTGCATGGTGGATGAAAAATTTGAATCCAGGTGACCCACAATGATACTGTCTGCCTTGGCGACAAGACACAAGCTGACTTAACATGTATGAGGCATCCTGTCATCGACTACAGTCAGTTCCACTGATGTGCATTCTGGTATAATAATCATAATGGGTATTTATAATGCTAACCATCACGACCAAGATCGCACTCGCTGCGCAGACCAGTAATGATAAATGAACAGATAGTGAACGGTGTACAGGCACAGAACGTAAAAAAAAATGGATGAAGAATACTATAAACATATTGATTGTTACCATGACAGACAGTATTGCCAGGGAGTTAATAATAGTAATTCAGGGTTAATACTTTGTGAACAGATATGTTTTCAGAGAGCGTATGAATGTAGCCTTGGAGGCTGAGTGGCGAATGTGATGTGGAAGAGAGTTCCACTGCTGAGCAGCACAGAGGGAGGACGTCCGTTGTCCGTATGTGACTGTCTTTGTGGGAGGGAATAGAATGTGATGATAGAATGCGGGAGTCTGATGAGGAGCGAAGATTTCTGGCAGGAGTGCGGACAGACAAGATTTCAGCAAAGTAGTGGGGGGAGCAGCCTTCAAAGATACCACGTGGCTCAACCTGAGTGCAGCCCACGTTTCAAATTATAGGAGTTGGAAGACATCCATAGAAAGCATAGTCACTAAACAGAGCATCCCACAGACGAGTCGCTAACACATGCAAAAGCCCGCCGATCAACGATTTAAAAAAAAAAAAAAAAAGCTGAACCCTGCGGAACCATCAGAAATGAACCAAAGCCACTACGAAGTACAGATGAGGTACCACATCCGACAGTCAAAATGGCGGGTACACCAATACACACCACAGTTCAGTGTGAAGAAGACGAAAAATGACAGAGGAAACTCTTTACACCTTTCATCAGAAAGATAAATATAAAATGTCAGGATCAAGGAAAGGGTGTGTGTGTGTGTGTGTGAAAATGACCTTGGATACTCAACACAGCATTTCATTTTAAATCTATTTTATTTTATATAACATACAACAAAAAAAAACCCAAAGAAATCACAGTCTCAGAGATATCGTCTTAAATATTAAAATTTCACCAATTGGCCAGGAAGAAAAAAATAGTTCCTGGTATATATTCATTACCTCCAAATAACAAGTATTTTTCTGCAATTAACCCTCAAAAGAAATGTTGATCTGGTCATGTTTTTTTAAATATATTAGCTACAATAATGTTTGTTGCTTATGTTAACACAATCTAGATAGAACATACACATATAGCACATAGGAAGGCATGCAGCCATGGGCAACCCCACCCACACACCCACCTGCTCTCCCACTCATTCACTTATTCATTTTTGTCATTCTTTAGCAAAGTCATAATCTTAAACAGCACAGTCCTTCTCTAATATACTGCCATGCAGACAGCAAAAGGAATGCCAAAACACTAGAGAAAATACAAAGTAAAGAATACATTATTAAATGTCATGATCTAAAGAACATGTAGTCAACATAAGCCAAAACATCATATCCTTTCAGCATGACTTAAAAAGTGATACATTTTTTTTATATTTGACCCCAATATTTGTTTTTGAAATATTTTTCCTACTGTGTAATATGTAAGTAGCAAATGTTCAGGCATCACATTATATTTTACCTACTTCTTCACCTAATAAGCACTTCTGTTTCCAAATCACAAAGAATCAGTTGGTATAAAAAGGCAAAACAAGGATAAAATGTAGAAGAAAAGTATAGTGTCTAGAAAGAAAAACCTTTTGATTTTTTCTCTAATTTTCTTCCATCAACAAAATAAAATGAAGTTTACATAAATAACATAATTTGACAGCTAGTTTACAGTATGCAAGGTTAAGTCAAAATTACCATACACAGAATTCAAAAGAATCACCAGTCCTGTCAAAAATATATATAATTTTGAGACATTAACCTTGTAATACCTATGCAACCTGCACACAAAACAAATATTTTCATTGTAATGTCATGAATTCCGACTCATCTGCAGTTCTTACTAGAATCTGGCTTTAAGCAGAATTTTAATCATAGCAACAACGAAGTCAAAAATAATTATTTCCTTTTGCATTCAATTATTTCATGATTTCATAACTGGCACAGTAAGTAGATTGTTGGCAGGCCTATGTAGTTATGTATTTCACATAATGCTTTACAGAACATTTTGTTCCTGACATGTCAAAACACTTCTGGTCATTTCCAACAGGGATGTGCACTCGAAAATTCCGAAACTTCACTTGTCAGCAACAACATTTCTAGCAATCAATTCCTTCATGATTTCATTACTGCCACCATAGATTGGTTGCACGCGAGCATCCAGAAAAGCACGCGCAATAGGATACTCCAGCATGTATCCCCAGCCTCCATGAAGCTGCAGACACTGTGTAGCAATACGATTCTGCAGATCTGATGCCCTGCAACAAGAATGAAAATGAACAAGTTTAATAAAAATGATGAAAACAAAAATAAAAATAGTCCCCTTGCAGAGTGACCATAGTGAATGTAAGTAGTTTACCATTGCTAAGACATGGCATACAGAAGGCTAAGTCCAACCCTCTTCTTCCAGCTTTTTTCTAATAACTTCCCTAATAAAGCAGGCACCAGTTTCTGTTGGACAACTGCTAATTGGGCAGGCCTCAAACAACTGACATTCTACTCCACACTTACCAGAGTCCACTGTTAGTCAAAGGTGTCATATTTCCCTCATGTTTTGATATGTAAACACATTCTCTCTTATGCATGTACAAATGCACATGATATTATACACATACACAGCCAAAAACAAGAACTCACTAGCATCATTAAAGGAAAAAACCCAAGGTATTAAAACTTTCTGTACTAAAAGATCTGCAAGGGAGGGAACTGGTGTTTTATGCAGAGCCAGCAAGGCTATATCACAGCAAAGCTGCCAGACCTGTAAACAGACCACACATGCAGAGAAGAGCATGCCTGAGAAGCGATCTGAACCCAGGTCAGCAATACTTCCTTGTAACAGTGACAGGTGCTAACTGCTGGGCCACCAGACCACTACTCTGTATATAAACTTCGCAAATAAAAAGACAGTTGTACTTACCAGTACTTTGCCATGGAGGCTGAGCTAGAATCCAGACCCCGATTATTGTGAATCTCCAAGCACTGGTCAACAAAGGCCCTTGTAATGCAAATCTCTGTCTTCATCTCTGCCATTTTGTGCTGGACAGTCTGCAGCGAGCAACTAATATTACTAACCAGAAGACAAGCACATGGTACATGGCAAAATTTAAATAAAACAAATCAAACTGCTTTCTTAAGAAAGAGGATTACAAGGAAAGAAAATTAGCGCACAGATGTAGTATCCATCATAAATTACAAAAAATTATAAAGCATCACCACAGATAGCTCTACTAAACAGAAACATGCAAGATAAAACTCTTGTGATGGGAAACCCTAGTGCTGCTATTGCGATGGACTAGCAATTGTTAATGCCAACAGTATTGTCACCATAACCTTAATGCCACCATCATCTTCTTTTTTCTCCTATCACCATTTTCTAATTATCACACACTAATCCACAGTAATAGCTTGATTCAAAGTATCTGATCATTAATTAATGTTAATTTACTCATACAACTTATAAAATAACTAATATTTTTTATCATTAACCATGTGCAAGAAACTGCTTTACATCAAAAAGTTGTTTCAAATAAATTATTTTATAGTTTGGTTTTTTTATGTAATAATCAATACTCTTGAAACACATGGTACATTATCTTGAATACTATGGTACTTAAAATCGATTCAGTATAGTACTGAAAATATATCCAGCCTTACTTGTAATTTTGACAGGGTTTTTCCAAATGCCTTTCGCTGTCTGATGTAGTTTCGTGTTTCTTCAAACATCCACTCACAGGCCGAAAGGCCAAGGGAAGCAATTAAGAGGCGCTCCTGTGGCAATTCTTGCATTAAATAGTAGAAGCCTTTGTTAACTTCTCCCAAGAGAGCGCTTTTTGGCAGGCGCACATCTTCAAAGAACAATTCTGAAGTATCCTGCATTGTGACATGAGACAAAGACCTTATACACTGCTTTCAACCTAAAACAAGTTTTCCACCTAAAAGAATTCTCATAAATATATATATAGATATATGTAATGTATGTTTATAACTTCTTATAACAAATTAAATAATTGCTCATACATTTTTCTCCTTCATTACACTTCATTACAAATAAGACTCTTATCCACTGCCTATCAAAGGTAGTAGAAATCTGACACAAGCGGTATGTAGCACAAGATCCATGTTTCATATGCATCAGATGTGTATAACCTTGCAGCCTATATACAGGACTGTGCTTAGGGCCAGGCAGATGGGGCCCCAGGCTTTTGATAGTCATTAGGGGCCCCATGCTTTTCATTAATCTAGTAAAAAGACTCCAAATTAATTCCTATGCCTCCGGCTCCACGGGGGCTAAAAACAAGCCTGCCTATCTACACACACCTAATGATACACATAGCAATATTGGAAATGAATAAGTTTGTCCTAGATCACCAGATTTTTTTTCTTTGGAAAGTTCAAGCATTTGAATTGTTATATCCACTTATGTCATCAATTCACTGCAATGCAAAATAACCAAACTATCCCATGATTCCTTGTGTGCATTAAGTGCTGACTTTAATGACCTCACATAAGCCATTGTACCTGAGCCTTCAAGCCAACTTTTTGTAGCTTTTTCCCTTTCTTGAAGCCAGGCATGCCTTCTTCCACTAGAAACAGACTTATGCCATGTGCTGCGGTCTTGGCATCAGGGTTGGTTATTGCAACAACAATGACCACCCCTGACATGTAACCATTGGTGATGAAAACCTTACTTCCATTCAAGATCCAGTCATCTCCATCCCGCCGTGCATTTGTCCGAATACCTTGCAGGTCACTGCAACCATCACCACACACAATCCCCATGCAGAATACTATTTCCACAACCTTCTTCTCTAGTTTTAGAATTAAGCTAAAAACAAGAAATATAAAATAAACTGAACACACACATCAACTATACGCACGTTAAATCTTGCTTGTGTAAACGTACCTGCCAGCGCCTGGCTCAGTCATGGCTATTGCACCAATGCATGTGCCTGCAGTCATTCTAGGAATGAATTTTTCTATCTGTTCCTTTGTGCCAATGTGAGTAATATAAGGCATCACAATGTCTGAGTGCAAAGCAAACCCTGGGCCAGTGCAGTTAACATAAGCCCTGCAAAACACAAAAGAGCCGAATAATAATAATGTAAACTTATAATGCACAACATCATGACCAAGACAGATCGCACTCTCTGCACAGACCAATCACGATAAATGAAAGATAACACCCAGTGGACAGTGAGGTACATATAGAGTCACTAAACAACATAAAGATGAATTATAAGAGTAGAATGTAAAGCAATGGATGAAAGTATGAAGGGATATAATCAGTGTACGATGCAGTCATTACATGATGGTTAGTATGACAGGGAGTTTTTAATAGATGCTTTAGAAGTATCATGCAGATCCCTACCATCTAATAAATAGTATCTAAGTTAGTACAATGCCTTGTGTGGGCACAAAGTGAGACACCTGTTCTCTTTAACCATTTCATGACACTGATCCAACCGTGTCATATCAAAAAGAGATTCACATGTTCATGAATGTCACATTTGTTCATAAATAAATCTTGATTATCTAAGATGTTGATAAAACATGAGAGCTGTACAAAAGAAATCTAGCGAATTCAAAAAAATCTTTTCAACTTTCCTCTTTAAAAAAAAACATTAACAGTAAAAACACAGTATCAATGCATACTGTTCTTCTTGTACAATGTTGGCCATGAGGTAGTCCCCCCCTAAGCCACCAAATTCTTCAGGTGTGTTGACACCTAGGAGTCCTGTGGTGCCTGCTTTCTCCCATACCTAAAACAGCAATCCATTATTCCAAATTATTACTTTTATAAAACATGGATTCCTTACTTTCATAAAGAATGATTAAATCAAAATAGGCAAAAGAATTAATTAATAGAATAGAAACCTTGCCGATGTGTTCAGACACTGCAATGCTATGTCAGTATATATTAAATTATTAAAATGAACTCTTTTTCATAACAATCATAGTATACCATGTCTACAAAATAGCATATGCTAATAGAACAAATCATGCCTGCTGTTGATAAAATTGCTCCACATATATATAATTAAAAAAAAGTGTTTTATTCACCTCTTTGCTAACTTGTCCATTTTTTTCCCACCTGCAAAAGAAAACGAAAACTCCATGTCAAAGAATATTGTCCATACAGAAAATATACTTATTATCAACTCAACTAGTACTGTAACTCTAAGCAAAGGAAGTAACTTCTATTTAGCAGTTTTATTATAATAATAATAATGTACTAATATGGTATTTAAGGTATTTTCCTGCATGGCAGTAAGTTTAATATGCTTTAACCCTCTTAGTACAGCATAAAAGTATAAATATTACAAAGACTGGTTAATAGCTAGAAGACTGTAAAGACAATAGTGGGTGAAGTTTGTTGTTTATTATTGCTGCTGTCAGGTAACCATTAGACCAAGAAACCTTCACATTTTTGGAATGGAGAACGCTTGAACTTTGCAATAAAAGTAATGAAAATTGCCTTCTTCTTGCTTCCCTGACAAAGCCATGATCGTGGCTCATTGTGCTCTACAGGTCAAACTAAAAGGAATAGCACAAAAATAAAAAAATACAGCAAGACAGTTTGTCAAATAAAAAAAACAAGAGGGTTAGAGGAAGGAAAAGGTGATGAGAAAAGAAGACCACAAGCCACTCAAGGTATTTATATGATTATTATTGTTGTTGCAAAAGATTGCCACAAACTACTTATGGTATCCACAATAGAGGTGATTCAGTCTTTATGGCAGATTTGAAATCTTCAAGGTCACTGTTTGAAGTAAAAGGGGCAAGGCATTTAAAACAATGGGGCCTGAAAAGAAAAGGAAGTGGTGCCCAAATAGATGCAAGACATACAAGTGCAAGACCAGAACTGCTGACAAAGATCAGGGGACTACACCATGAAGGCAACAACAATACAGCATCTCCCTCTGCAGAAGGCAACCCTGAACTGGCAGCTAGTCGAGTTTATGAAAGAATGAGGGATGATGGCTTTTATCAAGATGAAAATAAAGGAAAATTATAACCAAGTAAGCACAGATAAATTTCAGAAAGAAATTATGAGAACTGTAGATAATATGTGACAGGCATCAAAACGCATCTCTAAGACAGAAGAGAAAAAGAAGAGAAAATGATTTAAACAAGATCAAAAACTGGTGTATGCTAAATAAATAATAAAATTAAAAAAATGTAAATAACAGACTCTTTTTTTCCTATTTCTTTCAGAATTTATTTATTGTAGGTACTTAGGAAGCATGTCAGTTTAATATGATGACTTATGCTTACTCTGCATGAAAAGGTACAACCTCCTCTTGGAAGAACCTGCGGGCAGTTTGACGAAACATGTCATGATCTTCGGAAAAAATTCTTCTGATGCCAATGTCCATCATGGTTCCTGCCTGAGCAGTTTCTATACGACTCTTTGCATTTCTGTGTATCCAAGGAAAACAAACATTAGGAGGAAGACAACACAAGTTTATTATATCATGGATAATATCTAATTTGTCTCACACACACACACACACTCTCTTACACAGCTCCATCAAGACTTGTTTAGCAGTTTTAGTGATACAACTCCTCTTTGCCAGCTTTAGTAGCTTCAGCTTATAACCAGACTGAAATGGCTGATGAAAACAAATAAAAGGAACTGCCCTGCACCATGCTACCATTATCATCAACTGACATTCATATATGTTCTTCTTCCTCTCTATAACAATCATTATCCTGCTAATTACGTTGTTCCTCACACTAAAATCCCCATACCAGCAAAGAAAGTAATCAATTATAACTGGTTTAATAAAAGTTGTTGAATGTACATACATAGATACATTTAAGCTGTGGTAAAATTTTAAATAGTTAAATGACATTAGCTTTAATTATTTATGGATAGCATTGATGTTAACATTAGAAGTTTATTAGGATAGATTTATCAAGCCCCTCAGAAATACTGTGACACGAACATCAATCACCATAAAATGTCATTTTTTCAGTATTTTAAATGAAGTATATTATGCTGTCTGGATATGAAATTCATGATAAAGGAAAGACTAGCTGATACACACTCCTAACGCTGTGTCATTTAAAATTTTTTTTAAAAGAATATAGTAAAATATCAACAATTAGCTTTGATACTTCAAAAAGGAATGTTTTTGTTAGTATGTGCTATGAAATCTATCTCACAATATTCACATTTTGATATTTTACTTCTTCCTCTTTATTTTAAACATACAAAAATAATCATGATGAGGAATTGTCCAGTCAACACTACAACATAAAATTTAAACCTATGACTTTAATCATATCTGTTCAAAGGTTGTTCAGAGCTGCTGTGGACTTTGAACCCTTCTTAAAGTACGCGTATACTTTTCTTAACTCACTAGTCTTTATTTATACAAATGAATAAGAAATGCAGCTTTTGCCAAAGAAACAGCTCCATCGCAAATTTTAAAAGTACGTCTTACTCAGATTTGAGCTCTGCTGTTGCGGTGGACAACAGTCGAGGACAAATATTTCCCTGGACTGAGTTTGGTCTAACGGTCGAAAGCAGACGCCACAGCGATCGTCCTGAGGCCGCCATACTTGAACCAATGCAACAGAATGCGCTCCCCTTGCGGAGGATATTTTTAACTCCGGGGAGGCAATCGACCGATGACGACACAAGTCGATTGCCTCCCCGGACCTTTTTTAAATTATTTATTTAATATAGAAAAAAAAATAATCATAGAGAAAGTTCATTCTCGGTACAGCATGCCTGAGAAATTGCAGCTTTATATTTTAGACTAAGAAGATGCTAAAGTATTTGTGATTTAACTTGAGTTCTTTGAGTAACACGTTTGCAAGCTAATGATCGTCTTCTACTAGCACTCTAGGCATCTACCAGTTTTGATGAAGACTTTTTCATGCGAATCATGAATTCTTCAAAACCCAAAGACTGGAATGTACGCAGCCTGGATTACATTCAAGATGCAGGACAAGATACGTCCAGTCCGTTTATTGTCAATTAAAAGCACTCGACCAGGTAATTAAATATAGCTTCAAATAACTTGGCAGACATTCCATAACTTAATCAAGTGTCATATATTTATGTGATATATGTCCCCCGAAAGCAGACAACGAGGCAATGAAATAAAGTCAGTAAATATGTGATGATATATTATGTGAGATAAGCAATTGGTAATTCAATGTGTACCGCAGGCTTCATAATAAGCAGATGTCTCACCAGGTACTGATTTTGGTTATTTGACATTTAGCTAGCTTTTGTTTCTTTATTTTATTAACGATTGAAGTAAAATCGGAATTTGGTTTTTCTGTGCTATTGGATCAGTTCATCTACTTCTCAGTCAAGTGTATCTTGTTGGGAAAAGAGGAACAACTCGGCTAACATAGGATACAGCCATTACAATTCTTGTTAACTTCAATGTCTTATATTTTAGCTCCAGTCATCCGCATGCATTTCGAATCGAAAAATTGCTTTTGATAGAATGGAAAACGTCAAAGCCTTATGGAACCTGAACGGTAAATAGCTGAGCTATGACGGATAAATTCAGGCAGTTCCAGTCGCAAAACAGAGGTGAATTGTAGAGGCTAATTTGTAACTAAATTCCAATCCAGACACGTCTCTCGCTTCTTTTTTTTTTTTTTTTATTTTATTTTAGAATTTATTTTACTTGCAAAGACCAGCTTCTATAGCAAACCGTTGGAGAAAAGGAGTTTAAGATAAATATTCCTTTACAGCAAAAAGTAGCATCATCGAGTACTATTCGATGTCTGGAGAATAGTTATTTAGCGGTCACCCATTGCTTTCTCCCTTCCCAATCTTTGGGAATACAAATCCGCTTGTTTTATTGCACAACACTTGTTCCGTATTTCAAATAAAGTGTTGTTAGCTAAAATTCTCGTTCACTACAATGTGAACAGTAAGGAAGCTCTGAACAGGCAAGACCGCCTAACGGAAATCAATTAGGCCATGCTGATCTAAAATTACAAGCAAATATTTCTCTCTCCCTTTTTTAAAATGTTGCGACCGCAAGAAAAATATTTCGATCAGTATCAAACCTTTCACTGAGTAGCTGATAAGCTCAGCTTGAAGCCTGACAACATCTGTTTCAACCCCCTGTACTTGCATATCTCTGAGGGGATGCAATTGATGCCAAGGGTCTCCCAGGAGTTCGTCTGGCCAAGCTCGATGCCGATATCGCCGTCGAAATCGATCTCGCGTTTGCTCGACACCGATCTCCCTTTCGGTAGACACTGATCTTTTGGCGACCGATGGGCCTCTCCAGCGCCACATTAACTCAACTATTGAGCTATCGACTTGTTTATGGGGGACCGGTGTGGGATTTGTTTAACTTGTTCATATCTGTTTGATATCCGTTGTTTGTTTTTGTGTGTGAAAGAGAGAGAGGAGGGTCGATTCATGTGTTTACACACGGACAGGGCCTGTGCTAGGGAATGTTGCGCCCTGGGCGAAACACAATTGCTGCCTCCATGGTCCTGTCCTACCAATGAGTCTACTCTACCCAATGAGTCTACTCTACCCGATGAGTCTGCTCTACCCAATGAGTCTACTCCACCCAATACTGTATATTGGACAACGAAGATGAGAACGTTTCTGAGATTAAGTTTATTGGCTTCCCACTGCACCTCGTGTGTTTACAAACCTCATAGCGACAATCCTCCCTGATATTATGTAAACCTGCACACAGCATTTCAATTGTTTTGAGTAAAGAGAACAAAGCTTAACCATGTCATTATTTTAATATGTGTAGATAAATTGGTAGGAAACTTAGGTACGTATGATTGACCAGAACGAGATCTTTTCTCTGGTTTCATCGTCACTTTAAAAAAATGTAGACTGTCTGTTGTTGCTTTGTTCTCCTGACGGTAAAATCTGGCTATGTATATATTTCAAAATTTATTTCGTACACCTCTTTCAAGCAGATTTGCTACAAGAAAACAAGATGAAATGGATAACAAAGAATAAAACTTTTTCAAAAGTGAATGGTAAGATTTTATTGTTTTTTAAAGATCTTCAAGACAATTATTTGCCACTCATATCGTTCGTGGCATCTTTTTCTTAACACATTCATTTAACACATGGAATACACAGAGAAAGAGGGAAGGAAAGAAATACCTGGTAAAGGAGAGGAGAGAGAGAGACCATCACGTGAGAAAAGAAGATAGTTCCTATCTATGATATATCTATATATCTTTCTGACGGTTGTTCAAAGACTAGAGTCCCTATCTTTGTACAAACTGTCTTTAAAGAAGTCGCTCAAAGTAGAACTCATTAGTTATGATAGGTATCTGATATCTATCCAGATGGCATCCGATGATACTTCGCAATAAAATATTTTATAGTTCAAGATTTGTTTTATCGTATTTTAGAAGGAATGGGTGTTTGAACACACCGTGCCGTTGATCGACATGGCACATTCCTGTCATAAGGAGGGCCGTCTGATTGACTTAATGACTAACATTTAGAAGTGTGAAATCAACAATAAACTTGCTGCAGGTGTCATTTACATGAATCATGAGTAATCACTTAAAAGGTAAAGGTCAATCGTCTTCTAACTTTAGGTCGTTGGCGGATGAGGAGTCAGATACCACACATTCATCACGGCTAGTGAAGCGCATAAGCAACTTATATATATAAAAAAAGAGAGTAAAATAGGAAGAGAAAGTTCAAAAACTGATCCATGTATTTTCTTTTTTCTCTTCTAGTGTCATTTACCCTTTTCTTTTCCTCTCTCTCTCACACATATACATTGAAGTTTGACGCGCACGTGTGAGCTTGCGTGCGTGTGAGTGAGAAAGAGAGCGCGCGACCGAGATAGATGAAATGGAGAAAAAAATCTTTCGTAGCTAGCATCTGTCGCTGCGATGAGAAACGTGGACTTCGCGAGGTTTGTCTTAGTCACGTGACCGACAGCGTGAAACGTCATCGCGCCGCGTCGATCGCCAAGCGCACCGATCTCTTCGCCACCAGCGAGCATCAGCTGATTGGCGCGCCAGTCTGACGTCGCGCGGAACGCACGCGGCATGCAGCTCCTCGGCTTCGTGTGCCAGCTGTTTATCTCGCATCGCTGCCTGTGCCGCCGCCGCCGCCGCCAACTCTTGGAGAGGTCGAACAGTCTCCTAAATCGACAAAGTCAGTAAAAATTACAAGCACCTTAAAGCTGGGACAAGACGGAAGGAAGGTTGTAGTTCTTCCTCCCTGCATCAAAGCGACGCCCTGGCTTGACGCTTCGACCTCGAGGACTGGGAGGTGGTTCAAAGTTCAGCGTTGTCGCGGATGATGTGACGACTTCTGGGATGGAAGGAGAAGAAAGGTCGAGAGTTCACTGCTGTACAAGTCCTGTCTTGTGATGGATCTGTAGTAGCCGGGGTGGCTTCGTCAAGGAAACCTGCTTGTTGCCTGGCGACTTGAGTGCTGTCATCAACCACGACTGTGCAGCTGTGTGTTTACAAAGTGAGTAACCGTTGTTGTATGTTCTCACCCGCCCCCGCCCTCTCCCACCAGTGCTAAGCCTCTGCCAGAGTCAGAACCAATAGGCGAGGAACCACGACTTAGCTCCACGCAGTTCTGGTGATCAGATGTCATCTGTGTGTGTGTTAGGAATGAAGTTTGGTGTTGATGACGAGTGACTCACTTGCGACCACTCGCTCTCACTCACTGTCTCGTTCATTCATTCCTATCTCCAACATCTATATCAAAAACATTGATCACTTACAGAGGCCTTCCTCTCAACATAAACACCCATTGCTAATAATGAGCATTACCATATGTTACTTATTAATTAGTCCCTGTCAAATTAGACATCAACCCACCCACCCAAATATTTGTAAGTATTCTACTTTTCTCGTTTGTTTTATTGTAGCAACGTAGCGTTTCGGTTTCTTTTTTCTTAGGTCAGGGTTAGATGTAAAAATGCATAATTTTTGCTTATTCTGTTACCCTCGTAAATAAAGATGTGTCACTTGTTAATGACTAAATTACTCTCTTAGTGTTAAACCTATAGACAGCAGATTTGATCATTAATAACCACTTAATGACTTCGTACTTGACATAACGAACTGGCTGAAGGCTGCGAGGGCTTTACCAGAAACATTATGAACTGCAGTCATTACGCCAGAGGTCATAATCGTGAACTCAGGTCTAAACACAGATATTTCTAATTAACGAATAGTTTCATGCAGCAGTCCCACTGGCTGAGTCCTTCACAACACAAACGTGTCCGTGTACAATCATGACGTGTGTGTTGTTGACCTTGACCTCTGTAAGGGGATGTTTGTAGGCGTGTATCTCGAGAATGGAAGGGCTGTGTGTTTTCAGACTTGGAGTATCTTTTATTGTGTTTTATCCAATCACTAGAAAAAGTTGCACTCTTCTAACCCTGAGGTACGAGGCTTAAACTCTACAATTCTCCAAAATGTGGATTTTCTAAAAGCACAAAATTTTCTGGCAATTGCCAGGTGGAGTCAATTTTTCTCATGTACAAAAGCACTCAAACATTATTTTATCATTATATCAGCATCCTCATTCAAAAAGCATTTATTTGAAAAAAAATGTCCTTCATTATCCCCATGACAGATATTGCAGTAAAGACACACAATTTCATTATCTGTCCGTACAACCACTTTTTTTGAGAGACATCGTTCGAAGTTCCCACATTTAGTCTTTTTTATGCTTGAGGTAGCCTGTGCAATTTGACCAAAAGCAGGTAATTCACTTAAGAGTCCCAGGACGACTCGTGCAGTATTTCCTATGACTGTGGAGGAAAAACATGATGGGGTAAGTGACTTCAGAGCTTCTCGGGGGATTGCACACAATTAAATATTTGTTTTGAGAATGGTCTGTTGTTCGTGGCTGCATTAAGGATGGAGATATCAGTTCCACGGATCTTAATTAATGTGAAAGCCTGGCAAAACTCTTTTCTTAAACAACTGAAGATTCCTCACCCACCAACAAAAATTATCGTCCTGAAATATCATCTTGTCTTTAAAAGGTATTCCAAAATCCTTTGCAAAAATTATTATAAGCACATGGAGAACATTAGATATAAACCTCTTTCGTTGATATGGACTAGCCTTCCATCAAACACAATCACGTGGTAGTTTCCTTCTCATCATAAATATTGGGGTTCTGTTGGTCCTAAACTCCAACTCTTTCCTGTTCTTTCTTCTACACGCTTTAGGTATACACATTCTGATTGAACATCATCCAAGACAAACGTTTTCGATATGATGAGATAATTAGTTTCTGCATGTTTACATGCCTACATAATTATATCCCTAATGAAATTACACTAGGCCCGTTGTTATGGCTCTTTGACTGTTCGACTCCCCTACAGCCCCCAAAGGTTCTTTGAGGGATGTGGGAGATATGGGGACCTAGACCTCTAGAATATCTACTAACCTCCGAGGTCTGTTTCTATTTACACATAGAATAATTTGCTTCCAAAAGGTGCTGTAGGAATCTTAGAGGACGACTTAACCGCAGCTTCCGGTGCTGGACTATAAGAACAGCAATACTAAACTACACTCCCTCCTCCCACTTAGAACTGTTCTCTTTTTCAATTCCTGTTCTGTCTTGAAGAGTTTAATTATGCATTGCAGATCCAGTCTAGAAACTTCTGATCACCCATCACGATTTGATGGATGTAATGCGGCAGAAGGACTGTGAATGTCCGCAGGAGTGTCTAGCTAGTTCTTGGTACGTCACGTTAAGTCTGTATCCCTTATCGAACAAAGCCGCCTTGCCTTGGTCAGCCTCCCGATCGATTTTTGTTGGAGGGGAGGGTGGGTATGTGGGATGGAGGGACACGAGACGGGATGAGAAGCTGTCGAGGAAGGATGGGGAGGAGTGGCTGGGGTGGAGGGATATGGTTGAAAGGTGATGTTTGGTACAGCAGAGATAGGGGAGTTGAGGGTTTGGCGAGCAGTAGGAGAGGTTCGTATCCACTGCCCGACACTTTGTGGACAGGCTTGTTGCCTTTCATCTCGCTCGTCGGCGTCGCTAGGGGAACCAGCGCCTCAATGTTTTTTTAGTGGAAGAAGAGCTTCTAGATCCGTCCATGATGTGTTTGTGACCAGGTAGTGCGCAGATAGAAGCCGTCGCATGTTCCAGACGGTCAAGCGTGAACCTTGGGTAGCCTCGCTCCCCCTATCCTCTCGACGATGTCAGATGTAGCAGCAGCAGCAACAGCAGCAGCAGCAGCAGCACTCTCGTCTCTTAAACACCTCTGTCGACAAACCGAGATTTCGTTTCCCAGAACGAGCTTCACTGCGCCGTCGTAACTAAACAAAGAGTTCAGGTAATAGCTCGACAAGAGCTATTTCAATTCTCTGTTGCTTTTTTCTTTATTCTTCGTATTCATCTCTGTTCGTGTCTTTTGTCATGTTTCGCTTTGTTTTACATTCTTTTGCTTAAATGTCACCCGTGGCGTCTGTTTGATGTTGTGTGGTAGTGAGGGCGGCGTGGTATTTGCGCGGCGAATTACGGTGTGATCTCGCGCAGTCTCGTGATGATTTTTTTTTCTCAGTGCAGTGACAATAAGAGACAGGAAGAAAATGATAAGCCAACTAGAGAAAAAGGAAACATGTTTGAAGAAAACACACATGCACGCACACGCGCGTAAATATGCAATCACAAACACGAAAAACACTCAAACGTTCCTTTATAGTAGCGGCGCATTTCACGCAGGCGCGCGGTTGTACACACACACAGACATACAGAGGTAGAAAGAGATAGGTTAATGTAGGCACAATCCTCCGGGTTTCAAATGTACTAATACCCCCCCACACACACACACCATCAGAAGCCGAAGCTGCAGTGGTTGTAGAGGTCCTTGCTGTAGCAGTTGGCGCCGTGATCGATGTCGTTAATGGCGCCCGTTACATTGTATCCGTGAGGCTGTGCAGATCGTCGGCCGTTTAACCCTGGCGCCTGTAATAACTGCAATAAATGAGACCCCCGAGATCGCGATGCATAAACACGACAGCTGCAGTACAGGGACAGAGTGACAGATGGTTTGTGGTGGTGGTCGTCGTCATCGTTGTCGTCGTCCTCAATGCATCTTGCACGTGCTCACCCGTCTGTTTACCTGTGTAGTTCATCTACTTGATAGATTTATCACGTGACGGGGTCCGTAGTAAGGATCTCTTGCATTGGTCTCATTCATTCCTTTATTACGGACACACTAATTAGTTATGTCTATCTACTAACCCGCTGCTTCAACCCTTTTCTCGGTCCTGAATGCTCCGGTGTCACTATAGTATGGCATATGTATTCCATAAAACTCTACTGGTTAAAAAGAAAAGAATGGAAAATGAAAGAACTTGAAAAATTAGTCTGTAGGCAGCAAGAGGGAGAGACAGAGCCGGATCTGGAACAAATATTTAGGAGGGACTGGGACCCCGCCCGAGATGGATGCTGGTTAGTGTGAGACGTTTAGTATCTGTCCGTTAGTAATGATGTTTATTAAAGGATTTGGAATGTTATCTGTACCGCCTGTGTTAGCATTAAGATTGTTGTCTTTATTCTCCTTCTTTTGCTCTTTCTCTTCCATCTCTCTCTTCCCTCTCTTGTCTGTCTATCCTATCTTTCTCATTTATTCTTGGCGCAGCCACGTATATCCACAACGGGCGGCCAGGTTACAGATTCATGGGCGCTCACCATGGTCTTCCATTCATACATGACAGCAACAGGTGTTGGTCACAGCAGTCTAGTGAATCAAATTGCGTTGTGCGTCATCCCACGTGCGTTGGACACAACGGAAAATCAGTCAGCCGGTCGTTGAGCTCTATTGGCGACCAGGGCGGTCCTGTCATTGTTCACATGTCATTGCCATGCGTGAAATAATAAGACCAGCCAGTGGGTTGGGTGCGGTATTTTCGTAATTAATGTGTGGATTTTGGCATTTCAGTAACACTACACCATCATGCACTTACATGTCATCACTCATCAGTGTGCCGCACAGTCGATCGTCGCACACAATCATTTATTATCTATCCTCACAGTTTATATATATATATCTACACCAGGGGTGGAGAATGTCATCTGATCTGGCTTTGGGTACACAATGACTAACACTTATCTGAACTTAACCTTCATCACGTCATCAATGTTCAAACAGGCACATCTGAACATTTAAAAATGTTAGACAGATATAACCAAATATAATTAGGAAATGAAATGTTAAAAAGGAATCATTTACATACAACATTTACACCAAGGTTGGACATTTGTAATTTTACAACCTAGCTTTCATCGCTGTCGCAAAAGTCAGACCATATCCACTATCACCACTATCACTCTCGATTTATTTCATCGAACAGTTCACAAAAATACTCCACGGTTCGAATCCCAAGTTGTTTACAGCGCCGTTCAATTAGCTCGCATCTATTTGTCAGTCCTGTGCTGACATAAAGGTTTTGATATTTGAGCAGTTTCTTTTTAACAATGATGGGTGGGTGAGGAATATCTTACTTAGAGTGTTAGGAATGCTCAGATAACGCTTCGAATGCTCTTCATGCGCGCGTGTGTATATATATATTGTATAAGTGTGTGTTGATGTGCATCATCGATTGCCTTGTCAAGGCCTCAGTCCTTGTTTTTTTTTTTTCGCCTGTGGTCACGCACATTCTACAGAAATATTTCTCAACGTCACGAAAACAAATCCGCAAGAACTGATTTTTATTATATAAATCGTGACGAAAAAAAAAAACGATAGAAACAACAAGAGCGGAGAGAGAATAACGTGAACTAAGTCACAAAGCTTGTACATGATCTATAGGTCGGTACACTATTTTGCCTCACTTCTGACACCATTTCTGACAATTACCAAACGTGAGAGTGAGAAGAGATGTATTTTCGCGATTCATCACCACCTCTCCCCCGCCTTGCTAAATTGTGCATACCTCCGAAAGTTTTTTTTCGCTCCTACCTTCCGCCCACCAGTTCTGCTAGTCATGGTGCAGCTAATGTTTCTGTGACCTGAGGGCATCTTTCCTAGTCTTCGACCTCACACGTGAACCAAATTCTCATATGACACCCAAGAGTTGTCTCCAAGAGAGATGATGTTCTTAAGAAAAATATTGTAACTCTTAAAACAAGACAGGAAAGGAGGATTTCGTCGCTGCTGCTGCTGCTGCTGGTGCTGGTGCTGCTGCTGCCGCTGCTGCTGCAGGAAATTGAAAGCAATACAGAAGATAAAATAAGGCCAGCCTACCAGAAACTCGATCTTTAATCGAAGATAAGGACACAACGAGATTGGGCCTCGCACAGCTCAACGCTCGCACGTTTTGTTTCCACGGAAACAAAAGGCAAAAAAATGAAAGAAGAAGAGTTGAAAATGGTGTCAACGAGAGGAGGGGGTGGTTAATACACTTTGATCGTCAGTGGCAGTAAGGGAAGGGGTGGCTATCTGCGAAGTCAGCCCTCGAATCTTCAAAAAACGTTGCATCGTTTGCGACCTGAAAATATTTTTCTCGATTTCTTTTCTCGTGGTACTCGTGTGCATGCATGAAGAGCTGATTATAGCTGTACTGTTTACAGTCCTGATGCTATATTGTATCAACATTTTTAAATTAGCTTGTAATTATGCAGTAGGGACTTAATACGGAGATGGCATAAGAAAACTGCTTTCGCATCTGCTGCTGTTCAGTGTTAGGAGAGGGAATAGAACTGCAAAAATTTACGAAAAAATTAAAGACCAACATCAATGGTTTGCGTTTGTTCCAGATATCGGTAGATATAGCCGATATAAACCTAACATGTAAAGTTCAGCCTCCAAAACCCATTCGCTAATTAATTATCCGGTGTGATTCGCACCTGCGATCAACGAGCGCTAATAACTGTACTACGTCACGTTGGTACACCATTCACAACACTGCCTGCAGTCAACACCGATAGGAGAGAGAGAAGGAGCGACAGTTTGGATTATTCGGATGCTGACAGTCTACATTTCTCGTGGTTCTGAAAAACTGTTACTTTAGCACGAGAAATGCAGACTTTCAACGTCCGAATAAACCGAACTTTGGTTATGACCTCTTTGCTGACCGTAGACCGTCTTCGTCCAAAAACTTTGCGCATGCGTACCTCGTGCATGAGCGCTTATGTAAACTGATGTTTTGCGAACATGGAGCTAAAAAAACAGTCGGAGGAGGGGGGCAGGTAAGCCCCTTGTGGCGCTGAGAAAACAAATTGGAAGCTGATCCTGTCCCCTTTGGGCGAAGACAAACAGCCTCCTTGTATAGTTGTCTCGCGTGCCATGGACCACTCATCCGTGAATCTCGCTTTTTCTTCATCTCACTCATAAGTGGAACCTGCGGATGTTAGCAGGCGAGATCGCATAGGAACACTAGGACAGAACACTGTCGCCCTGGGTTCTGATCTCGGTTCGGGACGCTCTCTGTATGGGACACTTGTTCGCAGGACCAGCCATCGGGAGCTTTCTCCGGGTACTCCGGTTTCTTCCAATTCCCTCTCCTTTCATAGTACGAAATTCCCTCTAGGTGGAAGCACCTTCCAACCAAAGCAATCACTCAGCCGTTGACAGGGTACAAATAGTCTCTGAGAGCCGGTGGTGCAGTGTAGAAGTCAGTCTACCCCGCTGTTGTTCCGCTTGAGCACTAGTGTGTTCATTACCTTCGCCATCAGTTGTCTCTCCCGGGAATCAGAAAAACGAAGCAGATGAAAGGATGATCAACGGCCTAATGGCTGATTACCAATGAAGCGTATATGGGATTACCAAGGTAATCGCGTACAGGTGTGCGGGTCACCATGGTCAGCAGAGCTCTACAGTTTTGCTGATTTATTTTTAATTGCGTGAGTTTCCCCGAGGAGTACTTATCTTAAAGGCCACCACACTCTCCAAAGTATGCAGTTTGCTTTGCAGTTCAGCAATGAATTTTTTCCGGCCAAAGGTTCACTCCTATCCGCTTTCCTTGAACAGCTTCGAACATGTCTGAGGAGATGAGGCACCAATGCAGTGACGACGAGCTGTCCTGAGTTCATATCTCATCTCGGGCACGCCCTTCTTTCTGCCAATGGCACCTGTTTACAAGACCGGCTGCTTTGTTATTCTGTCTTTAGTTGCTGGCGTAGGGTAAAACACCAAAATTCCATTCCTTACTTCGTCAACTTTGGTCTCACGCTTTGAAGTTAAGCAGCTCTCTGGGGGGAAGAGGAAATTGCTGTCTCCCGAACAGTCGAATCTTTCCCGTCCACCCTTGCGCCTTTGGCAAAGAGCCTGAAGGATGGTGGACAGAAGCTGAGTCTGTCTGCCTGTCTTTCGCAAGAGTCTGGGTAGTAGACATCACAGCTCTGGCTAGCCGATAACAATGTAGGTGTCGCCTCGGACAGATCGATGGCGGCTACTTCCACCTGTCGACCCCCTTTCTCACTCCTCCCGCCTGCTTCCAGGCAGTTTACGTGCACAGCGTACTTCTGCCACTGGTAGAGAATGTTCTCGAAATTACGCTCTTCTGGTGTCGTAAGAAGGCCATTTCCTTCAATCATGTCATTGTCTGGATCCGTCTTTATAATCTTTTAGCACCTAACAGGTTTATAGACTGTATTCATCCCCCCTGCACTGTCCTCTTTTTCTGTCATTCAAAGAAGAAACGGGAATAATTCATTCTTCTTCTTTCCTTCCTTCCTCCAATTATTCATTCATTCCGCCCCCTATTTCTCTTTTGAATGGGAAAAATTACATTGCATCCAAAAATCTTTGTAGTGATGTAGTCTCCATTGGAAAGTCTTCGGGACGTCTTTGCGGACGAAGATGGACAGATGGCGCCGTCTCGGCGGGGAGTCAAGAGCATCACGTGGGATTGAAGACAAGATCGACACGCGAAGACGCGAGAACAGGCTATCGACAACGAGAATGGGAATTTACTTCTAATCAACATCGTCAGTCCGCAGAGATGCGTGGTCGTGGAGTAAACAGTTTAAAAACTAATATCACTCCGCGCTGGATCCCGCGATGCTTGGGACGCACTGCAGGAAGGACAGTCCTGTCGAAATGTAGCAAATAATGTGGCTGGTGGGACTTGCTGATAATATGATTGGTTGGTTTATTTGTTTATTCATGTTTTGTTTGTTTGTTGTTGTTTTTTGTTTGTTTGTTTGTTTGTTTGTTTGTTCGTTCGGTTATTATTTTTTTGTTCGTTTGTTTATCTATTCACAGGATTTGTTATTCGTTTGGTTTATTTGTTTGCTTGGTTTTTTTACGTTTGTCTTTTCATTTGTTTGTTTCTTTGTTCTGTTGTCTTTTTGTTTTTTGATTTGTTTGCTCTGTAGTTTGTTTTCTTTATTTGTTCATTTGTTTGTTTTCTTGCTTTTTTATTTGTTTAATTTTTTTAAGATTTTTTTTTGTTCTTTGCTTCATCGTTTGTTCCTTAGTTCGTGTATTTATTTGTTTGTCCATAAGTGTCTTCGTTTGTTTGTTCTCTTGATTATTCTTTTGCGTCTTGGTTTGTACCTTCATCCCTTTTCCCTTCGTTTCTTTCTGCATGCATATCTAGTCAACCCGAGCGAGAAATTAATCAAGCCGATAGGACACTAGTCACTATACTTTTGTTGTCAGAATAGAGACTGCCCAGCTGATGCTTTCCACGTGCAGTACCACCTTCCCTACCCGAAATGCCCCATCATCTGTTCTCTTCTTTCACACAAAATATCATTTTATTTGTGGTCGTACGAAACGATCGCGCATCCCTGATCCTCATTACTGCTACGGGCTGTGTGTTGTCTGTGTCCATGATGTTCATGACTTTTTATGACCACTGTAAACAGAAAGTGGTCAACAACACGGATGTCAGGATACTCTTAGGTTGTCAATGCGTATCTGTCCACAAGCGTGACATCACAATTTTGACCTCTGTCTGGTGATGTTGGGGAGGGGAGGGGAGGATGCTATGTATTGCAAGAATGGAGAGGGGACAGCTATTCATTTATATTTGTGGAAATAATATGTTGTACTAACATTTACCCAGCTGCTAAAAAAATGCATCCTACTAGATCTTTAAAGGTGGAAGTTACATTTCACAATTCATATATCCACCACAATTTTCACATCTCCTTTCAATCCCTCACTTTTGTCTACTGAACTGCTCATTCCATGTCTGTTTTTAATGTTTCTATTTCCCAGGTATTTACCTGCTTCCTACTGTTAATATTTTTATTTTGTCTAGAATTGTGTAAAATACATGTGATTTATTTTTCTTATCCTGTAGTTCTAATTCTCTACACCTTTATACATTACGAATTCGCCTGTAACCACACAATTATTATCATTGTGCTCGCTAATGTTTATTCCATTATTATTCTGCAGGTGCGTGTCGAGGTCATTATGACGGAGTCATCGATATTATTTTGTCTTTTTACGGAAATTAAGTGGAGACCTTGTTGGACAAGGGTGGCAATAGACAGATCCACTTCAGCTGTAGAATCTGCATCAGCCTTGCGCTCCAACAAATTCCATCGATTTCCACGGAAACCCTGACAGCAGCCTGGCTTAATCCAGAATATTTCAACAAAGAGAAGAAAAGAAGGAGCCTTTTGTGACAGAAAAAACACTATTTCGATTGTCCGAGGGATCTAAATTCTAAATATTGCTGGTGGTTAGGACCGTTAACGCAGAAATTTAAAAAAAAAATTGGGAAAAACAAGTCTGGTGTCTACAACTAAAAAGTATATTCTCTTAGTCCTCTTTTTTCATTCTCGAAGGACGTAGGTCTTTGCAGAAAACCAAGAAACATCTGGCATTTGACAATAATAGTGTGAGCCTGTGGAAACCTATTTCTAGTCTGAGAGAACAGACAAGCACGGTTTATTCCTTGCTGAAATTGCCAGACGTTGACAGATATCAGGAAGCTTTCACCCAAAAAAGCAGGATTGGATATTTTCAACCACATACCGAAGATTTCATGTTAGGAATTTACAGAAATGTCACGCTGTCCGCCAAACGCCATCCTATACCATGATGCATCGTTGCAAATGGTTCCGTCAAAACGAAGCTGAAAGGGAGCTACAATGTCTTGTTAATTTTTGGATTGAAGTCATGTTTGTCTGGCAGTAAGACATCCCTCGCACAGCTACAACCTCAACCAACATGTCGGCTGGGCTCTTGTTGCGCAGTCTGGGCATCCTGTCCGTGTGCGGCGCCATTGCGGGTGAGTAGCAACTTCTCACAGTCTGTAGTGCGTGAGCTGGACTTTGATTTTCACCCGGAGTTGATGAGTGTGTGAATTTGAAAAGGTCTTCAACATGAAACCGTTATTTGTGTTTCCATGAGTGCGATGGGAACAGTGTGTGAAGCCGTGCGATGAGATTGGCGAGCACATATCTGTGTTTTTCGTTCTCAGTCCCTCCCTGCTGAGAGTCGGCGTTAGCTTTTCCACTTTGCGAAAAGAAATCAATTACTTGGGGGAAAAAAAAAGAAAGAAAAAACACAATCATCGTATTTCCTGGTCTTCGATAACTTTTCTTTGCCGTCTCTTTGTCTCTGTCTCTCCCTTCCATCTCTCACTCTCTCTGCAGAATTTTTCGGTCACACTTTCGCCTGACTTCCTTTGGTTGTCTGGTTCTTTCTCTACCTCTTTGTGTCAGCCTCTCTCTGTATGTAATTCTCTTTCGCTCCCTCTAGCTCTATCCCGTGCACGTGCGTGTGAGTGCATGTGTGTGTGCGCGCGCCAGCCCCACGTTGACTGAATAAAATTAATCAAGGCGTCTCTGCGTCAAGGCACACGGCAGGAGTAAGACAGGGAGGGAAATCCTTGGCCAGACAGGCCTCCTTGTGCTGAATAACGATGAGGAGCTCTGTAGATCGCCATTCGTGAACCACTGCACGCGTCTGCTCGACCCTTGTACTCTGGGGGGCGAGAAAGTGTGTGCCTGGAGGTAACACCTTGCTGAGTATTCACAAATTATATTTTACATTAGCTCAGCCAAAACCCCAACAGACGACGGTTATGAATTCGGCTAGACTCTCAAATAACCAGATTCTTTTTTTCAATTCTTGATTAGAAAATAAAGGTACAAGAAATCGGAAGAACGGAAAAATATAGACTCGAAGTAAGGGTTAACAACCTTCACGAGGCTAGCTGATACTTGCCCCAGACATCTGATTAGAGTGTGGGCCAGCCAAGACTATGGAAGTAAATAACGAAGGGAGAGATAAAAAGAAATGTGAGCCAAGTCCTTCCTGATTACAGAGGCAAGGAAGGGGGTGGGTGCCTTGAGAGAAATATTGGTCGGCTGGTCCGGCAGTCGTAATTAAACCTGATGCCAGCGTGAGGGCGAGTTGCTCTTCCTGTACAGCGTCTGTCTGACGAGCGGACAGACCTCCAGACGACGACAGTCCTTTACTGAGCCTTGTAGACATTCTACACTGCCAGAGCTTGTTGATAACAGAAAGCGACATAAATATCACACTCTCACGACAAATGAGAATAACAAACCACTCGATCATCAAATAGCAGATGGTAATACAAGGTATGTAAAAAGCATCAGACAGGGTAAATTATGCCCTTCTGATGTGATTTACAAAATGATTGAGATTTTGGTCTCTCTTTGAGTTCACTTGGCAAGGGCTAGAGTGCGCGCGCAGCTTTCATAGGTAGTAAATGCCTTCCGGTGTTCGGTACATCCGTTTACACATGGCGGAGACAACGTTTTAGGAAGTGATTGCAGCTCTCTCTCATCTGATATTCAACGGCGGTTGTGCACCCATTACAGACCTCGTCAAATCTGAGTTTCGAATTGGCCAAAAAATTAATTCATTAAAAAAAAAAAAATAATATAAAGAGAACCTGCCCGTCTGTGTGTGTGTGCGAGAGAGAGAGAGAGAGAGGGAAAAAGACAAATCTCTAATATTTCCTTATTGTCTTTTTTTGTCTGTCCATCTGTATTTGTCTGCTGCACACTGTTTAAAACATGTTTCTATTCAATTTAACTTTTTTAAAAAATTGCCAATTTGCAAGTCAGATTCGCATCATCAGTGAGTTATTAATTATACCATTTGGGCTTTTTATATTCTTGATGTCGGAAAAAGGTAGTTTGACAATGAATTGTTAAACTGTGTGGTAACTGACCAAGAAAAGATATTTGATGGAAGGGTGTTGGTGTGTGAGGATACGGAAGTGAATGTGTGTATAAGAAAGGCTAGAATGATGGGTTAGGGTGGGTATAGGGGCTGTGTTGGGAGGAGGGAGGTGAAAGGTATCATAGGGGTGTGGAAGTCGGCGTGCAACCTTATAAACTTGTTTAGTGTTTTTGCTTTATATATGGGAATACAGGGGAATTATAAATGAAAATGTATAGACTTGGGTATGTAGCTAAAGTTGAGGAGATTCTCGCACCGTTGCTGTAGCAATAAAAGATGTGTGTGTGTGTGTCTCTCTCTCTTTCTCTCACTATCTGTATGCGCGTGTGTCTGTGTGTGTGCTTGCTCTCACGCATACGAAGAGATGGAGAAAGAGACTTATGACTACCCGGACCACCATCAGCGATGCTTGACTCACTGTCACATGAGTAGCCAGACAATGTCCAGCCTCCCGCAGCGAAAACACTGCTGGGTGCGTGCAAATCACGTGGGCAGGCCTGACTGACCCTCCATACACTACACCAAAGCTCACTTATCACGAGCCCTGCGAGTCTTTCGCCTGAGAATTTCCCAAATCTCTTCCGAAAGCCGGTTTAGCAGCTTTATGATCCCCAATTAGGATCCGGTCCATCCGTGTCGTGGATTCCATTTTTTTCGGGTATTTTGACGAAGACATATTTTGAATAAAACACATTTTTAGTTCCCAAAGAAAATGGATTACCATCTGTAGCTAATGTCAAACTCGAAAACAACATTTTTCAAATGCACTGGTTTACGATAAATTACTTCCAAATTTGGAACAATAGCTACCACCACCCTCCATCACAGACCCTCAAATATCAATATGACCAGGAAAAGGTCATATTGTAAGAACATCCCCTCGCGTCGTCAAGGCAACAGCGAATTGGAGAACTGTGAGCTTTCGTTAATTTTTCGTACCTTATTTCCAGCACGAGCTCCCAGTTTCTTATTTCATGAACTCGGCGGTTAGCTTGTTTGTGAATGTGTCGCTTCATGAGTGTGGCACTTGACACTAACTTGATGAAGACCTGATGTCCTTCCGCCAGGCCAGCGAGTAACCTGTTTCAGATGATATTGTTTGTGTGTTTGTGTTTGTGTGTGTGTGTGTGGTATCTGCGGCTAAATAGCTCAAGATAAAAATGTTCCTCTGAAACAATACTTGCGAGACCAGTTTGTTGAAGTGAGACGTTCTTGTTTCTTTGCTCTATACATTGGCAGACACTTGTTCAGTCAAGCGTGACTTTTCATTCAGAATGTATCTTCCCTCTTGTCTTTTCCTTTCTTGTGTCAGACGTGGGTAGTCGAAGATCGCAAACTCAAAACCGCACACAACCCATCCCCTCCCCTTCCCTCCTGCATTGATCTATTATTTCCTTCTGCGCCTAATCACCGACCTTTACCTTGATGTATAAATAATCAGCAGTCGCTATGGTTCCTTATAACTATCTCCTCTCTGCTTGTTTACTGGTGTCGATCTGTGTGGAAGTATTGTCTTTTGGGGTCACATTTCCTGTTTCAATCATCTTTTGTTACTAAAAAAATGAAACAAAGAGTATCCAGTAAGATTATTTAACACTTTTTCTTTCTCGTGTAAGGATTTACAAACCCCCCACTCAAAATGACTATAATCAGAATGACAAGCAATAATTTCAAAATAAACCCACTTTCTAGAAATGACAATTCATTAAGCTTTAAGCTATCCGATGGGATTTACCTGAGGCTGGGATATTTTTAGCTGAAAACAGTCTCTTCTGAACTTGAGGATGTCCCCAGATTATCGCTTGTAAAAGGACGTGGAGGATAAACAGAGTTCTACAATAATTCCCTTCCTAAGCTCTGAGTTACCCCTTTCCCTAACCCTTCCTTCCCATCCAAACTTACAAAAAGTACACGTAACCATGAAAAGATATCCACTATTGGATAACGGAATTAATTCTTGAGTAGTACAAGCTACACCAGACTGGTGGTCAGAAATTAAAACTTTTGTATGGCTTTAAATACCCAGCCAGTGCCAATATGTCATGGCTTTAAGCTTGTCCCCAAAGTTGAAGAATTGAAAAGAGGGTCATCCTCGACGGATACAGAATCTACTGGCTATGTATAATAGCAAACTTGGAGCTAATTCCTAAATAGTTATCTATAAAGAAGTAATGAAAATAGAAAATAAACTCCTCGACATGGATACTGTAGAGTTTTGGAGATAGGGTTCGGGGTAAGCCAATGCTCCGTAAAAAACATACTTGTGTGACGTCACATGCTTTGTATGAACAGCTTGAAGTATAACACAACTGCTGTTGAAACAGTGTCAGCAGCATGTGGCCGGCCATCGATTGAATGGAGGTTGTGTTCTCATTTTCAAAAGAAAACGTTCACTGAACTTTAAGACCAGCCCCACCTGTAAATTCCCGACTTCCTTGGGCGTAGAAGGTGTAGAATCTGTGCGTGGGGCAGACTGTCGACACCACGGCGCCATCTTAAGGTGTGAGGTTCCATTACAATAGCGTTTACAACTCCTTTTGCATACAAAGAATTCTTCTCACCGTCTGCCGAAGTTTATGGGCACTTGTGTGGACAATGGACGCAGACGTTAATATAATCTAATATAAGCCATCTACTCTGTTTTGTGCTCTCGCTGTCCACATGTTGTGAATAAGTTCAAAGCTAAAGTGCAGCTGGTGGAAAGTTAACATAGAGGTTTTTATTTCAAAGAGTAAACGTTGAAAAGGACCTCAGTCTGGTTTCTTTTCTATGGGATGTCCAGGAGTCCAACATCTTCACCTCAGACTATTCAGAAGCCCATTAAATACAGTCTCCCTATTTTCTGCTAAGAAACCAATACGAAAAAAATACTGAAGAGAGAGATGCAGAAGATTTAAATGAAGACACAGACGAAAACACACTCACGTGCGTGCACGCGCGCACAGACATGAAGGTGAAGGGCGGACTGCCAGGTCCACTCATTGATCATCCGTGTTAAGCTCGCTGCCCCTGCGCCATCAATATCATTCAGTGGCACGAGGTCCGCTAATACAAGCGAGCAACTGCTTCGAGTATGTGTCGGGAGAGAAAAACAAAACTCTGAAATCAATCAAATCCAGCTCGGTCGTGTAAAAACAGATTGTCGGGTCACGCGGTGAGCGGGATAAAGGAGACGAGAACCATGAGCAATACGGGTGGTTAGAGCTGCTTTTGTGTGCGAGTTTATTTGTGTGTGCACGTGTGTGTGTGTATGTGTGCACGTGCGTATTATTGTGTATTTTGCCTCTTTGAATGTTCGTAACTACGAGTAGAGTGCTCAGTATGGGCGTTTCTGCGCCTTTTATTTCGTCGTGAAGTATTTGTAATCAGATTCAGGAATTTGCTTGTGTCGTGGGTGGTGTGTGTGTGAGAGAGAGAGATGGGTAGAGATTTAGAAGTCTGTGAGTGCTGTCACCTGTATGTGTGCAGACAAATGAAAGTTGCAAGTTTCTCTCTCTCTCCTCAATCCTTCCTGTTCATTCACATATCACTTCATATGCGAGGCTCACCCCAGCTTCCACCCCAGTGTGTGTGTGTACTTTCATTACTGTTTTTTTTTTTTTTTTGTGACTGAGTGCTCGTGCATGAGAGAGAGAAAAAGATAGAGCAGGTGGAGGGAGGCAGGTAAACAATTTAAGTCCAGTTGCTATGGCGACAGGCGCCGCAAGGACGTTCTTTATCGTCGCAACTAGGCCAGATAGGAACTAGCAAATCAGATAACATTTCGTAAGTCGGGAAAACATCTTTTTGGTTGAAGCATGAAGCAACAACAACAAAATAAGAAAGCAATCATATGCAATCATTAGCTCTACAAGTGCATTATTCCTAGTAAGTGCTTCTGAGACCATTTTTATGCCAAAAATATCTCAGACCTGCTTTCGAAAATTGTCCTTCTTTGCCAAGCAAAGTAGTGTCGAGCTTTCTAGCCGTGAAAAATTTCTGGTTGAGAATACAGATATACGTAAAGTTCAGTTTCAGATATCGATAAAGCAATACTACTTTACACTAGTATTTACAGACTTGTTTTGGGTAAGTAGTTATGGAGGTAGAGAGAGAGAGAGAGTGACAGAAAGGGATTATACAAAATGTAGCATTTCGTGATGGAAAAATAAGAAAGATTCAAAGAGAAAAAGGTGGAAAGTGATATCAGTGTGGTTTGAAATCTCTCCGGCCTCTTCAGCGGTTTTCTCGGCGCTGTCGTGATTGTGTGACGTCACCAAACGCCACCACGTAACGCGCTTGTGCGCACTAGGTCCGCGACCCGCTCTTAATTACCGGCTTATCTTTCCTTTGCAATCAATAATGCATGCTTCCTCGCGGGTTGTCTCACCTTAGTTCTAGCGGCGCTGTACTCCATCAAATGCCGTTACCGTCGTCGGGCCGTGCCTACGTCAGACTTAACGGCTTTGGTGCCGACGTATGTTGTAAAGCTCGTCTCACAGTCACAAGCTTTTTCCAGGGCGCGTTCAAAACAAGGCCGTTCCCTCGGTTATAACTTTTATTGCTTTATTTTATTTGTTATTATTTTTGTTTGGTGGTGTTGTTGTTCTCTCGCTGCTGAATTTTTCTCCTTGGTGGGATTTTTTTTCCCTTATCCTGTCCTCTCTTATTTCAGGTATTCGCAGAACCCTCTAATGAAATTTATGTTGCAAATATTGATTCTTACTGACACAATAATACATGATTTTTAACGTTGTATTTGTACTGTTTTAAAATTGCTTTTGTTGTTATTATAATTATCGTAAGATTGTTGAACTGTTAATAAATAAGTCCCGAAATCGTGCAGAAAAACATAAGTTGTTTGATGAAACCGCTGGACACGTTTTTGGTGTGAAAATTATAAACAAATAAAAAAATGCTGCAGGGTAAGACATTTGGACACGCACAACCCAGTCAATAAGTGAGGATAACAACTGTAAATAAAGGTTTATCGTAAAGAAGACTAACCACAAACATGCAGGCAGGAACCTTTATCGACCTCCACCGCCGAATATTTGTCTACAAGACATTTATCCACTAACCGCGAGTAGCAGGATGTGGCTTGTTGGCCAGACCGTTAACATTTAGTCGTGCGCGCCATGTAGGCGTCTCCTTGGCCACGGGCAGGGAGGAAGGGAGGGAGGAAAGCAGTGTACTTGCCTCGACACGCCCTTGTCGGGCGGCACTTGCACCTCCGGTGAGTTAGACGTTGAGACCTCGAGCGGGTGGAAGAAGGCTTGTCACTCTCCGTTGGGATTTAAAAGCAAGACGACGTCTGTTTTACGATCAGAAAATCGATCGACCTTCGATCTCGTGTGTACAGCTGCTGATTACGGGTCCTGCATGTCGATTGCCTCCAGAAAGAAGAGGTCGTGTGCATGCCCGCCCACCCATGAATTGTCAGTGACGTCATGATGGTGTTGGTGAGGTGTGGTGTGGAATGTTTCATGCCTGCCTCTCCAACACCCAGCTGGCAGCTCCATCTCTCGACTGCCTGTCCGTCCGGCTTTTACTTTTCGTGAATGTTCTACATTAGCGCAACGCCCATTCCTTCGTTTATAGACTTCAAGACCATACTGAATGGTTCACGATTTTTTCAACGGGTGTAAATAGATAACGCAAAATATTTATAATGTTTAAATTTAATTGTTTTAAATCCAGCCTTCCAAGAAATATTCGTTTGGAAGTTACTCCCATTGGACCTGTAATCAATGCCAGGAATAAAATCTCGCTTGAGTGCGGTAAAGCGGTGTTACGTCACTCTAGTGCTATGCCGCCCACTGTGGCTGTTGTCTCCCAGGTGAACGATTAGATTTCATTGGACAATTTTCACTGCACGTCATTTAAATGAGTAATTGGCAAGAATGTCGTCAGAGCACCAAAAATAGACTCGATGCACGTGTGATAAGAGCACTGCTCGAGGCTCATCATGTCTGTATTTCTAATGTCCCTTCGTTTCCTCTCACTCACTCACACCACGAACTTGTATTACTGGACTGCTGGCAGACGATTTTTTTCTAGTTAACTACTAAAACGAGGCATGATACTACACAGCTTCCGGTTTAGTCACATTCTTTGTTTAGGTTCACCGAGACTAACAGCGGAGAACGTCGCAAGAGGCTAAGCGTTGGTCTCGGCAGACAGACAGCAGTCCACCTATACACGTCCGTGCTCACACGTGTGTGTATCTCTCTCTCTCTGTGGTATGTGTATATTTCTGTGTGTGTGTGTGTGTGAGTTGAACACAATAAATACCTGTTACCTACACCTGGCTCATTATTTTTGTTTTTCTATTTGAGAAACCTGCTGACTCAGAACTTTGAGCGTGTCTGACGCCATCAATGACGTCGACTGAAAGAAAGAGAAGTTTTGCGTCATCTTATAATTACGTATGTCCAGACTTTCCGTTCCTCCACTAGTGTCGTTCTCATCCAGTTCACAAGAGAAGCTCGACCCTGTCACACCATGTCACATCTGCTTTGCTTTTGTTGTCAGCTGAGTAACGTTGCCATAGATGCTTCTAAGCTTCCGCCGCGAACAACAAACAGCGCGCTTATTCTTTTTCTACCCCAATGACATCATCATCATCATCGAGAAAACAAAAATACGACAGAAAAAAAGTGGTTTCTAACAGACTCGCCAGCATTCATGGGTGGTTGTTTCGGATCCGACAGGAGGCGGCCGATAGACCGGATTGTTGAAAAACCTTCGTGGGAGAGGGTGGCGTCAGCACGTGGTATGCCACTGCAACTCCCTGACTTCGAGCCTCATAATAAAACCACCGTGGCGGAGTCCTGGAAGCTGTTGCGAAGCATCTTTCCGGACTTGATCGAGTCAGCCTTCCTGGAGATGTGCCGCCGCGTGCCGCGCCTAAAGCTGCAGTTCGGCAACGTCAACGACGACGACGAGCAGGAACGACACATGAACTTCCTGAAGCACGTCTGGGACGTCAGCTTCTTCTTCGACCAGTTGCTGCTGTATTTGCCCTTCAAAAGCAAACTGGAGGAGTGTTCCTTTCACATTGGCCTCGTGCACGCCAGCGTGGAGGTGCCGGCGTGGTATGTGGACCTCTTTCTCGTGGAGTTCATCCGCGCGGCTCAGGAGACTGTGCAGCTGGAGTGGACTCCAGCGATGGAAAACGCCTGGGCTGTGTTCTTGAGATATCTGTGCTACTACATGAAAGACGCCATGATCTTTTAGCTAAGCTTTTAGCTAATTGTTTCAGAGTACGAGATACATGAAAAACGAGATAACTTAAAAATGGCTTGAAGAACGAACAAAAGAGAAGGAAAGAAAGAAAGAAAGAATAAAGAGTGGTAATAAAAAAATAAACAAAAATAAATAAACGAAAAGAAAGAAAGAATGAAATTTCAAAATTGGTATGAAGAAAGAACAAAAGAAAAAGAAAATAAAAATTTTTTTTAAATGAACAAATAAGAATACTAAATAAACTAAAAAAAAAATTAAATAAACATAAAGGAATGAATAAATAAACTTTAAAAAAATCGTAAAAATTAAATGAAGAAAAATTACGATAAAAAAAACAAAGAAAGAAAGAGTGGCACTATTATAGGATGGACTAAAAGAGAAAGGGTAGATTAGAGAAATGTGGCACAGAACCATTTTCATGTTTATTTGTGAGTTATATGGGAAGACGGATGTCTTCTCACTATGCAAGGCTTGAACTGAAAAGATGACGATTCGTTGTTGTTCACTTTTATGTTGTGTTTGCTGTGACAAAGATTTGTAACCGCATCTGCTCAATGTAGATGTTGATTTTTTGGCAAAACAAAACATAGTTGTTGTTGATTTTGCGCAGTAGTACCTGCGTCTGTGTGTGTGGTTCTTATTTTTATTTATTTATTTTTTTTTACTTTGTTTTCTTGACCGCTGAATTCATCCGTCTTTTCATCCTGACATCACAAAGCAATGACTCTGCAGTCGTAAAGGACGATCGCATCATCGTGGATTAGTTCTTGATGTCCGCAGATCATTTGGAAGAGAGTGCGTCACCCATACACTTACATCGGATGGCACTTCCTAGCAGATTTACCTGCATCTCTCACCTTGCCTGCTTCCCACCTTCATCTCCATGTCTACCCACCTACCCAACGACCCCCAGTACCAATTCTTTTCATCATCTTTTTTTATCATTATTTCCTTTCCTTCTATTCAAGTGTGGAAAGGCTGAACAAAATGAAGGAACACCACGAAGCCAACGTGTAAAACCATTTTACAAACCTTCACCTAGAAACATTGTAGACATGCTGTTCATGCTGAACGATTTTATGATGTTTTGTTATTATTTTTGGCGGGTTTTATTCTATGGAAATATGACATCTGACGATAACATGGAAATATCTGACATTTAACTTGAAAATAAGAGATCCGCTGGAGCACAGTTGTTGTCGTGTGAGTCGAGTTCAGTCCGACTGAATAAGAGCTACGCAGTTTGATCACGTGTACAGTTGGTGAGTTGATTTTGCACCTGACGTTATTAGTTGAGCTTCAATTAATTAATTGCGGTGTCAGTTACAGACACGCCTCGTACACCAGCAGACTGCGCATTCGCGTGAACTGATAAATTGTGGCTGAAAGAATGAGTTTTATTTTTTATTGTTATCACTTTGTTTACGTAAGTTATGTTATTTGTCGTTTTCCTTGTTACTGTTATTCCAAAAAAAAAAAAAAAAAGAACACCAAACAAAAAAAAAAACAGGCACAAAGAATTTTTCTCATCATCATCATCGTCGTAGTCGTCGTCGTCGTTGTAGTCTAAGCTGTCCTTCAGATGTTGAGCATTGCCTGCATCTGCTGAATCCGTCGCCATTTTTATTTCATTTGAGGCCTGCTTCGATCTCGCAGGCAGACACGCATTCGTGGAAAATAGATCGCACCTGTCGGCAGGGACCTTGGCCTTCTGCACGCTAAGATTAGTCGGCTCACGAAGACACCTTGATAAATAAAAATTAGAAAAATTTCCCA
>SRHC01001797.1:0-99901 GCA_004794325.1 Pomacea maculata | reverse complement strand
ATTGCCTGCATCTGCTGAATCCGTCGCCATTTTTATTTCATTTGAGGCCTGCTTCGATCTCGCAGGCAGACACGCATTCGTGGAAAATAGATCGCACCTGTCGGCAGGGACCTTGGCCTTCTGCACGCTAAGATTAGTCGGCTCACGAAGACACCTTGATAAATAAAAATTAGAAAAATTTCCCACATCCTGATAAACGCGGGTTGGGTAAGAGTGACGTCATGAGTGTGCTTGTATGCAGGCGCACGCGCACACACACAAACGCACACACACACACACACAGACGCACACACACACAAACACACTGCCCGCTCACACAAAGCTCGGGATATGGAGGCGACAGGTTCGCAGCAGGAAAGTTCATCGATTTCAGCGTCAATGTTGCTGCTGAATACACTCAGCGCTTTATGGAGCTGCAACAGGTTTTCTCATTTTAGAAAGGCGGAAGAATTTTAGTTATTCATTCATTCAATCTATTATTTATGTTATCATCGTGAACAGAATAAACAAAAAAACTATGAATATCACAATTTTCGTGCATTTTGTCGTTTTCCTTTCCTTCTTCTCTCTCTCTCTCTTACGTGCACACACACACACACACACATGTTTTCGTTTTTATGTTTCTTTGTCATTCCTCTATCATTTCTCTTTTCATCATTTCCTTCTTCCCCCCACACCTCTCTCTCGTTTCCTCTCTTCACCCACGTCATCTTCTCTTCTCCCCTCCGCTCTCCCCCTTCCCATGCCCTATTACTACCCCGCTGGCTAAGTATCGAAAATGTTGTGTAAAAGGTTCATGCATAAAACACGCGTGGCGAATAAAGCAACTCGTAAATCCGGCGCATGATGACTTTCAGCTGAGTAAAGTTGACAGACTGTGAAACCACGGGCGTAATCTACCCGTCCACCCCATGGCTGCGACATTGCTGATGGCATGGAGATTTCCGCCCACCTCTCTTTTTTTTCAATTCTCTCTATCCCCCCCCCCTCTCTATCCTGTCTCTATCCCGCCCCTTCTGTGTGTGTGTGTGTGGATGAATCAAGGGGTACAACATGTAAGTTTTATTATATTTATTCATTAAATATAGACAAATTAAAATAACGACAAGTTGTGTAGATGGCAGAAATCATACAATCACATTAATGTTAAAATATATTTGAAAATGAATGAGTACTATATGTTGACGGTTTTTGCCTCTCATTCCCTCCCCTCTGCATATGCTAACTTCGTTATTCACAGGAGCTCGTCACAATCGTTATCTAATAAACCGACCAAAACCTTCTCTTATTCTCAATAGTATGACATGCCTTCGTTTGCTGTCCGCCCAGAAGCAGTGTCTAGATGACTTATTCATCCTGTATAGTCTGCTGCCCTGCAGGGAGGAAGGTTGGGAAGATGGAGGGAGGAGGTTCGTTAGCAGTGAATTCCTGTTCAACTTGTTAGCCTGGTACAAAGTCTCCCAGGAGACTAGACCCCAGCAGCAACCAAGTCCTTGTCCTCCAGTCCTCATTAAATTACAGAGCACTCTAAACGGATTTTGCACGCGCTCGTGTTGACAAACTGACGGCCCTGCTCCGCTGTCACGTGGACACCCTCTCTTTGGTCCTCCTTGCCGTCGTTTGGCAACGAAGAAAAGGATGACTTTCTAATGAGGCCCAACATCGCTTAATTGAATTTCTCTAGCGCTGGAAGCCCATACATGGGTAACAACTTAGTTAAGAAAAGCTGTCATCTGTTTGTCGTCTCTATCCACTTCTAGTTCTTTATTCGAGGTGTCACTCCCCATACACACCTCCAAGACCTTTCAGAAAACTGAAAATAAAATTTCATTTTGCTTGTCTTTGGTGATCATTTCGTCTCATTTCGGAATATTCGTCCAGTCAGAATACAAGCCGATTATAGCATGGAAATTATGAATGATGGAAAAAAAGGAAGTTTGTTGTTTTTAAAAAAAAAAATCGGCTAAAATTTTCTCTCTGTCTTTTGATGTTCTTGCTAGTGTTCACGGATGAGTATGTATATGAAAATGTGCTAAGAACGGTCGGTGTGAGCATAGTCGGCCATGCGGGTAACAAAAGATTCGTAACATCCGGGGACAGGATGTATGGACGTCAGATAATTTCGGACAGGAACTTGCGTCATTGCTTCGGACCGGAATTCACTCCTGATCCTCCTTTCTGACGCCTATCTGTCAAGTCCGACATTGATTTACTCTCGCTTGAAAACGATACAAATGGGTTTTGTGCGTGGAAAGAATACCTTTCTACCAGCGCCGAAAATAAATTGCCGACGGGAGGGGGATGCGAACAGAAATCTCTGCTTTACAGGTCGCGTGCATGTCGGACACAACGATTGGCCGGTTTATTTATGGCTCCCAATGACGTCATTCCATCTCTAGGGGCTATCCCCTGTCTAGAAATTAGTTCGTCCTTCGTGCAAACATACCATTATTTTTAATTTATTTTGGAGTTTCATGACAAAACAACCGTCGATCTTTTTTAATTAGTTTCGACGGGATAGGCAGATAGACGAAATAATGGGAATGCTGCCATAGAATTGTAGTTTTCTCGGTTCTCCGGGAATTTTAAGTAAAATAGTTTTTGTATTTCTTATTTTATCCCCTGTATAATCTGGTGTCGTGTGTTCTTATTCCCCTTTCTTTCTCTTTCGGATTGTTTTTACGTTAGCCTTCCTTCGTTTTTTGTTTTATTTTTTAATTATTTTCTTTGCTTTCTTGTTCCCTTTCTTTTCTTTTTTCTTCATTATATTTATTCTTTTTTCTTTCACTGTAACTACTTTCATTCCTCTCTATTTTTTTTTCTGTCCATTCTGCTATCCTGTATTTGTTCTCTTCTCTCTTTTTTGTCTTTTATATTCTCCCTTGTCTTGCGTACTTTTGCTGATAGACTTGAAACGTGACAGCTGCGAACCTCACTCAATGAACATTTGGATTTTAAAACAATGTCGTATGTGTGTGTCTGATATCGTTAATTTTTTTCTTGATGATGATGATGACGAGGAGGAGGAGGAGGAGGAGGAGGATGCACATTGGTAGAATGTTTATTTATTCAAAGAAACTCACGATGATCTTTGGTGTTGACCTGTTGCAGCCTTGTCGTGCAGCTGGTCCAACGAAGGCTGTGGCGGGGACAACGACTGCTGCAGCGGCTCCTGCTTCCGTGCGCACGAGGGGACGGACTTCCGGTGTCGTCACAGCTCGCTGGGAGAGCCCTGTGTCTTTGACTATCATTGCCGCGACGACCTGGTGTGCGGCAAGTACTATAATTGCTGCTCACCCTTCTGGAAGATGTGCATGACCAACGCCGATTGCTGCGAGAAGGAGCACGTGTGCCGGCCGGCCGACGGCTTCATCTACGACAGATGTCTCAAGCCCGTCTCTGCCCTCGCCACCACGCGGGCATCGGCTCTGACCATCTTTGTGGCTGTCTTCATGGCCACAGCGCTATCAGCCCTTGTGACGGACTTCCACTGGCTGGCCAGCTGACGGAGGTTGGATGGAGTCGTCGTTCTGGAGGACTAGAGAGATGACATGCAGGTTACTAAGGTTGTCTCCCTGTTCGATGACTCTGCGCGTGCGCAAACAAGACAGGAAGATAGAAGGGTGGCAGGGATGTGAAACTTTCACTTCTTCTTCCACACACGCGACGTGAAAACATTTTTGTCTTCTTTTTAATGACGGCTTTCTCCATGAATCAGACGCCCAAAAAGAGAGAAAAACCAGACATCTGTCAGTCGAATGCATATTTTTTCCCAAGGGTAGTGTCGTCAACATAAAAAAGGTCATTTTCATAGATGCTTCAAGGGTTAGTGGGGATGAACTTTTTTCTAGTGCCTGAGTAAAGCTCAGTGCAAGAGATTATTTCTCAAAGTCTGAGATAATACACCCCCTACCGTTCCCGAAACCGCCATTCTCGAGATGCGCGCCTGCAAACTTCATCATTCATAGAAGGCGGTTACCTTTGTACGTCTAATTATATTTGGTGCCAGCTCTTCTACTGACTGAGACCTTCACAATATAGACGTATCCACGTGTCATCTAGACATGTCTGTGTTGTATTCCTCTTTCTGCGCCTGGTGATGTTTGTATTTCGAGAACGGAAGGAGATGAGGAAGGGAACTGTTCACCAAAATTTGGGGAAATAATATTTTTAAATAGAACACTTTTTTTCATTGACCTTTACCCTATCATGAGAAAATTGTGTACCCCACTAGTCCTTTAATGAGGCATCCCTCTGACAGACTGACTAAATGATTTAGTAGCTGCACGGCTGGTTGTTTTTGGTTGAGTCGAGGCCAAGGACCTTGAGAACAACCCAAAAGTTATTAGCCAACTGTGACCTGCTGATTATATTTTTTCTTTTATTTATCGACGTATAATTAGCAGGGAAAGTCACGTGACACTTTCTCAAACCTCGATGTTACTTGACGAACCAAAGTGATGTTTCGATGGTGTTTGTTCACTGAACCAGGCTGCTGCGCTCTATGGAAGCAACGTACACATGAACTGAACTCCACTGCATACCTCTGTTCACATGAGTGTACGCACACTCGTATCTTGCAGTGAACACGCTACAGGGTGACGTGTCGCAGTACAGCAGCCTGCTTACAACCTTTCATTCGTCACTCGGCGCGCCTGTGGTTCTTCGTTCATTGTCTTGTTCCTTCGTTTCATTGATCGTTCAAATTATCAAGTTTGCTCTCTATGTTCATTTGATTATTAATCTTTTGGTCCTTTTTTAAAAAGATTTTGACAAATTAATAATTTGTTTATTTGTCTATTTCTCTCCTCCCTCTGTGTGTGTTCTCCTTCTATATTCTCTTTATAATAATCGCAATCAGGCTTTGTAGGTTGCCGAACTGAATGAAGGAAGGAAAAACGGAAGGGAGGGGTGAGGTAGGCACATAGCTATCGCTTTCTTCTGCTGTACTTATAGTTACTATCGTCAACTGGCTCCACCTAACGGCAAGTGTGTGGTGCTTCTGTCCCCTGGAGGCCGCATCTGGATCTACCTCGGACGGTCACGTGATTTTATTGGATGGTCTGATGGCTGATCCTTATGGCAAGCTTAGATGTCTTCGTTGTCATCAATTATTGTATCCCTTCCAAAATGTTTGTTTCCAGAATGTTCTACTAAAACATTTGTTCAACAATCGTTGATATTGTTATAGTAACATGCATACACAAGAGACAGACAGACTAACAGACTGATGTAAAGGCCTTTTTCACGTAAATTCATATCTTGCATTATTCTTAAAATGTACATATAATGCATTATAATGAACAATCGTTTATCGTTCTGGTACATGCTTACTTTTAAAACGTCTTAAATGTCATCGTTTTCTCTCTTCCTTTCTCATCTAAAGACATCGTTGTCAGTAATGTTTTCAGTTAATTGAAACAGTTGATTATGATGGTTCATGGAATTGTATGCTGATCCTAGAGCTAATTGTAGTATTTTCTGTACCTTTGTGATTCTAGACCTTAGCCTTCCTTTACTTCTAGTCGGTAATGGACTTAAAATTATTTTGCACTCATATTTTTTCCTTTAATTTCTAGTGATCAGTATAACCGTTTGTTATTGTTATTGTTATATTTTTTATTTATGTACATCTCGGTTGGTCAGCTTGGCTGCTAACGGTGCAACGGAAGAAGCAATGTCAAATTATTTGCTGACGCCTTGAACTTACAAGAGCCGTTAAAAAACTCTGTTTGAAGAAGAGGTCGAACAGAAGCAGAGCAACGTACGTTCAAAAGCAAACAGACCGTGAAGAATAAACAATGCTCACTCTTTCTTCCCCTCCCCCTTCACCTAGTTCCCTCTTGCGTTCTTATCACTATTCGACCCACACTGAAATCTACTTGAATTTCGTTTTCAAAGGTTTTGTCGGGGTTTTGGAAAAACATTTATCATGGAAAGGTATTTTACAGTCAGCATTTTTTTGTTCGGACGTATTTGATATTTTTTCTCCCTTCCTTTCAATACTACCTCTCTGCTTGCTTACGTTTTACTTCTAGCTTTTTTTATGCGAGTTTGTATGCGTGTGAACTGATTGATGCTGTGGCTGATTATTTGAATTTCCCGAAATTTCTAAAATCATTGGAATCGCTCTCTCTAGTCACGTGGCTGACATGCCAGGAAAATTTCCATGCTGGACATGGAGAACAATTTTTTTTAATAGCTGCAAGTATTGTTTTTTGAACAATACACCGTTCTAAAGTGCATCACCTAGCAGCACAGAGAACCACCAGCCTCGACCAGGCTGCAATCCTAACAACAAAAACTGATCTTGCCCTCTGCCGCATCCCTCATTACGCTTTGTGTGCAAAGCTCCAATCGTTAAAGGAGGCTGAGAAAACAAAAACAAAAAAATGGCTTGACAGTAAACAGTGCTCCATGCTTGTTGCTAAGTCGCTGTTTTTTGTTTGTTTTTGTTTTTTTATTTTTGTTTGGCGTGCCGTCTTTAGTCTGCATGTGGTGGCGAATAAAATGGCGTGCTTTCTGTCACACGTGCTGTTGTTTTTATTCAAGAATGTTATGTACACTGGATGGAATCGGACGAAAGGAATGAACAGTTAAGAATGTGTATATGTGCGTGTGAACGATTTCAACCTAGGAGCTGTTCTCTCTACATTCGTGCGTGTGTGTGTGTGAGAGAGAGAGAGAGATGGAGAGAGAGACTGAATATCTCATGTTGACAGTGAAATATATTCCTATAAAAATAAGAAAATTGAATACTCGGTCCCACATTATAAAGATGATAACGATTCCCTTTTGGGAATTTGATTTGACTATCATTCACTGGACTAATATTTGTTATGAGGCTTAAGTGCAGTGCAATCGGAAAAAAACGAAAGACCTGCTCGCTGAGCTGTTGTTCGAATGGCTGGCAAAACAAGACGAGAAAACACTCTGTTCTGTCTGTCCCCATCACTGCAACAGAGCCTCACCGTCAGGACAGGTAGACTAAAACTCGGGCACTTGACTCTACCTGTGTATGGAATGTTAAAAAGGTTTGGCGGGGTGTTTTTTGAAAATTTGCAGCCCGGATTTACGAGTGTGTATGCGTGTGTGAAAAACAGAGAATAAAGACGCCAACCACACGCCAGACAGCTCAACCGTTCCACCTTCAGAAACTGTCATAAAGAAATGCTCCTACCCCAGCTTCTACTTCTGTTCCAGCTCCCGACGATCTGTGCCCGCCTACGCAGGTCCTCCCCTTTGCTGCACAGCAAGCATTCTTCGCAAACTACAAACATATTAGAATCAATGCACCAACATCCATACATCACCCGCCAGCCTTCCCCGCATCGTTTGGCGGCTTCCACAAAGGGGAAAAAAGATCAATAATTGAAGCGTCATACCGGCGATGCTGTCGGCCATCACGACTCCCTGCAGACCTGTGGATGCCACGTCACAGCGTAAGGCTGCAGCACACGTCACACGCAATCTGCAACAAGTCTGACTGTCTGCAACAGGCTTTATCTCTCTCCACAACAATCACTCCCTGCAGACCTGTGGATGCCACGTCACAGCTGAAGGCTGCAGCACACGCCACACGCAATATGCAACAAGTCTGACTGTCTGCAACAGACTTTATCTCTCTTCACAGCAATCACTACCACTAGCAACGTATTCTTCTTTATGCAGTGGTAAAGAGGTTAAACCGAGAACGAAAAAAAAGCTTTGATTCGTGTCTAGCAAAGCTGAGTTGTTTATCCTCTGACCGCCAGACTATCAGGCAATCTTTTTATCTGACTTAAGTCGTGTCAGATCACCTTTAGCTAGCAGTCCTGACTTGGCTGTCATTGTCTGGAAAGGAGAGGGAGGTGAACGGATGCATCTGAAGAAGTTGCTAATCCTTGTAATGATAACTTAATCATGAAAAGAAAGTTTTGCACAGAACCAGTCCCTTGAGCACCTGAACAGAGTACCAGTAAAATCTATATCACAAAAAATTAAAGTCAAAAAGCAGAAAACCCTACATTTTTTATTTGTTTATTCAATCATTCGTTTTATTCTGAAACTAGTATGATTGATTTCGTAAGTTATGTGGCTAAGGTTTTGTTTCAGAATCTCGTTCATAACCTCGTAGTCTTCTAGCAGACAGGTGTGCAGTCCTTATAGCACTTGCTAGTCGTATGCTTGCAGCCGATGACACAAACATGCTCACGAGTAGTCATTGTACCCTCGTCAGCCCTCTTGCAGTCGTTCCCTGTTCCATGGATGCACTCGTTTTTGCAGACGCATTCACTGATCTCGCACGCTCTGTGACAAAGATAGCAGTCAGGGTTCTCCAGCGCTGATTTCTGCGCCACCAGCAGGTGCCACGTCATTAGGAATGCCACTACCTTGGCCAAGTTCTTTAGCTGTAACGGAATTAAGAGCCATTAGAATACATATAACCCATATCTCTTGATCCTTAAGATGAACAACCTATCTTGTACTGACCTCCAGAGGGACACGAAAACAAAAGTGCTTTGGTCATCATCATCAAGTCTTCGCGTGAACTTTTATTGAAAGGGTAACATTTTAAAGCACAACTGCAGATGGCGCTACCCCAGCCACCCTCTGGACTGGACTTGCCATCCACAAAGACATTTATAAAGCCGCCAAGCGAGGCGTTGCAAAATGTGTCAACATGGCCAATACATCATATCTTCAGGTTCAAATAATTAATTGCTTCTCCTCCAGAACACTTTTTGACATATGCAATCGTAGGACTGGAATTAACAAGGCAATGCCGCTGCCCATTGCCTATCCTGCTTCACAGCTGCCTCAAGTGTTCTGTGATTATTTCGCTAACGAGATTTCAGACATTTAATCATCCTTGGACTCGATATCGGTGCCTGACAGCAGATATTGTCATATTCTTCAGGGATGGTCTTCGACCAAAGTTCGAGCAGTCTCTGACACCGAAATAGAGGCGATTATTCTGAAAGCCAACAACTTGCCAGTTAGACCCAATACCCACAAGCCTTCTTCTCGAGTGCTTTGATATTTTACTTCCTGCCATCACAAACATTGTAAATGTCAGCTTGTCATCAGGTGTTTACCCATCTTTGTTCAAAGACCAACCTGAATGGTTTGTGTTTTCTCAGATATCAGTAAATATAGGCGATATAAACCTAACCTGTAAATGTCAGGCTCCAAAATCCATCCGTTAATTAATTATCTACTACGATTCGCACCTGCTATCAACGAGAGCTGCAACAGTGTACTACGTCACGTTGGTACACTATTCACAGCATTACCTACACTTCTACTCCTTCATAGACTACACACCCTCTACGGTATTTCTGGACCTGCACTAGCGTGGTTTAACTTTTATCTCACTGATAGGACGCAGACTGTGTTTGCTGATGGTCAGATATCTCGCCCTGCTCCACTTTCTTGTGGCGTCCCTCAAGGTTCAATTCTAGGCCCAGTTCTGTTTATTCTGTATATGAAGCCTCTTTCATCTTGCATCCAGTCTCACAACGCTTCTCATCAATCATATGCTGAGGATACCCAGCTGTACTGCTCCACTCCACCGGCTGAGTCCTTAGGAGTGTGAGTATGTTCTTCACAAATTTTTTGCAAACTGGACTGTAAATCCCCTGACAACACTCGTTCCTTAAAATCCGTCTTCCGTCACCATCCATTATTCCTTATTAGCTAAATCAAGTATCAAAACTTAAATTATCGAAGAGGCAGTCAATCAATTCAAATGAATACTCATCTGTTTTGTAATGTAACATACAAAAATCGACGAATATGCATACAAAACTGACATGTAGAAAATAACTTGAGTAAAAATACTGCTGCAAAACGACAGTGCCTAGAATGAACTGAGACAGGGAAAACTGAATAAAGAAAGGGAAAAACAGAAAATCTGATTTGTAGCACAGTAATAAAAAAGGACAAGAAAACACCAAATAGAAGACAAGAAAATTTAAACCCTCGATGAGACCAATGACACTAATCATACCACTGACACTAATAGAACCCTTGAAACTGTTTGTATCATTGAAACTATGACAATAAACTTGACACTTACAACAATTGTTGACATAATTTACCCTCGAAGTTTTGACTTACCCTCACAGAAAAACAAGAGAGACGAAGGGAATAAACGATATGACAACCAGAATGAAAACAAAAAGTTTAGTCTCAATGAGCCACTCACCATGATGAAGCTGTCCCTGCAGAAAGAAATGATTGACAGACTTTTGAGAGAAGCAATATCCAAAGCAGTCTGCGGATATCAGTCTTTTGGCGAATGTATCTCTCCAGTCACTTTGCGGCGAAACTATATGGTCTGCTTTAGAGCACTGCCCTATCTACAACATCTCCCTACACCCCTCCTCTCCCTACCTCCTCTCACACAGCTGGTTAATCACCCTTACATTTATTTCTCTGTATACAGTAGGCAGAAAATGCCATAAATGCGGATTGTTAGCTCAACTAATAAACCATTAATTTGAAAGAGACGAGTCCAAGCACACGATTAAATCAGGACGGCCATCTTGACAACATATTAAAATACTTCCTGTAGAAAACTGTAGAACCAAGGTATGATAGATATGATAGCCACATAATTTAAATTTACAATATGTCGCATGCCGTCTTTTGCCGGTTTACCACCTACTGTCGGTGCAGGAAAGCTATATTCATTACATGTATTATTGTTGTTGTGGATGATGACGACAACGACGACGACGACTATCTTTTTTTCGTGGGTGGAGCGATTTTGTTCGCCTCGGATTACCGTCATACCGTTCTTTATCACTGCAAACCTTTATGGAAGTCGGAAAATTCTTCCCTGTCACCGTGGTTTTTAAAACATGATATATTCAATGACCTTTGAGAGGTGCTGGACGTCAGCAAGACCACCTCCTTACACCGATAGCGAAGTACACCACATTACTCCCACCATGGATGTGTATAGGTGGACTGCTGTCTGTCTGCCAAGACCAACACAGCCTCTTGCCAAGTTCTTCGCTGTTAGTCTCGGCGAGCCATAATAAAGAATGTGAATAAACCGGAAGCTATGTCGTCGAATACCTCGTTTTAGTAGTTAATCTGAAATGAGAATAAACCAGAAGTTATATCGTCTAATTCCTCGTTTTAGCAGTTGACTGGAAAAGATCGTCTGTCAGCAGTCCAGCAATGCAAGTTCGTGTTCCCACTGCACACCAGTGGAGGAGCTGCTCGCCCTCAGGCGACTCCAGGGAACCTGCGTAGGCGCCAAGCTTGAGTCTTGCTGGGAATTTGCTCCTACAGACAAATGCCAGTGTGCCTGACATTCTGCGTGACTTTATAGTTCACTGGCAAGTTCTCAACAGGCCGCGCGGTCTCACGGCTTCAGTAGCCTTTTACAAATCCAATGACATTTGACATTTTTTGATGGAGAAGCACTTTATTCCACTTCCTGACACTTATCGGGATAATTACATACCTACATATGTTCACACACGTATTCAAATACACACATAGGGTGCATATAAATTCATACTAGACACATCTATCGATAAATTTATAAATATGAACAATCATTTATTCATACAAGCAAAGAGAGACCCAACCAAACAGTTGAGCTTAAGGTTGCGGTGTCGCCGGCAACTGTGAAATAAATAACAAGTCTAACTAATTATTTAATTAATTAATTTTCACATCTGATGTTGCTGTAGTCAGTCTTGTGGAGTAATTGTTATGTCAGTATCTCTAAATGTTTTGATTTATATTTGTTTGTGTTTAATGACTGAAAGGAGTTAACTTGTGTGATTTTGAGCCCACACACACACACACACGCATGCGTGCCAGAGCGCCAGAGGTATTCAACATGGTGTCAAAGTGGGATCTACACATTTTAGAACATTTTGAACTGTTTACCGTTGGGGCAAAATTTGTTAATGTTTTTTTTCTGGTGGTGCGATGCTGTTTCGCGTAAGGTGGGTTGTCTTTAGACTGTAGACTTCTAAAGTATACAACGATATTTACCTGCATTCCAGCGTATAGCGTAAAGTTGTATTTTCAACAAATGTCGAGAGATGTATTCGTGTTAAGAGACAAACAATTGCTTCACGAATCGTTATCAGATGATGTCCTCGGTTTTAATTGACATCGACGGTTATAAGCGCACAAGGAAACAAAGACGGTTTATTATTGACATGGAGTAGCAACAGCCACAAAAATATTTCACAACAAATGTACAAACAATTGAGGTGGCGTTGCTGATATCCACCACGTCTGCAGTCATTGAATATAACAAGAGCATCTTCTCTGGACACGGAATCTCTGAGATAGTGACATCAGACAATGGCCCCAAGTTTTCAAGCAAGCAGTTTGCTGAGTTTGCCCAGCACTACAACTTCCAACATATCACCAGCAAGATTACGGGAAAGCTGAGAGTTAAACAGACCATCAATAGTCGGTTCAAGAAAGCTGAAGACCCATCTATGGCCATGTTAACTGGTCAACACCACTTCAATGCGAAAAAAAGTCCAGCAGAACTCCTGATAAGAAGAAGACTGAAGAGTCCCGTTCCCATGATAACGCCAACATTGTTCAACCCAAAGCAAGGGGACTTCAAAGTAAATGAGAAGTTAAAAAAAAAAAGACTTTAACAAAGCTCACCGCACTAAAGAATCCTCAAGAACTAGCCAGATGGTCTGGGTCAGGCTTCAACAAACACCTGGAACCACTGTGAGACCACTTAGAGAAATCTCTAAAAACACCCCAGGAAAAGCAAAGAAATAGCAGCTACCATCAGGTCCCACGAGATCCACACGCCTCACACACCCGAGGTCACAGCAACAGAATTTTCAAGTTAGTTACCAGATGATCTAAACACTTCTGAATGTCGAAAACCGGATACAATGGACATTCCAAACCAGAGTGGAGTGCAATGCAATCCACCAACACAACACCCTGCTCTTCTCCAGAGCAGATATGGCCGAATCATTAATGCCAGATTTGACCTGTAGTTGACACACTATACAATGGAGATCTTTCAAGCACGTTCATTTGAAACTTTGAAAGTTATTTCTCTTTAATTTCACCTATTTAATTACTTGTTCACAGTTTTCAATGGGGATGTGAATCATTGCTTTAATTCCATGTCCCTAAATAATATGATCAACATTTGCTTTGGCTGAATACACTTTAGTTTAATAACTGAAAAGAATAAACTTGTGTGATTTTTAGTGCTTGTGTATTTTCACACACACACACACAGATACACACTACAGACGTATTCAACAAGTATTATGCTCTAATGTGTATGTTTGTAGGTATTTTCTACTAAACTGAAGTGAATATCGAATACTTTATAATAAATAACGTTAATGGAGATTAGTCTTCTCGTAGCAGCAGTTGTCTTAAAGCGGTTGTTGACTCTTGACAATGGTCGACTCGTCTCAAGCGAGGATCGAGTTAGCAAGTGGTCGAGTCGTCCCCGCCTGCAGCAGCGGCAGGTTTGTCTCCCTGGATTAGAAGTCTGCAGTACACGCCACTTGCACACCAGTATTGCTGGCAGAGAGAAAAGTGGCATAAGGTCTGCCTCATCTAATCAATGGTAAATTTATTTTTGCTCTCTTTACTTCTCCCTTCATTCTCGTTGCTTGAAATTCGCAGAACAGTAAAGCGTGTTATTCACCTAAACTTTATTCGGTGCCAATCAAAACAGAAAAAGACCTCATTGACAAGGATTTTGAAAGTCTTCCCCCCAAAAAGAAGAGGTGGTTCAAGCAGATTTCACAACCAACACACACACACATTTAAAAATTATTAGTTAGCATGCAGAGCAATGTGCAAGAAGTATAAATCAAACTAAATGAAACCTGAAGACGTTATACACATTAATTCACCTACCAGATCATTACAGAAGTTGGCTATTTATATGTCCGAATCTTGTATGGTCAGTTGGGAAAAAAAACTACAAGGCCTCGTCAGATCGTATTATAGGAGGCGGGCTACTTTTAAGTGAACCCCAGACACACTCTATGTCTCAGACCACAAATTGTACGAAAACAGGAACAGGAACAATACAAGCAAAAGATGATACCCCTTCGGTACAAGCTGTGAACTTCCCAATTATTATCTACATGGATGCCACTGCATGTTCCAAACACAGACGTGACCTACAGTTAACCGGAAAATAAAGGTCTGGCTGTTAATTCACCGTTGTACGTCTACTGTGCAAGTTGTTATACATAAAGAGATTCTAGCGCTCAGGGCACTATCCTTGTTGTTGTAGATTCTATGTGAATGTACAAGTACTGTTACTGACAATGTCCAAACACCCGTTTTGTCATCTCACCTGAGCATCTAAAATGTACACTCGTTATCAACAACACTTCGATCTACTTAGCTGTTTGTACACACTTTGATAATGCTGTCCACTCACAATAACGCTGCTAGTTCTGAAAATGTTTATCGATGGTGAAGGTCTATATCAAAATTTTTCTTGTCATGAAAGTTTTTGCAACCATAATTGCAAATAGCAAGCCTCTAACATTACATCATTAACCCCTTGGTAATTAACGACATGCACTTACTTTTTTAATAGTGTCATAAAAAAAAGATCATTAATGTCACGACAGAAGGTACAGGTAACAGCACAGAGTTTCAAATTTAGGTATAGCTACATTCGTTACAATTGTATTATGTCACAATGACGATATGTGGAGTGAAAAAGGATGAAATATAACCAACATAGTGATTTATATAAACACTCGACTGCAGCCTATAGAAGATATATCTTCCCTCGACCCCCCTCCCTTCCCCACAAAATAATATTTCTACATGAGATAACAATCATAAAAATGTATTTAACATCATCACTATATTGTTACAACTTTTTGTGGACAGAGACGTGGTTATGTTTATCTTGATGACTGGTAAAGATAAACAAATCTCTCCGTCAAACCGAGTCCACACAAGCTATAGGCAGCGACACACTCCTCGCATATCTCCATGCAGTTCCTGACTACTTCTCTCTGTTTGTATATATATCATCTAAAGAAAAGTCTGCAAAACAATTTTCATTCACAAGTGCGTTCTCACGCGCGAGCATTCTGGGCTGCATGACGTACGTCAGTCACGTGCTCACGCACTGGAAGGATCTCGAAGTTATCATGGAGTTATAGATGTGGCGGTGTACACAACGGGTGCGTCGAATTAGGACGTTAGATAAACGTTACGTCTCTGGCCAGAAAAAAATTGTAACAATGCAGTAATGATGTTAAATACATATTCACGTTTGTAATCTCTTGTAGAAATATCATTTTGTGCGGGTGGGGGGAAGGGAAGATAAATCAGGTTACATGCAGTGTTTAATTATTCCATAGATTCAATTATATTCGAGCCATTGACCTGAGTCTTATGATTCGTTCTTGTTAACACCTTCTGCCCGCCTGAATCCCTCAGAAACATTACACGGCATCGAACATTTTAAATGAAAGAATGTAGAAAAAGGTAAAGATATTGCAATTTTTCATCTCTTTTTGTACATACAATTGGTTGTTGTTCATGCATGTTACTAACACAGATGATTCCTTGAAAGTGCATACGTTAACAAATAATCTAATATGTATAATAATTCAATAATCAGCTATCTTCAAAACTATATCTCTCTTGAGAATCTGTTTATATTCTCAGCAGAAGCTTCAACCATTGACAAATTAATTGGTGTGGGAGAGCAGAACGATGAAAACCAAAATAACATTCCGCAAAACCAATAAACACAGAATATATTTCAATTCATGCTACATCATATGTAATTGACAAGAAGATCAGTTATTTAGCAAGTAAAAAGTATATAGATATGTAAAGATGTAACAATAAACATGTAGACATATAATTATAACATAAATTAAAGCAGTTGTGTGAAGGCTGTATATGCAGACCATAATGTATAATACTGATGCGGCAAGTCATTCACAAAGTATTCACTGCAATAAATAATATATATATACATTCAAAATGTAAAAATACTAATATAAGTTGAGATCTTTCATTGTTTCACTGTCATTTTAATAAAGCTTACAATACGTTCCAAAAATGGTGGAACCCATAAGGAAACGTTTAAAAACAGGATTTCCATGAAGTAAATAATAATAGAGCTGAAAGATAACATCTACCTTCCTGGTAGCTGTGGGCTTGAAGTACATATATATTCTAAGTGGAATCATTAAAATCCAGTTTTTCAAAACATAATAACTCACATATCACAGACTTCAAACACAATACTGATTCAAAACATTAATGCTGATATCAGATTCATTAATGTGGGCAACATTATGTAACAAAACAACTAACCAGTTGTTATTAACATGATCTTAAAGTCAATATTAATTTATATTTAATAAGACAATTTAAATAACTTTATGTATGTCTAAAACCTAAAATCTCTAAAGACAGAAAACTAAAACTAAAAATAATAAATTTATACAGAGTATCTATATATAACCAAATAAGTATCTGTGAGTACATAATCACACACACCAGCATAACAACATATATTAGGCTATGTATTACATACTAAATGCCACAATGATGACAGAAAATAGTAACTTTGTATTGTCAGTTCCAAATAGAAGATTAACAGCAGTAAAAAAAAAGAAAACCAATGACCTTTGCTGTTAGTGCAGATGTTTTGATTGATGCAGAAAGGGTATTTCATGGAAATCTTTTCAGAAAGGTACAAGAGAAAGAATCATGCTCTAAGCTCTTTACTACCCTTTGTTAGTGTCATTCTGACACAAAGATTACAGCATTTCTGGGAGGGGATAACAGTAGTAGTAAGGAAAGAGTGTAAGTAGAGTTGCCATGGCCTGGGATAGATGGGTCCTATACAAATAATGGTTGTTATGCCAACCATAAGAATTGCCATGGACTACCCTTTTGAGACGGGTGAAGTCTCTACATAGATAATGGTTCTTACACCAGGCATAAGATTTTTGTGTTACTGTAATGAATCTCTCAGACACATTTCACAGCATCGAACATCAAAGGTGAAGATAGTTTTATCTTGATGTAGGAAAAAATAAACATGGAACAAAGAAGACATAAAATGACAGATTAAGAAAGAGTTTTCTCATTAGAGAAGTATATATTTATTACAGAAAATTGATATTTGCAAGTTGAGCAAACAAAGTGAGTGAAGCAAACAATGTAACTAATACAAGTTTTGGGAGATGTGTGCCTCGCTTTTTTCTAACATCAAAAATCAACTTTGTTAGTACAGTCATCAGATAACTTTACATTAATGCATGTCACAGATGTTTATGAAAATGAAGACAGCTTAACAATGCTATAATCATTTCCAATTCTTCTTTGCAAGAGCTTTCATTGAGCATCTAATTATTTAATACTGTAAATCACAACATTGTTGTCAGCAGTCATAACAGTAACAAAGAATGTGGAAGATGGTTATGTTCAACATAAATGTATGCACAGTCCTTTCAAATGTAAAAGTTGCAGTAGTACTGAAGATAGTGACAACTAACACACTGCTGACTACAGTACTGTAGCCAACAAAAAAAAAAATCCTATGACAAAATAAATGTGAAACTGTTTTCAAGGACTTTAATGGACATTCTATTCTCTCTCTCTCTCACACACACACACACAATTTGGTCATGAGTGCGAGGAAATACAATGACTATGGCTTCTTAAACTTTTCAAAAATCTAACTTCTTCAGTGCAAGAACAGTTTAGAAATACCTTTGCAGGATTATAAACACCAACTAATTTACTAAAATTATAAGGACAATGAAAACAACATTCTTAGAAAACATGCAACAAAAAGAAATAGGAACCTTCCCTTATCTTTTTTGCTTACCCTCGTATAACTTGAGCATTGAACCCACCAAAACTATGCTTTTTGCCTTTGATAATGTTAAAGCGAAGGTCTGGATTGATTTCTGGAAACTGTTCATGGAACTTCTGTCGCACTTTAGACTTAACAAAGCTCTCCTGGAGATGTAGCAATGAACTCTGGGGCCTTGGAATGCCACTGCCAGGCTCCCAGTCAAACCGAGGATCATGTTTGTAGGTCAAGTTGTAAACGGGAAACTGATTTTGGTAAGATGAAACAAAGGATGTGGATGCTGTAAGGTTAGTTGGCATAAAGTTGGTGGACAGACTTTCAAACTGATCTCTTGATTCTGATTTGTATAGCCCACTAGAGGTTGCTGGCCTTTGACCTTTTAGACCGCTTAGTGAAGACTGATTTGTGAAAACCTGAGTATCTTCTTTATCTCGAATGACTGCTGCAAGTTTTCCAGGAAGAGAAGAAAAAACAGCCGGGATGTCATGTGTTCCCCTAACCCTTTTTGGGTTGAGGGTGTTGTTGGCATTGTACATAGCATGTGTACTGGTGTACTCGGTTGTATTGGTCTTGTCCTGATCTTGTACTTCTTCTCCACTCAAGGGCTGCGTTTCAACTGATAAAACTGGTATAGTGTTTGGTGACATGGTTGCTACGGTGACGCTTCTGGAAAACTGGACATTCTTGGAGGGGCGTGGAACAGATCTTGAACGAACCCTGCAGTTGAAATGTCCATTTTGAATTATAAATTTTATCTACCAATAGCAGTAAAGAAATGTGTGTGTGCGTGCAGGCATACATGCGTGCATTTTTACACAAGCTGTCATCAATATTCATACATCTTGATCCATATTCTCTGTCTCTTTCTCTCTTTTTTTCTCTTTCTTTCTTGCTCTCTTATTTTGTCAGCCTAATCAATTCCTGACCTGCTGAGAGACTTGTTTTCTGATGACATAAGGGTCTTTGGATCACTTCGGACACGGCATTCAAGCTCATTTTCCTGGAGGAATTTCAGGGTATTGTAGCTGTTGCCCATGGTTGAGTTATTCTGCAGCAGATCCTTTTCCTGGATCTGTGTGCTTGCTTGATGTGGAGCAGGAGGCAGCAACTGTCTTTGCTGCTGACGAGTCAAGTCCTTGTATGCTTGTAACATCTTCAAGAAACACACACACAAAAATCAAAAACTGGTCCTCTTTGTTCTTTTCATCATTTTCTTCATCTCCCTCCCCCACCCTCTGTCTCATATTTTTTATGTATGCCTGTGCGTGCAATATATATATATATCTCATGCACACACACACATATATATACTGTACATGGAAACTTTGCCCATCACCTAGTTTTTCCTCCTTTCTTTGCAAGTATTTAGTCATAGAGTTCATAATTCACTTCATTTATTTATCCTTTCTTCCATAGTTTTTTTTATTTTTAATTTTTGAGATATACCCCTGTACCACAATGATATCTTGGTCTGTGTTGTCTACTTCTACCTTCTCTTCACAGACCTGCAATGATCTGGAAAAAAAAGTTTAAAAGGCACCTCTTGTCCTTCGTAGTCGCTTCTAAGGTCAGGTGCACTTAAGCTCAAGTTTCTGCTCCACTTCAGGGATTCTCGGAGATCCTTGCTCAAGTGAGACCCTTGTTCAGCCTTCAGGGTCTGTTCCTGGGGAAGAATATTGACATTTATTGTGTCAGGTACTGGTGCTGCAGCTGAGATCATTTTTTGATTTATTTATTCGTTCTTCCTATTTTCCCTGCTTCTGTCTTCTATCTTTTCTTCCTTCCCGATCATGCTGTCTATTTTCCTCTCTCTCTTTTTCTCTTGCTCTCTCACATTCTCTCATTCTGTTTTTGTTTTTTTTAAACTTTCAAAGCTTTATTGATATAAAACACAGAGGGGTGCCACTTTCTCATTATCCTAACAGCACACTTGCACATGTTCATGTTGTTACCTGAGAATTAAAGGGAAGAGTATTTATGATCTCAGGTGTTGATGCTGACAAGTTAAGAGTCAACAGGTGTGGGTCATAGCTGGTCTTATATAGGCCAGCTCGTTCCTCATTGTAGCGACTCCCATGGTTATAGAATGTGTCTGGGAGTTCTTTGTCAAAAAGTGCTTCATACTTATTTCTTAATGCTGTGATGTTGTGGTCTGGTGCCTGCATGTTGAGAAGTTTCCACCTGAAATTAAAAAAAGGGTCCAAGAGGACCACGAAAATCCTTACAGGGTGCAAACTTTGCCAGAACCTTTCACTTGCACAAATAAGAGTAACCCAAGTACCATTTATAGCCTAGCATTGACAAATAGGCAGCTAAAAAATAGGATCTTGTAATGCCTAAGGTATGGACTGAAACAGTCAAAGTGTTAGATTTCAGGAAAGTAGGGGCTTCTGAGACTGAGTATATTAGAAAAAAAATGCCTTCTTTTCCACATATCCAATTTTCCTTTATGTTAACTTAGACTCTCACCATTGCCTTGCATTAGACTTTCAATTTAATCTGCTGAGACATCTCTTAATGTCAGTCACAAGGGAGACTAAGTGGTATGCAGTCACAATGCAAACACCTGAAATACATATACTGCTTGCTATCTATGTCACGGAGTCCAAACAAAAAAATGAACTGTGAACATTCAAAATGATTATTTCATACAAGACCACAGCTGTAAGTTCATTTCTAATGAATAATATGAAATTGTTTTTAAAGAAATGGCTAAAAAGAAAAGATAAACAGATACCTTAATCTGTATTGGCAGCAAGACAACTGGGGAAACAAGGCCAATCGGTTACAGCTTTTTTCGTCAGCAGGAATGTCTGCTTTAGCTTTTGTTTACAACTTTTTTTTAACTATATACATATATTGCTTGCACTGAATTAAATCTTGAAAATTACCAGCCATTGTATATTACTTACCTGTTATAAGCTTCGATTTCTTGGATAACCTCATCTCTTTTTGTTTTGCTGTCAATCAGATTAAACTCATCAGGCGGTAGGGGTGTACCAGGTGGTGTGAAGGCAGCATCAAACTGTTTTGCTTTAGCTTTTTCAATCTGTTCAATGGATACAAAGATTTATTTTACATTTGAAAACAATGACTTTTAGGACACTCATTAGCAACACAATGAAAACTTAAAGACATAAAAATGTGGCCAAATGAATCTTCCTCGGTATACATACTTTTTCAAGGCATGGTCCAGGCCGAGCTTCCAGGTCTAGTTCACGCCACCTCATGTCTTGAGATGGGCTGCTGCTGGTGTCTGGCAAATTGACGTACTCAGTTCCATGAAGCAAGCGATATTCTTCACGCTCATTCAGTGTTGGTTTCCTAAGTGGACCACACCAATTTGAATAGTAACCCCCTGAAGTGATCCCACCAGATTACAACATTGACATTGCTTTCAAGGAAATCAATCAAATGTTACCTGCTCGGACAATCAGAAATCTATGTATGTGCACATAACATCTGATAACCCACATACACTTTAACCTCATAGTTTTGTTTCTTAAAGCCCAAAAGCTGTTGGAGAAATTCTAGACATAATTTGTTCATCATTTAACCTTTTCTGAGACTGAGTTTCATTATGATAATTATGTTCATAAAAGTCGTTAAAAATAAAAAGGCTTAAGATTTGGGCTGTGATGGTTTTGTGGGTGCCTTAAGATTTAAGAATGTTTCTTGAGTGATGTCATGAGATTTTCACATGTTTGGTGTTAATGATATAGCACAGCTGCCTTGTTGCACTCAGCTTTAAGTGACTCACCTTTTGTATCCTGGATTCTCTGGCTTGCTGCTTTCCAGGACACGTTGAGCTGCTGGTGCTGGTGTTATTTTCCGTGACAGTCGCCCCTCCATGCCCCGAGGTGGGTCAAAAGTATTGATGAAATGAGGGTACTAACAGCAAACAAAAAAGAACTACTAATTATGCTGCAAGCCTTTCCTTTTCTATTAATTTTTTTTTTTTGTTCTGTGCACTTTAATTGCTGAAATCTCCATCTAGTATTAAATGTCTTTACATCTGGCTCAAAGCCATGGTTTGATCAAGAGGCTTCCTAATAATTGTATTTGGTTATTAAAGTCATACTGACCAATTAATACCTATATTTTCTTTCGGGAGAGTAGTGTCATGAATAAATTTGTTTTAACTTAACCGTCTTAGGATGAAATATTTTATGAACACATGCACAGTTAATAAATTTTAAAATTATACAGTAAAATACATGGATGCGAATCCAAACAACATTCTGAAAAGAAAATAAGCATGCTCTATAAAATGTCAAACATGAGATCCACTACATTTGCACCTACACATAGTTCACATTGTTTTCCAACACTACTGACATACCAGTTTGTCATCATCAAGCCTTGTCATAATCTTGGTTGTAAGTTTGCTGTCCAGGTTGTCTAGGGAAAGTGGGTTAGAAGGTCCAAGTCCTGTATAGTCCAGGTCATAAGAGGTCATCCAATGGGAACGTTCCAAGTTGCGAAGAACATTGGCAGTGCGAAGGCTGACCTTCATCTCTTCTGGGCGTGACTGCAGATTGGGCGTTATACCTTTAGGTGGGAAAGGATAAAATTGTTGTCGTCCACCATGTCCCTTCACCTGCTGTGGATATAAACATAAGGCTAGAGATAAAAACACAATAAAATTATACATATAATTAAAACAGTGTCTAAGATAAAAACATAATAAAAACACAATGCTAAATGCAAAAACACAATGCCTAAGATAACGACAAAATTATTGGTCATTTCTTTAGCTTTTTTCTAAACTGCTTGCTTCAAGTTTAGGCTTTTTTTAATCGTCCGAACAGGTGTGAACCATAAGCAAATCTTCCCTGTAGGTCTCTGAAATGAGATGAATATATCTGTTTCTATAATTTATGCATCTTTCTGTGCATGTACAAGTGGACAGAGTGCTTCAGCCTGTGTGTGTGTGTGTCAAGCATTATTAGGCAGACACATATATGCAAATATCAGTGTATACTTGTACTCTTGTTTACATAATTAATTCTGTATTGTAATTTTATATAATAATACAGCTTGTCATGTTGAAGGCTATATTCTTCGGTTCAGACAATATGATTTAGTCTTACTGTTTACTTATTTAATTTTTGCTTAGTATGCATTTAGTATATTATAATAATGATGTAAAAGTGTTTTGTTTAAGTATTTAATATTTAATTTGTCCCTTCTTGTTTTATTTTTGCAAAAGCTTGAAATCTAGCCGTTTTGTAATAGCTATAAATTTTTAGATTCCTTACTTGATCAAAAAAGTTTTCTCCTGGCCAGTAAAGTGGTTCCCTTTCAGAATCTTTGGGCTGTGCTTGGATGACATGTCTTGTCCCAGATCCTGAAACATTGTATACAATATTCAGATCCCTCTTCAACTGAGCATACACAATGCTCTTGTTCCTGCAGATACTGGCCTTTTTCATACAACTTTATTGGCAACTGATGCAAGAGTCATTAAAATGTATGTCATGCTACATCCCAAATGAAAAACTATATGTCTCTGTTAGAAAACATCAGCTCATTTGAAAATTTTGAAATGCATTTATCATCTTCTGACAATCAACTCAAGGTCATTAACTATCTAGTCTTTGTGGACTGGTGCTATTGACAAAAATGAGAGCACAAAGCTGTCACTATTGTGAACCTTGATCAGCTGTCATATTCTCTTAATCTACTGACAGTAGGCATGATCTTTCAATTTCAAAAATAAAATTCAAAGAAAAAAACACATGCCTTTAGTTTTCTCTAAGACAAGAATATCATAGGGCTGTGCAGGCATCTCAGCATTGATCGGCATCTCACTTCGAGCAGCGACACCCCTTTTAGGATCTTCTGGTGAATCAAACTTTGGGAAGACAGCAAAACGAGGAATGTGTGAACTGTAAGGGTGTTCTGCTGGAAAGGGTAAGTTGATAAGATCTTTCCTGTGAAAAAAGGTGGATGCAGAAAATGATTAAAAAGCTCAACATCTACAATTATATTGGAACATGAGCCCAATGTTGATAAGATAAGCATGCTTGAACAGCATGTTTGCAAAGATGAGTATAAAGCTTATGCGACTCTTTCCTCTGAGAAGCTAAAATTCTTAACCCTTTGAGCATAATGAGCCCCAATCGTGGCTTTACTAGGGAAGCAAAAGGAAGGCAATTTTCATTATTTTAAAGTTCAAGCTTTCTGTTAAGGATCTAAAAATAGGTGACCTACGATTTTGCATCTGTGCTATTTACCTGCTTCATCAGACCCAAAGCAATAAATGCTAATGGGCACATTGCTATATATTTACAACTATCACCAACTGCTGCCTATTTGGTTGAATTTCTTAGACACTGTTCATAATGTCCTAATTTGATTTTGTATCAATCTAAACATGCAAGCACGTGCATGCACACACATACCACACACACACACACATATATAAAGGAGTGTGCAAAATTGTAAAAAAAAAATCAAAATCTTACACCATAACAGAATCTTGAGGTCGAGGAACTCTGGAAGAAGAAGCAAAAAAAAACTATGCTTAAATCAACATAACCTATTTTGGCTTCAAACGCACACAAGCACACACAAACACTCTACTTCACAAACATACAAAACATAAAATTCACACTCACTTTAAAAAGAAGGAAGGATCATTGAAAGAGATATCTAAAAATTCATAATAGTCAAGACTTATGTTCATTCATCCATGTACTGACAGAAGAAAAATTACTCGCCTCATCATGTTACAAAAAGTTTTTCGACTTATGCTAAAAAAGTACATTTCAACAAATTACTCCAATGATTATGCATTCAAAGTTCAAAGTTTCTCGCTTAACCACCAAGTAAATGTGGCTTTCTTACTAGAAATATATATTTGTATATAATTTTAAAAAACAATGCAACTAAAAAACAAAATACTTACAGTTCATCTGTGCTGCGAATATTGCTTCGCTTTAGTTGAGTCAAAGTGTATCTCTGCTCACTAGGTTCACCGCTAGAAAGAAAAACTTATTCATGAAATTTGCTGCTGCATCACTTCACAACATCTTACTCACCTGATTTTTTTTATATTTTTATTATGTCCATGAGCATAATATTTTTGTTATTTTGTACTTTGTTCTTTACAACCTTCACTATTTTTTACAACATTCTGTATAATACTCTGCACAGAAATGATAAGATTGTACTTTGATCTAAATGATTATAGTAATGAAAATATGTATTGCCTCATACAGTGTATGATTCATTAAACTATTATACATTAGAAATAAAAAAATAAACTTGTGTTTTTATATCTTATAAAGACGCTTGAAGGGAATTAAATTAATTCAATACAATAATATAATAATTCCTTTATCCTCAACAACTTTTTTCTCTCAGATTCATAACCAGAAGCATATAGTGGTATTTGAGGCAGTTTATACAATCATTACTAAATGGTCTGCAAGTGTTCCCAAGTTAAGTATGAAAAAACAATTAAAGGTGATACACTCAATGTAAGTTTTAGCCGTGACACGGGTACAATGCTGTAATCCATTAGATTTACTAAAAAGTCGTTTTGTTAGTCTGTTTAAGAGCATCTGGAAAGAAAAATTTCCCTTTAAAATGAAAAGAAAGGCAAGAGAAAAACATCTCGTTTGAGATACTCACGTATATGTCCACGTAGCATTCCTGGGCACCCAGAGATCCCTGTGTTCCTTTGGTTGTCCTGTCCCCCATTCATTTTGTTCTCTAGGACTGTATTCTGATTGTCGAAATAACTCCAGAGAGGTCATTCTGACCACTGTAAAAACAAGTGCAACAACTTGGATGTAAATAACCAGTTCCTTTATATGTGTCCTATATGCTTCTTACTGGTCATCCGTAGCGGTTGCTAAGGTGGTTGTTACCGGAAATTAAGAAAGGATAAGATCAGGAGTTATTTCCCTTACAGTGACATAGGATCTATATTTTTTAAATTAATATTTTCAGTTATTTTCTCTTTCTAGATTTGACTTTTAAAAAAAAATATGGTTTCAATTTGCTGTTTTATATAAGCCCTCCACCAACACTCCAGAGTGGATTTTTTTACCCAGTCTACAACTCGCACTAAGGGAATATTGTTATCAAGGCAAGGAAAAGGGGAAGCTACTTGTCTAACACTTTTTCTATGGATAATAAAGAGTTGTGTTTCGTAGTCTAGTATAAAAAAAAATTAAAATTAAAAAACTGACTTGACTTCTTTCCATAGGGACAGTAGACAGCTATCAGAGAACGCTTTGTGGCCACAAAAGGTACGATTCAGTCGTTTATTTGTTTGTTTTATAAATCAAGCTCAGCGTAAAAATAAATTTAATGTAATGTTTTCCTACAGAACTGCCTTACCTCGTTAAGTAAAGGCAAAGAGTCAAATGGGTAGTGAACGTAAGTGGTTCAGCGTGTCCAGGGTAGATTGAGTCCGAGCATCTATCTTTCCTGCGGCAATTACCTTCCCAATAATGCAGGACCTTAATTTTTGCCACTCGGCTGCTGAGTGAGCAGAAGGAGTTGATAGTTCATTCTTCAATGGTGTTAGTGAAATTATTCTCACCATTGAAGGGAAATAGTAGCAGCTTTTAAGAGCAGAATCGTTTATCGCTAGGTTCACCAACAAATAGTAAGATAAATGCAGTTTTTAACAGTGTAGTTCTAAATCCACATTTCTTGCTTCTCCAAATCAGAGAATTTAGTCACTGCAGTGTGGTGATCTGTACGCAACTATCAAATCTTGGAATGTTTTTATCTTACATCAGCTATATTGCCCACGATCCACATGTACCTTTATCTTTCTGCCATAGAATACACTGTAACAATTTTCCATCTGCATGACTTTATGTTTGAAATGTGTAGTGGGATGCCAGTCTTTTCCTTCTGGAGAAATGTATTTTTTATCAACATTAAATTCCGCAATGTTTTTGAAAAATATAAATAGGCGCTGAAAACTGTACTTTTTAAATTGTAATTTTTCTTTTAATTTGACAGTAATATCATACATGAATTTTCAAAGACACGGTGAGAAAATGTAAAGGTGAAAGATATGAAATATCTACAGTCTCTGAATGCCAACATGAGCTGGTGTTATAGCACTGAAGTTTAGTCTTTGATGTATTAGTAATCCAGCACCAGCTGGTCAGAAGTCCATTTGAAGATGATTATACAGTGACTGTGATAGAATTCTGCATAGAAATCAACATTGTATGCCTCTCTTCCTGTCACAGTTCTTTCATATCCATGCATGCACGCTTACACAGGGATTAATTGTATACCTCTGGTGTTTATTTTCCAGATTTCATAAAAATTACAAAATGTAAATGTCACAAATGGTTTCATGTTGTAGTTTTGTCACTAAACACTGTACCACATTATGGTATCACCAAAAAAAAAAAAAAAACACAAGGAAAATAAAGAAGACGTGAAAAACCCAAACGTCAAGGCACAGCATGCTGCACAGTTTGATTTAACTAACATCAATATTAGCAAGGCTTTCAGTCTTTAGCTTTTTTGTGGGGCTGGGGTGTGTGTGCATGTATGAATGTGTGTCTGTGTGGTACTTGCAGGAATCCTTGTATAGAGGTCTTCAATTGCACAGAGGGGAGGCAGGACAAACAAACCCCAAAGCAGCTGCAGTGATCAAGATTTCAGTGACTTGCTAACAAAAAAAAAGCTAAGGCATGGTGCTAAAATTAACCAGCCATCTCTCTGTGGACAAACTGCATCAGCAGCTGTGATGCTTAGTCAAACACTCATACTTTCTACACATTCAAAACGCATAAAACAAGTATAAATGCAGCACATCATGTTTCCACTGCCAAAAAGATCTACTTGTGCATGACACTAACATTAAAGTTTCAATGCATTCAATCATTAGGTCCCTGTGCTCACTTTTAAATGTACACTGTTGTAAACTGTACACACATTGTTCGACCCACTCTAGAAGACAAACTGGCCAGGGGAAACTGTTGAATATACAACAAATGAAACGATGCAACTGGACGGTCCACTGGCCAATATCATCCTGTTCCTTCACAAATGTTGCTTAGAAGTAGGACAGAAAAATCAACACTAACAGGAGCACTGCAATATATGATGAAACAAAATACAGCAAACTGACAACCCCATGCTTTGAATCTGAACACATGAATGGGAGAAAATCTGCACAGTGAATGTGGGATGATGGCAAAAGACAGAAAGTATAGCAAGGTTATTATACTACAAAGATGGATGAGGCAAAACATCAGTTACAAAAGAAAAAAAATTGACGTGTTGCAATTTTTACACATCTTGAAAAACAAAACAGTATCCTACAAACCTTGCCCATTTCCAAGTGCAAGTTTTGTTCAGAAGTCTTTTGTGGAGATCATGTTTTACTAATTTATTTTTAACTGTTCTAACATTATTTACAAAATGCATTTTTTTAGAACACCTGAATTTCAGGAAAGGAAAAACATAAAAAGGCACTTAAGCATATGCTTGCAAGTAGGCCAAAACATCTTTGACTATTGTGACCAGATCCCAAACATGAAGCAAAATCAGAACTGCTCATCTGGCAGTGCAAAATAAATCATGGACAGATTTTAAACTGACACCCAGTCAATGCCCAAAATTCTGCAGCACATACAGCGGCACCATCATCCTTGGATGTGTTGCCCAAAATAATATTGTTTCTGAAATTCTAAGAAGCCTACAAACTGACCTTCATGAAATTCCTGTGCGTTGCTTTCCTAAAATGGGAGTAGCCAGGAAGGGATGTAGAGTAGTCAGCTTTATTAAACCAGACATCTTCACAAGAACCCTTATTTGTTTCACTCAGATCTATGTATACCATTCTTTCCTTGCTTCCAAAAATAAAATTTTGCTGGTAGGAAAAATCAAAAAGGGGTTGCATTTTATCTTTAAGTGAAAAACAGAAATGCAAAAGCAAAAGGGTAATCAACACCAGTTGAAAAACAAAATGGGAAGCAGAGGTCAATAACTGATTCAAAAAGGAAAAAAAAAAAAAGCAAAATGCACTATAAAGAGGGGCTGGCTCTAGAATTTGCAAACAAGGTATGTTAACCATTCACATCCTGGAAAATGGCTGGGTAAATAATAGACTGACCAAGGACAAAAAACAATGTCTGAAAAATATTTCTCAGACAGATGAAAGATGAAATCCAGTGGTCAACAACAAGTTGACCACAATCATGCCGAAATGGAACACGAGTAAGCAAAGTTTCTGAAAGACACGACTTAATGGAAGATCTGGCAAGAAAATGAGATGCCACTGATAAAGACCAGGTAAAAATCCCCATGTTAATGTTAATGTCAGCCTACAAGATTTGACAAATATTACTGCTTGTTACAGATTTCATCATAGATTCTTGCAGATCTTGAGTAAATTACCAGATGCATGTGTAAATTTAGTACTTTAACAGCAGCAACAACAACAAAAAAAAGCCCTAGCTTTATGTTTATAACCAAAGACAGAAGTGATAAAAATTCTTTTATTTCATCAGATCCGTCTTAATGAAAGCTCTTAAAACTTGCAACAATGATATAAACTGCCTTATCAGTGATGCTGCAATGATATGAACCTCTCATGCAATTTAAAGTTGGTGGTTTTTTTTTTTTTGTTGTTGTTCATTATTAAAATTGGCTCATTTTGTTCTTGTCCACATAATTTTCAAGTCGCCCCCTCTACCAACATTACTAATAATCCTCCATCAACACTAAATTCAAAAACTAAGATCAACACAACACAAATTATATTTCATATTTTAAATACACTTCTTCCATTTCATTTTTTACTTAGACTGCTGTTTTAAACAAGCAACTTTCCTCAAAAAGAAACAGGTACCATGAGCTGACCATCTAGAGACAAATGTTACCTGCTCATGGCTCCTGAATAAATTTTATAAGTGCTTACCACTCTCAGAATCTGAATCATATCCTCACAGCATCCAACTAAACTCTTTTCCAGTTTAGCATTACAGTGGGAGAGGATGCGCTTAATAAACACAGCAATCACAATCACAACAAACCAAACAAAGCAGCCAAACTATGTATATGTAATAAAAACTTGTTGTGTATAATGTTCTATAAAATGCAAAAAATAACAAAGTTATTGTGGTGTCTCCTTGCTATATACAAACATTTCTACACTGTCAACAAGCTACAGCTACAGCAGTGACAGAGGTAAACCACATGAATGGTGGTAATCTTGCTACATCCTATGCACATCACATGCAAGTATAACTCCAAAATCGCCCTGAACATTCAGAACTTCCACTGCCAGGAAGAACAGGCACCCACCTGCTGTGTTTTAAATGCTTTTGTAAAGCAAGAATAGCATTCACCCACATATGCTCATTCAAACACAAACCCTTTCTATAACCACCACACCAAAGCAAACAAAATTTCAGACCTGTTCACAAATCAATAAAAACCTCATGTGAAATTCTCTTTCTCAAATGCATAAATTGTATAAGTGTCACAAAGACTAAACTGATGTGGTCCAGAAGTAATGTTCAAGAACAACACAAAATTCCCAGAACATAATAGTCAAGAACACAATGGCAACACCTCAAACAAGCGTCAAAATCTAACCCCCATGTGGCAAAGTTGGATTATTTTAATTAGCTGTTTAAGTAGATCTGTTTGTAACTGAAATGGGACTAAAAACAAATATCCAATAAAAGACTGATTCTCCTACAGCAATAAATAATATTTAATAAAACACACAACACACAGACTAAGTCATGCAAAGGTTTCTGTGAAAGGCTGATGTTGGCTGCAGTTGCACTGAAAGTTACCAACATTAACAAGATGCAGGGTTCATGCTGCTAGTGTCATTCCTGTCACTGAAAAAAAAAAAAAAAGATTACAGTCTTTGTACAGACCCTCTTCTGAGCTTCTTTACAATTTTAACAGTATTAATTTAAGTTTTAAGAAATGCAAACTTTTTTCACTCAACAATAGATACAGGTTTTAGTATTTTGTCCCAGTAAGGAAAATATACATTTTCTTTTGTCGCTTCAAACCCTGAATGTAATTAAATTATTTTGGAAAACTTGAACACTTGTTTCTGAAGTTCAGGTACAAAAGAAAATAGGCCCTGTTATCCTACCCTGTTTATTTCTTTACAACCTCTCTTCTATTTAAACAAATAACAAAAACACTGACCAAAAACGTTTAAATACTGAGTGGTACAAAATTCCTCATCAAATGCCCTGTTGCCTATTCTTATCCATGACATGACTGAAGTGCAGTCATATTCAAATATATGGAAGAAAATGCAAATTCATTTGATGAAAGAACAAATATTAACCATTTTAATATTGGCAAAGAGTGATTGCCATAATTGTCACTACTTCTCTTTTTTTTTTTTTTTTTGATTGAGTGGCTTGTCTCTCAAAAATGTAGAAAGTTGTGCAAGGACATCTAAATTCATTCAAGAGAGGAAGATGTTCTCCAGGAAATAATAATAAAAAAAAATGTTCCATGATAAGTATCATTCAATACTTTGATGGCAAATTTTGATTACAGGTATCTTAAGCACCAGTCAAGAATCTTCTCAGCAACAAGATTAACCTTCCACTGCCTCTTTCTCTTATTGTTAACTGGAAAAATCCATTTGGCTTTAGCTTACAAAAAAATTCTAGAGACAACTGTATGGGCATTTGCTGATAAATATTAAGTTCAGGTGACAAGTGACTTGTGCATTCTGAAGAAGTACACTTAAGAGTGTGCATGCACACATTCTAAGTTTTAGTAGATGATGCATGCATGTCATCTCTTCAATGTGACTAGTACAAAACTCAGGTGTAATTACAGATACAGTAATTGTACAGCCTTACTGCATTAGTTATGTATAGTTGGTAAAATTCTGTCAAAGATCACACAACACTTCACTTCAGATGCAAGTAGGTTCTGTCATTTGGAACTGCAGCCAGCTAAGAAACCATATTCTTAAACCAGAAAATTTGGACCTGGGATAACGAGATGTGATGCACAATTTCCATACCCAACCAAAATGCCTTTCACATGCACCTAAACACACCTATGCTTTGAAATTTGTTAATTTATGACAGTCTTCAAAACACAATTTTTGCCTGCTTTTAAAAGGCCAACATTCAGAAGTAAAACTGGGAGTCTCTAAACGAAATGAATACTAAAAAAAAGCCCAATTAAGCAGCACTTCCTTAATAATACAGAGACCATTCACTCTATGGTCAGATGGTTTGAAAGAAGTGCATAATTTATCCATCAAACAACAAACGGAAGATTGATAGCTAATGGCGAATCAACCATAGAAGATAGCACACAGGCGAATTCATTGACAGATCTTATATCCTACAGTTTCACTCTTTCTATACAATATGCAATTAAAAATCTACAATCCGAATTTTTAAAGGTTGCCATTGGCAATGCTATATAAAAACAACACCCTATCAATATAAAAAATTCCAATTTTCCAATGCTTCATTGGAAAGTTACACTCAACACAAGATTTTCATGGCTCTAATGAGTAAGAACATTGCCTTTTATTTTAAAATTTCCCACAAATTTTCCATAATCAGTGCAAGGATGACAGCAGCTGGAAGTTTGGTATGTACTTCAATAAATAAAGACAAGAAAGAGATCAAGCACATAACTAGGAAAGGTGCAGTGGTAACAATATAACAGAAGAAAAATTCCATTCAATAAGGCACTTGACTGTACTTGTTTCAGTCATCCTATTCTACAGCAGCATTTAAACAAGGACAGCCCTGTTTGCAATTTGACAGATGATACATCAAACATAGATCAACAAACAGTTAATAATATTACATAATCTGTGTATTTCCTAACACTTTGCTTGTAACAAGCACACAGAAGTACACCATGATCAATTTTGTTTCCACAAATGTAAATGCCTTTGACAAAATGAAAGGTGTTCCAAGAACTAAGATTGAAACTGAGAAAAGAGCAAGAATTTGGAAAATAATGTGTGCGAAAGAGGTGTTCATGGGTACATGTTCATGCATGTTCACATTGAAGTCTATGGCAGAAAGCTTTGTTGCTGCCTGCTTTATGCAACATCAATGAACACGATGATGATAAAAGGAAAGTGGCAAGTCATCGCATATACCATTGGTAGGATGAAACAATGCATAGCAACGTTATAAAAAATCACCAAAACGACAACATCTATAATTATTGCATGACATTTTCCTGCCCTTAAAAACACCACCTAGTGAGTTTTGAAGAATACCAGCATTATGCTAACTATAAGACTTAAGAATCCACTTTCCTCGAGCGAAAATCTAACTCAGCTCTGATCTGTTACAGTAATAACTCTATGGTGCAGACACTAAGTTAAACGTTTTGGCTCACCATGACTCCAAACAAAACTCTACGCTTACAACAACTTTAAACAAGTGACCTCTTGAGAATCAAGTTGACTTGTGAGCTGACCTCTTTAAAAGAGATTTATGATGGTAGCAACTGCAACAATGTCAGTGAAGACAAAACACAAGCTCTGTGGTTTTGAACAAAAGTAACTGAATTTTGTCTCTCTCTCTTCAGTTTCTCCTTGCCTCTCACATCAAGAGGTCTAGTCCATCCCCACCTCTTGTGGCTTTAAGTTCCACTTAGAGTCCTCAAAGGAAAAGCTTTATGGACGGAAACACTTAACAGATTTTTTTTTCTCTTTGGGAATCCCTTTCCTTATTTGACCAAGAAAGTAAGCGAGACAAAAGCAGCCACTTATGTCCCATAAATGTTTACAAAGCCAGACCTCTTGAGGCAAGCTTGTGATGCAAGTTATTTTATAGGGCAAAACAAAGAAGTTCATACAAATTGTATGTGGTAGAGAAGAGAAGAAGGAGGAGGAGGTGGTAATGATGATGATGATGTAGTAGTACACAGAAGACAGAGAGATTTAGTGTTCAACCTTACTGTGATTTCCTGACTCAACCTAAAACACCAACAATCAATCAATCACAGTGTTCCAACACTTTAACTTTAGTACAGCTATAGGAACTGAGACAATAAGATAGTGCCTTCATGTGTTAAACTACTTGTCTATTTCTACATCATCCCACTCTATCCTTGGAGAGTCTGATAAGTAATGTGAATACAACTCTTAGCTTTTGTTTCAAAGGCACACGTATCATATGTGTCTGCTTGTGCTGACCACTTATCAAAACCCTTCCCCTTCTGTCTCTCACTCCCACACATACATGCCTGCTGCAACTTATTTCAAAATATGACCATGAATGTTTGCACACCCACATACACTCACATGCATACTCATTATCTTTCCCTTGCAAGGAACTGCATAATTCATGAGACACATAAAAGATACATCACTAGCAACAAATGCTGCATAAAATTAAAACCGATCCAACAGCTCATCCTCCACATCTAAAAACAAAACAGGAAATATATTTTGTGCAGTATATCACTATAAAAGCCATCTAGCCATAAGCAGACACTCCATGCATTGATTAAAAACAGGCAGTACAGTTGACACATTTCATATCTACCTCCTAAGGCAGCCCAGTTAAAAACAATCTGTCAGCGCCATCTAACAGCAAAAGCTGGTTGCATAACGGGAGAGTGTGAAGACGCTATAATGGACAGAAAAACAGACACCAGCAACACTCATTTTCACCGTGTGGATGTGTAACAAGACTGCAAAAAATTTAGCAGAAAACCACTTGTGAGTGAGAAAGGCAAGTTTCCTGGAAAAAAAACTTTCTTGCTGCAGATATGACAATTTATCAAAACACATCTTGCGCACACTCAACAGTTTCTGTCAAAAAAACTTGTCATCCTTTCTTTAAACTTACTGAGGTGAGTAGGCAAGATTTTGTTGAGTGAATAAATCCAATTTTTTAATCACTTCTAATCTAAATATCCTTTCACACTGCTGATATGACAGTAAACAAACGTTGTTATGCCTCCCTCTCATCAGAATGCGATCAAAATAGTTAAGTCCTCTGTATAACCAGTGAAAGAATTGTGTTTGAATGCATTAATGTGTCTTTTTTCCTAATTAACACAACCAATAGCCAAAAGGCCTTTCACACAAGCAATTCTTTGTCAGAAAACAAGACAAATGAAAGATACACTTAGTTCAACTTTTCTTTTTCCTTCTCTTACATAAAAAAAAACGGATGGGTAAACTTAAATAATGTGTTATGACCATGAACAGACCTCAAGATATTAAGACCTACTCCAAATTTGTGTGTAAGTTCTGATTTTATCACCAGCAACATAATGCCTCTATCAAGTCCTGTGTTAAGTACTTTGCCATATTTGTAAGGGGGTTGAGAAAGGTGGGGTTTTGTTGCAGCAATTCACAACAGCTGAAATGGCTTCACATTCCACTGACTGTTTGCCTTACTAAAGCCAGACTCATTTTAGGGTCAAGTTCAACTTGACCTCATGAAACAAACAGCAGCTTTTATGTGTATTTTGTCACTGACATAACAGAGGTATTACGCTAAACAAAGCAGTCATAAGATTGGTAAAACCTGAAAGAACCACAACCATTATCTCACATATTTCATGACTGAGGAGATAAGACGAGGCTGTTCTATTACGAAGCTCAAGAAGTTTTCTGTCTCTTGGGAGACAGGGAGATAGGGATTCGCCTTTCTCTCTCTCTCTCACACACACTCACAGTCTCACACACATACACAGCACTAGGGGTAAAAGGGAGCACATTTGATGTCTGGCCTTCAAAAATGTTTGTGGCTACAGTCAGCACATGAGGGAAGGTCACTTGCACTGTGCCCACTTCGGTAGAATGCGTCGTCGTGCATTGGTGAACCAATAGTTAATCTGATTTATGGTCAACCCTGTCTGTTTGATCAGCATGGCTTTCTCGTCGTCATTAGGATATGGGTTATCCTTATGTCCCCTCAGCCACTCCATCATTAAAGACACCGCCTGTTTCAAAGAGAAGAACAAATATAAGCTCTGGCTTCTTTCCATTAAACTTTTGCAACCACTTTACATCTAAGTTTAAAACCAAAACAAAACTGCAAATCACAGCCCACAAAAAAGAAAACACAAATATGAACTAAAAAGAAAGTGTTGGTGGTTTACAGAACATCACACCTGCCATCAAAATTGATTAGCAACATAATTTTCATGAGAAAAAATGTATAGAAGAGAAAAAAAGAAAATGTCTGCAGTTGGGAATGCTTTAAGATATATAAAAAAAATGCTGTCAACTGACTAGGTTTTAAAATGAAACACAGCAAAACTGTCTGAGAAAATTTTTTTTAAAAAAAATGGTATTTAGATGTTAAAACTTAGATGCTCTTTCATACAGAATGAGTCAAAAGCTGGTTCGTGACCTGCATCACGAACCTCCGAAAAACCTCTCCTGGCTGCTGTTATCGTCTCTGACTTTTGACATGTAATATTCAGCTATTCTGTTAAGTGGGTGCCACTAACACGGTCATTAATTTTCAAAGTGGTTTAGTAATTTCCAATTTCTCAGCAGCCCTGGATATTTGTGTAAGCAATGCACAGAAGTTTTTAAAGCATCGTCTGCAGTGAGTGTGACAGTTCACCAGGCAAGTGGACAATCAAACATTATGCTTCTCAAACATTAAACTCTTATAAACAATAGTGGCATTGCTGCACTTAGCTGTCTACTATCTCACTTTTGCATAGGTTCAGCACATAATCTGGGTTAGTCTCTGCTGAGCGTTAAATGAATTATTATACAAGACAAGGTTCACTATAGGTTATGACTTGGACTTTGAACTCTTAAGAGATCAAAAGTAGTTCAGATAGTCCCTAAAAACAGAGAAAGAAAGAGAGAGAGTGTGTGTAAACTCTTCAAGCCCTCTATGCCACTACTTACCTCTTTAGGAAGGCTAGGGTGCTTCTTTGACTCTGTCTTCTGTCCAGTGCTTCCCACCACACTTGACCCTTCTCCAAGCATGTCTGGGCCATCTTTCATTTGTCGGAAGGCCACAGCACCAGCCATTCCTGGTGATACAAAACTCCCTTGACCCTGTCAGTTACAAAAGTATACATGTTAGGATCACACAAACAGCACAGTCAGTTCACTGATTAAACTAAACTGGCAGAATATCAATCCAGTACATGGAAAAACACTATTTCTGTATGTCAATGATTCTTTATTTATGAAAGCTATAAAGGTTAGCAAATAATGTAATTTTTTACATCTGGCCCTACCTTTGCCCTAAGAGGAACAAATTTGGTTAACTATATAATAATTTCAATAATCAAACTGCATAAAACAAGAAAAAATGCACCACAGGTCATAATTATAATATTTCTGCATATTTACAAGACATATATTATGCAGTGGCTTTAGCATTAGTGTATTTATTGGCTTTTATTTTTTTTGTGTAAGTTTAATGGAAGTCTTCTTGCTAGGTGTGTCAATGGTGGTAGGAGACCTTAGCTAGTTACTAGAGCTTTTGCTATAAACACTTCGGTAATTCTTATGGGGAAAAAAATTTAAGCACAGTTACATACAAGAAGCAGCATTCTGAAAGAGTGAACCAAAGTTAACAATCTGGTGAACATGAACGGGGTTTGTTGTTGTTTTTTTCGGTGAGGGTGGATTATGATTAAGTACTCTAGAAAAGGATGTAGACAACACATGCTTCTCTTTTCCAGGAAGCATCACTCACCAATGACACCATGACCTTAGTGGGAGGGCCCATGGTAGTCATGATATGAAGTGGAGCTGGTATACCCATGTCCCCCATCTGTCCTCCGCCTGCCATTAGCAAAGGGCTGCATCCATTCATGCCTGTAGGCTGGCCCTGTTGGAGGTAAAGAAGAGTTAATATCATCTGAACCATTACTATGATTGAATGATTTCTTTATTGCTTCAGCACAGCTCTAGCAAGGGTGCGAGTATCTGTCACTATAGTTACATATTTTAAAGCAGAATCCAATATATATATCAACAGATTTCTATAAATACATGCACAAGGAGCTCTATACATAAATATGGATACAATTTCACTATACAGCCTCTGGATATATGACCACTTACACACATACTCACACACACAAGGGTTGAAGGTCTTCGAATGTATGAAAATCCTGAAGAAGAATATACCTTACATCTTTAATAGGTACCAGAACATGAAGGGCAACATTCAGTTTACCAGCTGTCTTTAATGACCAGTAAAAGGCTAGTAAACAGTGGAGAGAAAAGGGTCTGATATGATGGAAAACACAATGAGAGTAAACATGAGGTGCATCTGTGAACCTGTTAAAATAAGGGAGAGAAGAGCTATACAAGGATATGGGGGAGGTGGGAGTTTCCGCATCAAGAAGTTATGAACACAGACGTCAGGCACACATCTCCATGCACCATCCTGAAACACATCCTGTCAGCAGCAAACACTTTTTCAGGTCTTCTCTCCCCTGACTGGCTCTATTGATGCAGCCTTCTGCTCCTCCCACCCTCTACCCAGAGAAACCTTTTCCCTTTTCCCGTTTTCAGACAGCCCCTGCATCTGCCGGTCCCTCTAATGGGCAAATATATTTGGGCCAGCAGAAACAATGCGCTGTGTCAGCAGCCACCAACACTACTGCAGAGTCAACCGGCCATGCTTGCTTTCTCCCCGCGACAACTCGGTGTCTCGCCTGCCTTCTCTCCCTTGTCTCTCTTCCTTCCTGCCCTGCGCTGTCTCGCTCTTCAACCCTCCCCACCAGCCTCACCTAGCACAACTGCCACACTCCTTGGACCCACCTACCCCCACCAACCAGCTGAGTAACCTTAGGAAGACTGTTCTGACCTGACAGGCTTCACGGACAGTGTTAAAGCCTGAAAAACTCAAAGTTGTCCCCTATAGTCAACGCTTGAAAACTCTCCCTCTTCGTGTATTGTGTGCGTGCGTGCGCGCGCGCCAATGAATCACATTGTTACCCCTCATGCCCAAAAGTTTCAACGGCGACTCAAACTCTAGTTTGACGATGGACCTTCAAAAGTAAAAAAATGTACACATAACCAACAGTGAGTTGAGGGTCTGTGCGCTCTGGAAAGGCAGATAATACATCATTATGGGCCAACCCGCCAGGTACTATATACTATCACTGACCATACCCAGTCCACGCTCTGCCAACCACACACACCCAAGAGTCAGTTCACAATGCAGAACTCAGGTCTTGTTGACGAAGTCCTCTTGTAGCAGTTGTTGTATGAATTGCCTACAGACCCATGCAAGTGCCACCACTCGTGCCAACCAAATGTTCACCCAACAGGTTGCTTCAACACAAACTGTTATTTGCGCGTGTGTGTGTGCTAGAGCTGGCAGTTAAGCGGCACAATTTGCGACCGGAATTTCCCGTTGTTTTTCTTTCAACAGAAAAGTTAATAATGATGATGACTACTGCGGTGCTGCCTGACCGAAACACAGAGGTGTCAATCCACTGTTGACATAACAAGCGCGAACAGACTAGCTACGCAGGCATCCAGGGGCAATTACCTCCCATGCCCACTCATCTATAAATGACCACTTGCCTACCTCAGCCTTTCATTCACAATGTGTGTGTGAGGGGGGAGGGGGAGGGGGACGCAGTATTCTCCCCTTTCTCTGAAAGCACACTACATGAACCAGGGTTGCCAGCCCTTGTGGGTTGTCACAAAACAAAAAAAAAATAACCATCCATATGATGACCTGAATCCGTTGTGCCTGGACAAATCTTCAGTGATCAAAAAGTTATGAGAAAGACTGAGGTTGACAGGGACAGCCTTGCCTAACAGGTCTGCTACCGTAAATGGTCCTAAACTAAACTTTGCTCCAACAAAAACATTTTGTTATCTGTGGAAAAGGCTTCATAATAAGGTAGAATGTTAGAGTTGAAGGAATTTGCTTGCAACCTGGCTTTTTCTCTAATCTGATCAGGTCACAGGGGGAATAATGCCAGATTCCAGTGGCACTAAAACTTATCCTTATATGTGGACAGCAAGACATTGCGTACCATCTGTCTTGCATGCAAAATGCAAACAATGAATGACACTCATGCACATGCGCACACACACATACCCATACACCATACACACAGAGGCACAACAAGTGACAGATTCACTTACAATCCCCACCATCTGTGCATGGTCAAACTTCTCACAGAATTCCTCCATGGAGCGTATAGAGGTGGATGTCAATGCTTTCATTTTCTCTTGCTCTTGTCTTGCACGGATTTTCTCTGCATGCAAAATATGTTCTTTACAAATTTGGTTCCTAAACAATTTAAAAGAATTTTTGGACATCAACCAACTTTTAAAACCAACATACCACAGCCGGTGTTTCTAATAAAATACATAAACTTCAAATTGTTCTTGTTTGTACCATTTTAAATGAATCTTATATCAAAACTAGAAGACAGATGCCCATCTTATCCGAACCTAGTTAACACAAATGACTGAAAAAATGTCCAGCCCACACACATCATAAAAGTTATTTCAACTCCCAATTATGTGTACATGGATAAGTATGCCCACCCATGTGCACAAGCAGGCACTTACCAACGAGGTAGCTATGTGCAAGTCTAAGGCTGTCCATGAGTACACTTTCCACTGAATAGTTGCTCTGGTAGTTGCCAGATGGTGGGTTGCGATGCAAGAAGTTCTGAAGGAGCTTCTCAAAGTCGTGGGGCAGTAAACTAAGCAGCTGCTGATAGTGGAACTTGGGGTCGTCAAAGTTCATGCCAGCAATCACCAAATCACGAAGCAGAGGATAGAGGGGGTGAGAACGATAGGCAGAGTTTGACTCATCCATGATAAGGTTTTGGATGAATTTCTGCTGGGAGGAGAAGGCCTTTGAAGCTGGACCTTGCCTGTTGGCTGCCTGCACCTTGCATCCAGCACAGTTGGGATTACCAGAACAAGGACCTGGGTGGGGAGGGACTGGTGGATGGGGAGGGACCTGTGGTTGCTGCTGTGGTGGCTGCCCCATGCCCATGGCTTGCATGTGGTGAGGGGGAGGTTGTTGCTGAGGTGGATGAGGGTGGTGATGATGATGTGGTGCCATGGGGTGGGTTGGTTTCATCTGTCCAGGATGCTGACCCAAGCTGGGATGCTGGGAACCTGGCATGTCTTGCATGCCGGGTGGCGGTGTCGGGCCAGGCCCAGAACCAGGCCACCCTGGAGGACAAACTCCCGAGCTCTGTGAAGGCATCATGTTAGACATGTGCTGCTGTTGCTGTTGCTGGCTTGTAAACATCTGCACATCCATACTGTTGGGCTGCCGGTCATTCATGCTGTAGTCATAACTTCCTGGAGACATTTGGCCATATGAGGGACCTTGCATGCCACTCCTTACTGTTGGTTGTCCAGGACCCCTAGGCATGCATGGAGTAGACATTGATTGAGGCTGAAAACTGTGGGCAGGAGGGGGTCCCATGGTTCCCAAGCCATCATGGGCAGGAGAAGGTCCCATCCCCTGCTGCTGAATGTTCATAGGTGATGGTATATTCATTCCCATGCCACCATTCATCTGCATGGGCATGCCTTGTTGGTTTGTGTACCCAGGTGATGCGCATGGCATGCGCTGCTGCATCATCTGCATGGAGCAACTGTTGTACCCTTGAGAAGAGGTCTCTGACTGTGGCGCCTGCTGTTGATGGGGATGCTGCTGGTGCATATGCATTATATGTGGTGCCATCGCACTGCTCTGCTGGTGCTGGTGGTGCTGCTGCTGTTGCTGTTGTTGTTGCTGCATAGCCCTCATCTGATTAACAGGAAGATTGTACCCGCCAGTACAGTTGCCATAGGCACTTGTGTGAGTTGGGTAGTCCATACCTGGGGACGAGTCCATCCTCATCATATTCTGATTGCTGTCCACATAATACATACTACCATCACCACCTCCACTTTTCCCATCAGACCCAGAGTTGGCAAAGTCGAATGGCTGCATAGACCCAGCACTCCCACCACTTCCTGACATATCTGCAGGGCTGGTACGGTTCTGCTGGTTTAAGGCACAACACGAGCGGTTGCTAAAGTCATAGTTTCCCACAGTGGAAGCTGGAGGGGCACCAGCAGCGTTGGGCACAGTGTATGGGGCAACACCAGGCTTCATGACGTGGTGGTTGAGTCTGGGAAGAATTTTGGACTGCATAGATTTCTGCTGGGCGCTGTCCATATCAAAGGCACACTCAGAAGGGGACTGGTTGCTAGTGAATCGACCATACCCTTGAATGTCCATACCAGCAGCAGACTGCCCTTGGCTCATAGCGTCTGGAGGGCTACCATCTGGAAGATCAGCAAAGTGCACAGACTTTTGGCGTGAACCTATAGATGGCTGGTTTGAAGCCTTGGGGTCAGCTGGCATCATGGTTGAGAGGGAGGTCATGGAAGACAGTGAAGACATTGAGGACATGCTGGATGTTGTCAGCGCAGGGGAGGGAGCAGAGCTTGATGTGCCATTTCCTGCAGACTCATTGGAGAAGTAGCCCTGGTCCAATGGGGAGTCCATCCGGCCTGTTCCCCCCGGATGGTGATGGGGTGTTTGCATGTGGTACCCATACTGACTCTTTCCCATCCCAACTGAGTGATGAGGGTGAGCAGGACCACCCTGCATCCCCCACCTGAGCTGCAGAAAGTTTTTCACATTTATGTTGGGTGGTGCAAGTTTTTCAGGCTTCTGAAATCCAGAGTCTTTGCCAGGTATGTGCTGATGGGGATGCTGCTGATGATGCATGCTGTGATACTGTTGCATGCCTGGAGGTTGCTGCTGGCAAGGAGCAATCTGCATGGTGCCCTCAGAACTACGCCGTGCATGATCACATGAACTAAACTGGACAGGCTTGGGTGAATAGCATTGAGTCCTCGGCACGGCCTCAGAGTTCTTAAAAAGAAAGTTACTTATACCAGCACAGCTACTGTTATTAGACTGGGAATGACCTGTGGCCTCAGAAGCCTCTTTAGAAAACTGGCTCTGGGAACTGAAAGGTCTAGGAGACATCCTGCCACTCTTAGATGGCAAACCTTGACCATTTGCCACTGAGGAGCTGCCACTCCCACTGCCACCATTACTGCTAACACTGGAACCTGGTGTCCCTTGTGGACATGACAATGATCGCCGTGGTGTTGGTGGAGTCTGCGGCATTTTGAATACCTGTCCTGTCCCTCTGGGTGACTGTGATGGCTGAGGCAACGAAGTTGACCCAGGCGGCTGAACTAGAGCTGTCTGCTGCCCAGTACTTTCTTTGTTGGGGCTACTGTTCTCTGATGTAGACAAGTGGATTCGTTTGGTAGCTGGACTATTAGACCCACTTGACAGGGCAGTGGTTGTGCCTGGCGCAGCTGTAACCACTGGACTGGGCATGTGGTGGGGCCAATCGTGATCCACATTCTGCCTTCCATTTGTGGAGCTTCCAGTGTTGCCTACACTGCTTGGCACAGGAGGAAAACCACAACCACTTCCACTGCTGTTGGATGGTGTTGAAATATTTGATGAAGCAGCACTAATACTGCCCCCTCCACTGCTACCACTACTTGAGCCTGCTCCGCTGGGCAGACTTCCACCACTGTTGAGAATGGCTTCTGGCGTCATGTAGGCCTGAGGATCCATATCCTGCTCCATCAGAAACTCCACAAAATCCAGTTCCATCTCACCCGACTTCATCCCAATGTCCTCGCAGATTTCGTCCAACAGCTCGTTGGGCAGCCGTTCTGTGTGCCCGCTGCTGGCAGCCCCCATAGGCGGAGGTGAGGCTGGTGTGTTGGGTGACCCCAGTCCATCTCTGTCCATGGCAGAGTGTGATCCCATGGTTGGAGATGGTGGGGCCTCTCGGTACTCCATAAGCTGTTAACAAAGTAATACCAAAGATAAGAATCATGCTGCTCTAGTGTATCAGACCATAATACTTTTGTAATGTTTGCAACAATGTTGAATTTTCACTGAAAAGGAGTTATGTTACACCAATACATTTTTGAATCTTTTCTTTTTATCCTTTAACCCTACTTGTAGGTGAAAGCACAAACATGCATAAACATGCCTACGTGCATGCACACAAACACAACAAAACTGTCTAGCTGTAAAAAAAATGGGAATAGATTAACCAAAAATTAACACAATACTTATCCTCTATAAGCAAAAACAATTGTCATTAAATAAAATCTGCAAGTGGGTATAACCAACTAATTTCAGGGCTGCTGCTGAAATTTAGAAGGAGTTACAGTCACATGATCTACTCTTTTGTTTCCTTCATGATCTCCCCTGATTTCCTTTCCCACCACATCTTGTCACTAGGACAGGATAAGACAACCTCCTCACCACCTGTTGCAAAGTGTAGTTTCAGCACCAACTATCCAGACAGAAATGCCAGAGGCCTGAAAATGGATGTGTGGCACAGCTGCCGGCCCTCATAATCATTAGCTGTAAGACTCTAAAGACAAAACTACCCATAAACTTGGCTTATCCATGACAATAGATAATAAGGTCTGCACCAGGGCAGAAAGCAAGTCAACACACCCTGTGCTGGAGAAAAGTGCAGAGAGAATGCATTAAAAGAAACTGATGTACAGAAAAAGGTAAACAATATGAATACTTGTTGACTGGAGAAATGTTTATGGATAATTATCTTTCTAGTTTTCTACTGATTTCTGTTCTTATAAGAAATTTACAGCTTGCCAGTAGCTCTGATCTTTTTAATGATGCAAACGAAAGGCATGTTAAAATCCAAAAATATACAAGCTTATACAGAAATATGCAAAGTAGATTTGATGTTTGTGTGTGTGTGAAATACAGTAAATCTATAAAAGATTTGAAACACTTGAGAATTTGTCACACAAAATACAGTTGTGATCCCCCGTGAACTCCCCTCGCAGTGGAGAGGGGGAAAAATTTTCTTCTTTTTCCAACGTTCCCAAAGTTTTTCCAGTGTTCTCTTATCATCATTTACTCTAATGAATCTCTCGTCCCCCACCCCACCCCCAACACACACAATACCTTCCATCTACTCTGCCTGATTCATCTACGACCGTGTGGAAAAGTGTGAAAGCGTAATACAATGCTTGCTCTTTTACACAAAAATTACAAGCTGGAAATTGTCTACCCGAAATTTGCGTAACTACTGGAGAAAAGAAATGTATCCGGAATGGGCTGTAACTTGATGCTTTGGTCCATTATTTGTCGACCGCGACAATCACCTGTTCGGGCTATACTGTCTTTGCCAATACGCGCATGTCTACACACGACCATGCTAGTGTAGGTCGTTGTGCAACGAGGAGCGTTTTCATTAGTACTTTGCGACTATAACAGTGGGTACCGACACACCCTGGTGGAAAATCGGCGATAGCACAAAAATCGCTCGTTTTCGATTCAAAGTATTTCATGGACTATTAGGAACAGAAATATCATTTTTAATCACAATAAAGCACAACCTTTCGTGATGTGTTCATACGTCTTTGTCTTTGTGTGACGGGGGGAACAATGTGTATTTTGTGAGGATTAATGGTACCCGGCACGACAATCAGCAAGCCGCGCGGGGACCATTTTCCGGGTGTGTAGTGTAACGCGTTATATAATAAAGATAAAGACTCAGTTTTGGAGGTTTTTTTCTTATATTTTCTTGTACTTTCATGTGAACATAAAAGTCTCATTTAACAAGAAATTAATCTTGTGTGCCGGTACCTAATAAAAGGTGATAAAAGTCTTAGTCCAACGCGCAAATACAACCACCTAACGAAGGCCATCCATTTAGTCAGTGTCCCCTCCACACAAGCCCTTCATGTGAGCGGTCAGTTGTAACTGTGGGCAGTCTGCTGTCCTTAGAATAAAATTATAAATGAAGTTTTCAACAAGCGCCCGAACATACAAACACATTTCTATCTCTGCTTTTCTCCTATAGCTAGGAGTAGAACCATTTTAAACAATGCATCCAGTTTGGAATTTTAAGACCTTTTAACGGCTTTTCCCGGGGGGTTTGTTTTTTTCCGAGCCGATAGATCGACGTCACGTGATCTCATGTTTCATCCGCAGGGCAACGAGTGCAGACCCGTAAAAATTTGCAGAGCTGGAAACTGTCGTCGGCTGCAACGTTGCACTAAGCGGGAAAGGTGAGGGGGTGAGGGTGTATGTGTCCAAGGCCAACTTCCCTCATCTCCACCACGATCCCTTCCAAGACCCCAGTTGAAACAGCTCTGCTTCCAAATGGGGTCGGTGTGAACGTCTTGACTGGGACAAACAAAAGCCCTCTCTGTCCTTTCGGCCATCTCTACCCCCCGAACCCCTCCTCCACCTGCGGCCTGGCCACAAAAATCGAGCCCGTGTTTTGTTGGCAGTGTCCTCCGTTTCCTCCCTCCCGTGATGGCTATGGCTCGCTGAAAGGCCGAGCCTGTCAAGAGGAGAGGAGAGGGAAGGTGGAGGAGGGGTGAGAGAGAAGTCGTGCACCTGGGTCAGTTTGCTTTCCAGTTTCTCTCACGAGCCGCTGCCACGGTAACCGCAATGACAAGCGCGAGCGGAGCTATGTACACCACCGCCAACCGAAACCTTGTTCTCCACATCGCCAGTCGCGCCTCGGTCGCACTCGTGTCACAACTCTTAACTTGGCTTTTAACCTTTCCAGCCTTTCCAAAGGTGTTTCCTTAACTGGACACATGCTGTCCAGTGACTACATTAGGCAAATTTTGTCACATGACATGGGGTCTGGTTGCAGTTCTTTTAGAACAGGTTATTCTGGACTCGAGAGCACTCGTGCAGACAATGCGAGATAACAAGCTTATCCCCCGATATTGGGGGATGCTCTAGTGTATGTGGGGGACACACACGTGTGTTCTTAGCTTCAACTCCTCCAAATGACCGAATTACCTCCCCATCCGACCTGTGCTTCTTGTCGGGGACACACACACACGCACACTGAGAATCATATATTCATCTTAATCGCGATTGTCGGACCCGCTATCATCGTGTAATGGGACACCGCAGGTCTTAAAGCACTCCGGTCGGTATCTACACTGATTGTGAGGCAGGTCCGAGCCAACGGCACTCCGGGCAATGGCTGCCATGGTGACGGTATCCCGAGCTTGCCGACGGCCCCGGGCGCTTTTATCATGGCGCCAACCGCAGCAGACGACAAGGCCGGCCTGCACGACGGGCCCTGACAGGAAGCCCGAAACCCGAGCAGACAGCACTCTCCTCCGCGCGGTGACTTACCCGTTCGCACCGCATCCGCACGCTACGGCAACGTACGGGCCTTGAAGACAAGGCAACCGCGCAACCGACTTCTGACAAGCAGGCAGGTGCTATGGCAACGACCAGCCCATCATGAGACTACCTCCAAACTGACCTTCTAACCTGGATTGTCGAGTATAGGACCATGTTCGGCAAATCTTTGTTGCAGGACCGTCGCGAAAAAGAAATTTGCCATTGTGGCATATCCGGCAGGATGTCCTCCTACCACACCATGATTTTGCGGTTTCTAAAACACGTTTTCTTAAACACGTTTAAGTACATAGTTATTCATATATTAGTTTGTGGGTTCAGCTCGCTGAAGGAAACCACCCCTGTTTTCCAAAGTCTGTTTTTTTTTTTTAAGTTTTAGAGAATAGCTACAAACATCCCCAGGCAAGAGGTGAGAACTCTGACATTACATATGTACACTGATTATGGTGATGTCTATGCTACAGCCAACAGGAGAGCTAGGACCATCTATGTCGAGTGTCCGTGGATTTTCATTCCCTCATTCTATACAGTGTGACCGCAAGCTTGCACTTCGACAACACCACAAGACAACTCCCTCAAATTTTTGCAGTCTCGCGAGGCTTAATGGAATTTCACGACCAGAAACATGGGAAACCAACACGAAGTGAAACGAAGGACAGAAAAGAATGGAAAATAATCTTTAAAAAAACAAATCTCGGTGATTGGAGGAAGTGTATTTAAGAATAATCCCGCCTACACAATTGAAAACAATTGTTTGCGATGATCACATTAGCAGGCGCGGTATGGAAATGAATGCAGCATGTGTTTGGCTTTGCCCTGCAACTTCTGTGGGAAGCCGGGCATTGACACACTTCATCACATTCGCCATAATCGCTTAGCAAAACAAGAAACATAATGTGGGATGCGCGACTCCTTCCGATCCTCCTCCCCCGTCCCACCAACACCACACCTCCTCCGCACTTTTACCACCACCAGGTTGGCTTTGGTGGCGTTCGGGTATCCTACCTTCACGGGTAGTCAGCATAAAGAGTACAGCTGGTCATGGTGGATGGTGGCGGTTGATTCGAGTCGTGTCTTCCGAGTTTCAGTCCGTACAGCGAGATACTTTAGAACCAGACACATAATGAGAATGGAAGCGGAAGGGGACAGGAACGAGGGCAGGGAGGTGAACGTGAAAGAACATCTGGGTGGATCATAGTGAGTAGCGGAAGGACTCAGGGTACATACACCTTCGGGTGGAAGGGACGGACAGGTCAGCTGGCACCAGAAGCGCGTGCTGGATACCAGTGCGCGCGCACTTGTCTTCAATTTATAGACCGGTTTCCATTAGATCCTTCTACCCCGTAAAAATAATCCATGTTCAGGAAGTATACACTGAATATTGTCCCTGGTTTACAAACCAGTTTACACCAGATAATAATAATGTGTGCTTGTACTGCGTGGCATCACGACCAAGATAGGATGCACACTCTTCGCTGACCAGTAACGATGAATGAACATTATTAGGTAGCAATGGACGATGAGATGCTCTTGATACTCTGAACAACACAAAGATGAAGTATAAGAGTTGAACATAATGCAATGGATAAAGGTATGAAGGGATATAGGAACTATAAACAGCGTAGAGATGGAGTAGTTACATAATGGCTTGCATGGCAGACAATATTGCAAAAGGAGTTAAGGATAGTAATTCCCTTTTTTGTCTTTGGTTTAATAACAAGTACTGAGGATGTCAAGGAATTTAACGACACAGACCCTCCAAAATATCCCCACCTCCTCCCTCCAAAAAACAACATGTTAACTGTTATAGACTTCTAGTATTGTATGCCTGGAGATGGGAGAGAGGGGATGCTCTGTGTGTCTGATTGATCCTACCCATCCCGCCTTCCTGAAAGCAAGGGTTTTCCCCCTAACATTCACAGTTACACAAATATTTTTCTGTGACAATTTATAATTTTGCAATTTTGATGAAATCCTTGTTTGATTGGCTGTTTGTATTATTCGTCCTTTTTTGTCTTTTTTTTTTTTTTGCCACGCAATGCTTGTTAATCCTTCTTGTTGCAAGTGTTACATCCAAGACGACCGAGTTGCTCCCCTCTTCGGCTGGCGTCGGGGTTAGGATCACGAGTTAGCAATGAGTAAACTGGCTTTTGCTTTATTCAAGTGCAAACAGCCGCTTCTCAAGTACAGCCTCTAGACAAACTGTGCAAGCTGCTTCGTCGAGCGTTTTAAACATCTTCAGGAAAGATGGCCGTCGTGTCAAACCAGCCGACATTGCTGGCCATGACATGGCATTCTCGTGAAGCGACAACAGCGACTCTTTCGGAGAAATCCAGCTTTTATCACAGTTACAAAAAGACTGAGGAACACCCTAGAAAATAATGTATTTTTCTGTGTGTGAGTGTGTGTGTGAGTGTGCGTGCGAGAGCGCGTTTCAGAAGGAGAGATGCCTTTACAGTTTTTGTGCCGAGGATGGAGCGATGAAGACAAAAGTTAGTCGTTTTTAGCTTCACGACGCCTCAGTTGCCACCCCTTGTCTGGCTGTTAAAAATTAGCGGGAGTAATCAATGGCGAAATCGAAGACAGAAAGAAAATAAGCACGACCAACATCATCGACCACGAATAATGCTAGCTACCGACTTGGTGTAAGACCTGACTACGTTGGCCTCGCTGCCAAGAAAGGCGGGCAGGATAGAAACAGAGAAACGGAGAGAAGAGAAAAAAACCCCAGAAAACAGTGGAAGACGACAAGAGGAAGCAGCGAAAAAGACAAACAGAATAAAGAAAAAGATTGAAACAAGATATGGAATGGAGACAGGGGAGAGAATAGAAAGAAAACTGGTGTGAGAAGAGTGAAGGTTCGTGGCTACAGACGCGTGAAACCTGATTTCAAATTAGCGGAACAATGGAGCAGGATAGAAGCCCGCATGAGCGGCTGCGCGCTCCATCTTGTTTATCACCCAGGCCGATTTCTCCTTCCATCACCACGGTTGACGGTTTTTCGAAACACCCAAGCACATGAATGTCCTCCGCAGGGGCCTATCGATGCTCCACGCTGTTTTCGCTCGCCAGCACTACCCCACCCACCCACACACACACCTCTAGGCCGACTCCGCTGTTTGCCCAGCAGATAGCCTGGCTACAAAAGCCTCGTGTTTGCCCAAGAGCGAGCGCTCCGATCAAACTCGCGGCAAGCGGCCATTATGAGTCAGACTCGACGCTCGAACAGGATTTACTCAAGCTCCTCGGACTTGGAGCGGCAGGACCCACTCCGTTGATGGTGTTTGGGAAGGAAGGCGCGCCAAATGGGATCCTTGTCCTCCAAACCCCCTGTCCCCCTGCGAGCCCATTGAAAAACCTCCTATTTGTCTTCCCTTGCGTCTAGAGTCGAAAAGAACACGGCCCCCACTCCCTGCCCTCCCCCCTTCCTCTCAGTGGCAAAAGTATCAAGATGGAGCAATGGATGGTGCAAGGAAGGAGAGAAAAATGTAAAAAAAAAAATAAAATAACCACTGTCGATTGCGGATCGATGGTCAAGGCGCAAGCAAGTAATTGCTGACAGTTCTCTGTTCCGGCGCATGCGCAAAAAAAAAAAAAAGTTTTAAGTGGAGATGGCAAATATCACCTCGCCACTTCTCGCACGTCTGACTGATCATCCGCCTTGCTACTGATACCAATAACACTTCACAACAATCGGCCAGGGGACGAGGTGGTAGCTAAGGGAGCTGGGAGTGGTGGTCGTTCCCAAGGGAGGGAGGATGGTGCTGAAAAGAACTGGTCAAGTGACGGAGGTGGAGATGGTGGAATCTTGCTTAATGGTTGAAACATTTCTGCCACGATTCTGAGATGATGAGGTTATCACAACCTTTGCGAGACATTTTTTTTTAATATGCATGAGTTGTGGGGTGGGGAGGCAACACTAAGCAATCCAGAATCGTTACAATCGTTTACCTCCCTCCCACACACACACAATAACCACCGCCACCAATGTTTTATATTGTTTTCATAAGCAGACATATGCTAAATATGACGATAACATCGTCTCATGAAGTGCGAGCTTCTCTGCATCGTACCAGGAATGACAGGCAAAGGTGTCGGATCTGGGAACTGAACTCTACCGAAAGCCTGCTGCTGTCTTGAAATGGGACATCCATCTGCGCACCCATGCTGGTGGGCACTCAACGCTTCTGGGAGACATTTTACCCGCGAGGGACCCTGTATGTCCTCCTTACCACTGGCTGTCGCGGGTGCAAACTATGAGCTGGATGAGGTTCCCGTGGAGCGAACCCACACACCCCACCCGGGGTCAACTGTTTACTCGCCTCTTCGGAAGCAGGTGTGGGTCGGTGCCAGCGGATGTGCTTACACAGCTTGCTTGATTCCAGTGCCTCCCCAATGCCCCGCTTGGCGGTGATATGAATGATTAATACTGTCTCTACCGACATCCCCCCACAGGTCCGCTAACTAGAACTAGCAAAACCTCTTCCCATAATTCATTATCTGGCTACGATTAGTTCTGTCGGTATATAAACATATTTTTATTTGTCAATAGCAAAGGCGTTGCCCGAAAGACATTTGACAGGCTGTCAGTGCGCTCGCAGACCAGACCAAAGAACAACGGGGGCCGGGGTAAGCTGCCGACAGTTTTGTAAGAAAGGGAAATAATGCAGACCGGCTGGCTGCCACGGGTATCTTTCTCTCTCGCCCTCCCGTCCTCTCTTTCCAAGTAGTTTACCATCTAAAATGAAGTTATCCCTTTTTGAAGTAATTTTATTTTTAACTTGAAGCAGCTGGTAACACCTTAAAATATGGTAATATGAGCATTTAATAAAGACGCACTGTATAAAAATACATAGATGAGAGTAATCTAGGATCGGAAAAATGGTGCTGATTTCCACAGACAACAACCAGACCAAACTCACATAAGCATCACCGCCGTGCTTTACATATATTATATATACCGTCAAATAACAAAACGGTCTAACAAGCAATTTCTATGCTGGGTTAGAATACAAAAAGACCCACAAACTGAAAGATTCTTCTTCTTCAAACAAAGAGAGTTTCCATTTCAACATATGCATCTTCAGTTTGTGTTCGCTTTTCTTTGAGCGTCCATTGTTTTGTTGTTGGTTTGTTTTTTGTTTTTTGTTTGTTTTTTGTTTTTTTGTTTTTTTTCATAAGCTGTTGTCACATGGTTATTGGATGTTTTCCTGTTGCCATCAAAATCAAGGTACAGCGTGATGCAACAGTTAAAACATAGCTACAAGAGAAAAGACCGCATCACCGGGCATCAGGAGCAAGATGAGTTTGAAAAAACTGTCGGTAACCATGGCACCAGTCGTGGCGAAACAAAGGGGCCTGCAGACGATTACATTAAGTTTGCATTTAGCGGATAGAAGCACTTTTTTTTTCATTTTTCCACGCGAACTTTATTACGAAATGCCTCGTATCACTTACAACAATCTACTGGAACACCCGTGCTTAATGACTGGGTGTAGGATGTTGCGGCAATATTGCAATAAAACCGTCAAAGCGAGATAACCGGGGTACCGGTAGCTCGCACACCCTTGCCCTCTCCTCTCTCTCTCCACCCCACTACTTAACTCAGATGGATAAGGGATTGGTGGGGGGAGGAGGAAGGAATTGGGGATGGGGACAGTCTGGTGGTGGTAGTGGGTGAGTGGGGAGGGTTCAGGGAGAAAGGGTATCAAACGACAAACTTTCCGAACTGCCCCATGTTTATTGCAAGGTGCGGGCTGGCTCGTGTCGCCGAAACGTTTCAGGTTCTGCAGGCCGTGACCAAACAAATAATAACTTCCGATTTTCTGCCCCGTGCGCTCCGTCTATCTAATAGACCCTGTCTACTCAATAGACCATACCTACACTTTACTGTAGACGGCATTGCCAGGCGGCTTTCACCGGAGCTGCGATGAGGGGGAGCTGGGAGATGAAGGAGCGGTGGGGTTTGGTAGGGTACGGGGGGGAAATGGCAGGGTAGGGGGGAGCAGTGGGGAGGCGAGACCTGGCGGCGCGGAAAGGATAATGAGGGGCAGACAACCTATCAACTTGACCACGCTGTGGTGGCGGGAGAAGGGGAAATCCGCCACGCGCCGCCATAACCCTGCTGTCAGTCTAATAATAGTCGGCCTGCCCCGTGTGCCCTTATCAACCACAGGTCGCTGCGATGTGCCACGGAAACGAGGTGGGGTTGGGAGGGAGGAGCGAGGAGGGAGAGTAAAGTCTCTGAGCCACTCCCCTCATTGTCGAGACCAACTTCTGTTGCCAGTGTACCCAAGTCTCATAAGAATTTTGTATATCTTTATTGTCTACCTTTGTACACAACAGAACTTTTCCTTTGTTGGTAATTCCCGTAAATAATAATCTGAAGTATATACGGGAACACACACAGAGTTTACTCCAGCACTCCCCCCTCTGTCTCCCGCAGCTACCCATATATCTCCGTCTCCCCCCTTACCCTTTCTCGCGTGTATCCGTACGTTAGGTACGTTAAGTATCATAATGAACGTCTCTGTGCGCGAGGGCAAAGGGCACAAGGGTAATGACGGGTGAGGAAAGGCGAAGGAAACGATTCATAGCGGCCCACGAAGGCAGTACCCAGAAGAAACAGAAAACCGGGTTTATCGGCTCTTGTCTATCGTGCACGAATTCCAGCCGTTTTCTTAGGAGCAAGCTTTATTTAACAGAGTAGTCAGACCGAAAATCCTCGTTCACTAGGCAGGCCCGCCTTCAGAGATGGCAGAGAATGGAAAGACTCCAGCATTTAAAGGTCTCGTGGAGCCTGGGGCAATTTTATTTGTAGCGACTCAGTGCTGGATACTTGTTTCCAAAGTCGCCCCTTTGTACATGTGAACAAACATGAACAGAAAGAGGTAAAGATAAAAAAAACAAAAGGTGGGGGATCAGAATTGTACATGAATACATTTATGTTGTCGAAGCTGCAACCAACAGCAAAATAAATTTTGTTAATCAAGGGTGTCTGTCGTTGAGAGTTTGACCTCTTTCTTAGCATGGTGATATCTGTAGGCGTGGATCTCGAGAACCGAAAACTATACGGGGAGTTGGGGAGAATTCTACCAAGGTTTAGGGAAATAAGTATTTTGCACCGAGCTATACCCCATTTAGAACAAAAAAATTGCTCCCCATTAGACCTTTAACACCACGAGTCAGCGTGCCTTCACTAAGCCTTGCTCTCCCCCCTCGACACATCAACAACAGCCACCGGAAAAAGAGGTCAAAAGGTCGACAGATTGGCTATTAGCGAAGACAGCAAGGGGAAAAAAATGGCTGGCCGAGATGACAACTAGTGGTACCTGCGGTCATTATTCAAACGCCACTTTCTACATTGCTACATATTGCCTCGGCAAGAGATTCTGCCGAGTGTGTTGCAAGTCGGTAGAATTTGATTGGATGTCAATCTTCAGAAACAAATCGTTTTCTTTGTAACTTTCTTAACGAAATCTTTAATCCAGCCGCGTATACAAGGTGTACAGAACGGGCTGAGGGATAAAGAAAACCGCAGGAAGACAGGAACTAAAGAACATCTTGCCCATTTTAAGGTCAGTTTAAGCCGGACAAACATGAACTAAGTTCGGCAAAGTTTGACCTGACGGTTATTTAAAACGTTTTTCAACACTGTCCTGTTAAGAAGTGCCTTTACTGATTAAATGTAAACAATATAGTTATTAAAACATTGTTTTTATTCTTTTTACCCTTGATTATTCTCGAGTTTTATATGTTTACAGTCACTCTTCCTTTTGGTCTCAAAATATACTTTTTTAAAATAACATCAATGACTGGCTTAGTCTTTTGAAAATTTCTCTGGGGTCTGTCTTTTCTAAAAAAAAAATTAAAAATTAAAAAAAATGTACTTTAACTGGGGTGGATTAGAAAGGATGGATAAGCATTTTTTTTTTTTTTGGTCCACGTGTCCCAGGAAACCAAAGACACTGTGTACGCCGCTGCTACAGTCAACAAGAGCGACCGAGCGCTCAGTTCTGCTCAGTGAGAGCTGACTGAGAGGTTTGTGACTTTTATGTTCTGGAAATGACCTACGTCTGTCATGACCGTCCAGGAAGAATGCTTTTGAGACCTCTTGGTCTTAAGACTTAAAAAAAAAAAAGTCGTACAAGATCGACCTCTCAACATTTTTCCAGCAACGATTTCTTCTCGACAGTTTCTCTCCTCGTCTTTCTTCCGCAATGAATGCTTCTACAGACGTTCACAAGCTGTGCTTGAAACAGCTTTATCATCACTTTTGTGATCGATTTTATCTGGTCTGATATCAGGAGTTAAGACTTTCAGATCCCAGTGCTTCGCAAGCGTCAATAAAAACAATTCTTTATACTTGGATGGATCCAACGTACCTTGGACGTCTCGCCGGACCAAACCAGTTCGTTTCAAACGGCTGTCTTAAAAGTAAACCGTTTTCTGGAATTCTCCTTTCATTTCCACAATCTTCGAGAACTGCTCATTTGTATAATTCTCATTCATTACTTATATGTTCATGAAAAAGATAAGTCTCCTAACTTTTTCGTTGCTGGAGAGTGAGGCTTTCTCGGAACCAGCTTTTGTAAGGGTTATCTTCCTCTCATCTGGGCCGGTCCTTTCCTACAGTCAACTGTGTCTTGTCACGCTGATAATAGTTGTGTGCAACAGGCTGTATAACAGCTTCAAATAAATTATATTTAATTAATTAAAGAAAGACGAACTTTAAAAAACAGAGGTTTAGAAAGACTGTTAGCAGCCCACGTCTGGATTCGAACACAGCGTGCCACGTAGAAAACGGTAACGGTCTCTGTTCGACAGCACACAGCAGCTCCAGGCGCCAACTGAAAAAGCGGGGAGATAATGAAGAGGCTCGGCGAGAATCGTTCGTTCACAATTTAGGTCTGGCATTTCCTGCCCTTCTTTGCCGCATCCATAAACACCATCACCAACCTTCCACCCCCTATCGCATAGCCCCACCCTTCCTCTTCCATCGCTTCCTGTCTGCTGTACAGGGGTCACGATTCGCATTAGAAACAATAACAGAAGATATAAGTGTCATCCCATTATATCTCATTCTCAATAAAACACATTAATGCTTTTTTTTGTGCTGCCTTCGTGGTTCATTCAGTTTAAGTAGAAAACCCGTTTCCTCCCACCACTCACCCTTTAAGCACACCTTTCTCATTTTCCTTTCGGCAGCAGGTATTTCTATGATTCAGAGAGGCTCACGCAGGAGGATGATCCCTCCTTCCTCCCTCCTACCCAGCCCATATTTCACCACTACACCCCTGCCTGCTCTGATGTATCGTTAACTCAGTTCTTTCCGACAATAATCCTCGATTTCCTGTTACCTAACTCAAAGTCATGGTGAAACACGACTTTTTTTATTTTCTTATTTTTTTATTTTTTTAATTTATTTATATATATATATATTTTTTTTTTTTGCATTTTCTATTTCCAGCCCTTTGCTTTTGTTATCGAGCCCAAAGACCGCGTAGCACTCGAGAGTGGCCATGCGTCGTGACCTGATGACCCGCTGGCTCCTATGACGTCGGTGGGTGGGATGAGGTTAAGGAGGAGGCTTCTCCCCCTACTTCTCACAGAAAGCAAGCTGTTAAAAATCATACATCATAACTTGACAAAAGACAAGTTTCAGGTGGAAGGGTTGGGCGCTATAAAGAAGATGTCAGCGGAAGCAACCCAGGTAATGTCAAGGTGCGACAACTGAGCGCCGCCAAGAGCCGTGCGCAAGTCGTTCGTTTCCTTGCGCATTTCACGCGCACAATCATACGCCGCTAAGCCGCTAGGATTATCCGGAGAATGCCGGGTGCTTCCGTGTGACCCCAGACGCATTGTTCTTCCGCCGCCATTCCCAGCATTCCACATCCTCTTGTGCGCCGAATTCCTTGCAGTTGCCGCGTTTCGGATGATGGGTCTCTTGGAGGCGTCTTGCTCACCCGCAACCGGGGTCAGGGGTCGCGTTCTGCCTGACCTAGTCTTCGGTTGGGAATCTTGTGTTTTCACCATTGTGGGAGCTGGTTGAACGATTCAAGGAGCCTGGCAGAGAAAAGCTACGTTTCCTGCTCGGCTCGCCGGATGTGGAGAAGTTGTACTCGGTTGGCCAGGAAAAGCCTGGGAAGTACCCAGAAATGTGCGCGTGACTTACACACGTGGGTGCTCAACGTCATAGGCACGAGGTCTCGTTTCTGTCGCGGAGAGTAACAGGTAGCAAGTCCTGAACTGAAATTAAACCCGTGTGACGCAATAAACAAGTTCACTCTGTTATGAAACGGGTACCTGACCCCCTTACACAGTTGAGGGAGGGAAGAGACGAGAAAGGGAGAAGAGATAGGCACTACCATCGCAAAATGCTGGGCCAAGATAAGTGAAGGCTTTAACACCTCATTCTAAATACGGTCACGTGGTACCTTTCCCTTTCTAAAAATTCAGAAAAAAATATATTTGACATTAAAATATTTTTTTCAACTTCAAAAAAAAAAAAAAAAAAAAAACCAAAGCTGAATCTTTCCTGAAGTTTAGAATAGCGTGCTGTTGCAGGACGGTGTGCGAACCTCGTGATAATCAACTATAAGACTTCGTTAAAATCCCATTTGACGGTTGACAGTTTTTTTCCCGCACCATCCTCACCACGACTATGCCGCTGTTACCCAACAGACGCCGTAGAGCCCAAAAGAAAGCCTCGTTTTAAATGCATGGCAGTGGATTTTGTCCAGATACAAATTTTAATCACTTCATCCTGTATGCTCAAGCACAAGTTGTAAAGCACTGTATCCTATGTTTATTATTTAATGTTGTCTGTAAAGAAATGTGTCAAGTATCAGGGAAAAAGCAATATATTCTTCGTCTTCTCGGGTACAACTGTAAAGCATAATCTGTAGAGTGATGTGTGCGTGCTGTTGACCAAGGATGCTCTCTGTAAAGCAGTCTATTCTGTACCTACTCAATACTCATGTATTAGCTGCAGAGAAATGTGTTGTCTACCGGGTACTATTTTTTGAGTATTCTGCCATCTGCTAAGGTATAGTCGTAAACCAGGATGGCCTGTCTGCTCAGGCCTGGACGCCGCCATTTGTGCTGGAAGGTACCTAGCCTGACAGAAACACTGAAACTAAAAACAAACACAAAAACTACAACCACATAGGATGTGAAAAACAGGAATGAGGGCTGAACCACAAAAACGAAACTGTCACTGTCTTTCCTGTTCTCACTTCACTATCTTCCTTGTCCTGCTTAGCCATGCACACATCGGATGTGAGCGAGTATCTGACCATGCAGCCTTTTTCTAAAATATTTCCCCCTCGCCTCCCACCTTCTACCCTTATGGAGAAAAAAAAACTCCTCCAGCCACTCCACTACTGTTCTCTCCGCGCGGCCTATCCATATACAAAACAAACTGCTTTTATTTGCTTCACCTGTGCGCTCCAGGCTCTCCTCCCAGCAAGCCATCGTTCTTTACCCCTACCCTCACACACACACACGTGCAACACATTCCTGCCTTTCGCGCGTGCGTTCGAAAACAGACCAAAAAAAAAATTTTTTTTAATTATCCTTCACAAACTCGTCCTGACTGGACAGGTACTATCTTGAAGCGATTCTCACAAGTACCCCTTTTACTTATTCTGTGAAGATCTACCCAACCCCATGGCTGCAGACAAACCAGGTCGTGATTTACAGTTGCTACCTCTTCCTTCTTCCGTGCCTGCTGCCAGTAATATGGCGGAGGGAGCAGCTGGCTCCACCAATCTGCAACCTTCAGCGTCTCCAGTACTGGCACACGTCACGCCAACGGCAGCCAGTCCTGCAGATATCCTCCAGCCTTCGTTCACCCCCATCAAGATCGGTTATGTGCTTGCTGACTGGTCTACACTGTTGGGTGCTGTTGACACGTGAGAGGAAGAGAGAGAGAAGGAGGAAGAAAAGGCTGGAGGAGGACAGAAGACAACGCAAGCATACATGGGTATCTTGACGAGAGAGCGAACGCATGGGACCCGCACTATTTTGTCAGAGTTCAATACCATGCCTGAGGGCAACCACATCAGAATTTCCATTGGACGGACCGGAGAAGAAGCATCATCTTTGGTTGTCCGGATGGTGCGTGGAGTAGACAAGCACTCAGGGTATGCTGAGTGTTTGGGCGGGTTCTGCGGAACTGCCTGCAGGTCTGGAAGCATGGCGGCCAAAGCAAGCAAGAGCTCGAGAGCTTTAATCAGGCGAATTGGACTGTAATCGGTCGTGTCATTGCTTCTTCCGTCAGCAAGCCTTGCTTTACCAGATCCTGCGAGTGCATCATCATCACCATCATCATCATCATCCACAAAATATGCAAAGTTATTATAGTGCATGCTAGTGTTCGTGCAAGGACACATATAAAGGGCCGATGAGTCATGAGGCTGAAACACTCGGTCAGTCTGGTTAGGTGGGTAGGTGCTGCTTAACGATTCAATGTTGTTGGGCTTTTAAAAAAAAATTGGGAGGGGGAGCACCCATCCCAAATACTCAACATCAACTGTAAAAACGTGCACGGCATTTCTTACTTATTAAGTTGATTTTGTTTTTTCTCCCTTATGTACGAAGGTGTGACTATAATGCTGTTATGTCGCACAAAGAAGAAAAGCGATGTTAAAGAATTGTTCTGTTCACTTCCACTTTCTCAAAACTCGCCGTTGTGTTCTTACGCACAATGGAAGCGGCGCACGTGCAACTCATTTTGCGATGTCTACAAGGTCAAAGAGTTAAAAAAAAGTTTTCATCCTAGAACTCTTAAGGTTAGCTCCCCACTCTCCGCCATATCAACAGCACTTCTCCATAAAGGCTGGTGTGGTCGTTGTAACATTGCCCGCCCATTCACTCCTGGCCAACTCCATCTCCAACCTCTCCACGACTGTCGTCCTGTCACTGTCGCCCATTAGCAGCTTTCATCATCACAAGCTGCTTGGCCATGACGATGGGCACCGGCGTTTCCCGTGCACTGCAAGAAGTTTTTTTATCTGACAGCCCTGCACTTAATTTTAAACCGATTCTCTTTTCCGATTTCCTACGCCATCTCCCCGACTGTGTGAAGAAAAGAATCGTGGAGGGTCGGTGGGGCGCGGGGAGGGGTGGAAAGAGCGAAGGGAAACGCGAAAAAACGTCTGTGTGTGCGCATGAGAGAGAGAATGTGTGTGTGTGATTGCAAGAGAGGTAAGAAGGAGTGTGCTCTCTTCTGCTCAAGGGAAATCTTCAGCCCAAGAGAAAGGCAAACCTTCTACAGCCCTCCTTCTACAGCTGGTGGAAGTGGCGTGCGGAAGTGTTCCTCTATGAAACGGGAAAAGTCGGCAGGAGCTGGCTGTTAACAAGGGAGAAAGCGAGCGCCTGCTTCTAGAAAGATACCTCTGCCTCTTCTGACCCCTGCCCCTTCCAACCGACAGTAAGATACAAGAGGGAGCGATCTGATTACTCCCACCGCGGATTCTTTATTTTTTTTTTTTTTAAGTCAACAGAAGATAATTATCCAACTAAGATTTTCAAGTTTAATGTCTGAGAGTCACACGACTTAATTATGGTTACGGTAAATATCTGTTTCTTTCTTTCCATACTTTCTTATCTCTTTGGAGAAGTTAGGCAGATGGATGCCACACGTGATAACAAGAATGAACGACCTGACAAATCCTCAGTGGGTGATCGCAATCAGAAGCTGTTCAGCGTACGAGTCCCGCAACACAAAGATGTGCACCTGCCCACCTCATTCCACGCCCTCCCATCTGCATCATGCAATTCTACAGGTTTGAAGTCTAGATTGCCATGCTTACCTCTAAGCTTTTGTGCACAAAACAAAAATTATTCCTGCGTAGACTACAAAGCGAAGAAACGACTGAGAAAAGTGTGATGCTAAGGAAAAAGACGAACGACTGGATCGAAAACGAGGGCGAATTCACACGTGAAACGCAAGCGCACGCACATACACATACATATACACCCACAAAACGAATATAATCTCTTTGGAAACTTCGGTTGCCATGTCCACAACGACCAACGTACATGTGTGAGCGTCCACACAAGCTTTGCCATCAGAGAGAGGACATCCGTACAAGTCACGTGACTAACCAGTACCTTCTCCCCCCCACACACACACGTACACTCGCCACAACCCAACCTCCTACCCCACCATCTCCCACTCACTCTTTGTAGCCGTGTATTTTGTGCGCCTGCTCTGCCCTCACATGACCCCGCGCTGCATGATGATGAATTGGCTGCGTACGAGCTGCCTTCACACAGGTGCACCGTCCAACCGTCCATCGATGGTGCCAACAGCACACGATGCGATGCCTCGTGATTAACACATTAAAACCCCACAGCCGTCGGTAATAAACGTCCCGCGTCCCCGGCACGGTGCCCTCATGCGGGCAAAAACAGCATAAACAAAAACCTCCAATAATTTAAGAGCCCTGTCCTCTACCTCATCGATTCCCTCCCCTTTCCAGATGTGTCGAATATTCCGTCCGCATAGCAAGAGGCGAGGACTGTAAATAACAGAATATCGGGCAAAGTATGAGGCTAGAACAGCAATGGCGGCAGAAGAAGTGAGACGCCTTAGGTCAAAACGATCTTTTGAAACAGAAAAAAACCTTTTTTCTACAAAACAGTATATTTAAGGGTCTGACAAAGAAAAGATTCGAATCCCTTATTCCCGCCTGGCAGTACACTGCTATTCTACAAGGACCGTATTCAAAGAAATTTATTTTCGTTTAACATTATTTCTGTATTTGTTGTCTATTCTGTAAACATAAATATCCATAAAAATTAAAAAAAAAGGTCGATGGCAAAATGACAGAATTGTGTATTTCAAGTATCTTAAAAGAAACAGTACCAAGCATCTCTTATTCCAGAGAGGCAGCTTCGTGGGTGGGACGCGACTAAAATAACTTTTTGTAAGATGGGGGAGGACAAAATGTGGAGTAAAGGCCGGTTACAGAAGAGCTTTATATCAGTGTTAGTAAATAAGTCTTGTGGTCTGGTGTTTAGGAATGCGGCCTCGATAACAAAATGGGGGAACATCTCTCACGTTTGTCTTCGGATGTTTTGATAAGCTGCACACTTCCAAACTAGATACCAGTAAGTAATAACACTTCTTCGGCACAGCCTCTAAATGGTTGCCATTCATCTTCAAGACAATCGTGTTTTTTCTTCTCCGTTGCAGTAGTGACAAAATTAGAATGGCTACAGTCTACATAGTTTTTTGTCAAATTTATTCATGAAATCTTTGTGTAAAAAAAAAATACATCTTTTACTTCGCACAAAGTTTGGACTACGTATTGCAAGCACATTCGTGATGGATAAGTACATGCATGGCCTACATTGCTTCACAATCTGCAGACAAAAAGGTTGCACGGGGAGAGGACAGCACGTGCACTGGCTCACTACCGAAAATCCGTGCGTTTTAAGCCTCGGTTTCTGCTTGACACGCTTTGTTTTATGCCATCTCCAGCCGTAGATGTGGAAGATGAATAGTGGCTTACAGCAACAGCGTGACAGCTGCAACATCAATGCCAGTTTTCTAAACCGTAAGAAATCGTACGAAATCCCAGACCCTCACTTCTACTCCTCTCTCGGCTTCACACATGCAAATAGAGAGTGTGTGGGAGAGACAGAGAGAGAAAGATGAAGGGAAGAAGAAAGTAGAGGGGGGCAAGCATGATGTTGTTCTACTAGACACATCCCTGTCAGGCTTGACAATAAACCACACCTGGTACATTTGAAGTTTTGGCAACTGCTCTGGTCTTACAGCCGTTTCATTGCCAATGTTAGTTCTTTTCAAATTTCAAACTGCACCAAGAGGCAGCTTCTTTAAAACTGCGTATTTCGTGTTCTGGAAAAGTTTATTTAGAGCTCACAGTTGTTGTTTTTTTTTTTCTTACGTTTATTAACTACCTGCTGGGTTAACACGAAGTTTATGGTTCGATTCTACAAGAAGTGACATAACGGCCATCAGCATTCATCCCCACACAAGAGGTTTTATTCTCCCCAACCCGATCCTGCCAAGAGGTTTTGCAAACGGGAAGGTCGAGTTTTCGTCTCCACACACACTCACACAACCTTCACATCGAAGGAGAAACATGTGTCCCGGTGAAGTTCAAGCACCACAGCCCTCCAACTCCTGTTCGGCCTGTTATCACTTTGCCCTAACCTTTGTGCGCGGAAGTGGTGGGAGGAGGGTTTTGCGGGTAGACAGTAGGAGGAGGAGGCAAGGTGCGAATCCGAACCACACTTTTTCCCGACACCCCCACCCATTTAACCCCGTACCGCACCATCACCATTACTCAGCTCCCTGCACCGAGATTCTCTTACTGCCTTTTTAGTTCTATTTACCAAAGTACATAATCGCTGCAGTGACCTGTGCAGCCACATCGAACGTCGGGTGTTTCTCATCGCCAGACTTCGCCAATCACAGGCTCCTCCCTCCACCCCGTGGCTGCGGCCATGCCAGACGCCAGAGCGGAGGCTGCGGGGCGTGCAAACGCACGACGTGACCAGCCGTAAAGCTGCGCACAAAATGCCGAGGGCCAGGAAAGTAGCATGACCCCTCGCCAGCGCTCAGCAGACAGGAACGCGCGCACTGGAACTGTCATGTGCAACTAGTGCTCCCCTCCACTAGCTTTTTTTTAAAAAAAAATACTTTTACTTTAAGAATATGCAGGCTGGCGCAGGCAGGGCTGCTTTCACATGCGATTTCGTTCTCCATTTTTTAATTTTATTTTTCTCTTTGTGATCATGAACAATTCAAGTTGCACTCTTTTCACCTCGTGTATCACAATGCGGGTAATACACCGGGACGACGATGAATGATACCAGGACGCCTCCTCCCACCCGAAAGGAGTGGGAAGGGAGTAGGAAGAAGACAGGAGATGGAGTGCTGGAAGTAGAGCGCTTGATAGAGCGCTTGATTAGAAAAAAAATCGCCTACGCATTTTTTTATACCCCGGGTAGCGATGAGTTTGTGTAACAAGATTTCGCCACTCGTCTTCTCCCACCTAGTCATGCACTTCCCTTGAATGCGTAAAATACGGGATGTTGCTGATATTTTGACCGCCTTCTGATATTTTGACCTAACCCATAGTTATATGACAAGTACTGGGAAAATGCTAACCTCTTGTACACCAACTTCACGTTTGTTGTCTATCAACGGAGGCTGCTGTGACAAACGATACGAGTGACCAAACATTCCTAGGGCCAACCTATCTTTCTGCACTACGCGATTTTAAAGACTTTAATGGGTCAACGATGAAACTGTTGATAGGATAACAACACTTTCGTCCTGCTTTTTAAAGTTCTTTCGGGATTGAGAGGAGGCTCACGTGAACTGGTCATTGAAAGCCACAACCAATGCGAAGGCTTTGATATCGTGATAACGAGGCGTCGCCATGACTACGAGTCTACTGTCGTGATGTCGCGGGACACGAGGTCTTCACCTATTTCCGAACCAAAGGTGCGATTTTAATGCGCAGTGCACCCTAACGCAGAGCGGATAACGATCAAGAATCAGGTCCAGACAAAAATAAAATTGTACCAAAGTCTGAGGATACGATTCAAGTACACTGCCCTCAGCCTCGTATTCCACGACTATAAACTAGAGCTGGGAACCGACAGGACCAAACGTTGCCCGCATCCGGAGCAGGAAAAGAGAGTGCGATGAGAGGGGAGGACAAGGGAACTACCCCCATCATGGGGGATAGGGAAAGGTTGCTGGACGTAGCTGTCACCGTTACAGGCAGCAACAGGCCAGAATTTCAGACTCATAAAACCACGCGCAGGCTTCCATTTTCCACGCGCATAAAGCAGCATCAACAGCAGACTGACCACGGTAATGCGACAATTATTGTCCTTCTCACTCACCCACCCCGAAAAAAGTCCACGAACCCATTCTGAGGTCGGTGATGAAGCTACGTCCCGCAGTCAGAATCCATTATCCTTTGCTTCTTTGCAGTCGGTGTCACAAACGTTTTAAATTACAGGTAAAATAACGTGCGGTGTAAAAAAATATTTAAAAAATTAATACGAAAACGCAAAAGAGAGCGAACAGTCATGTTTTCAACACTTTTTCGTTTCTTGAAATGTGAACATTCTGCGGACGGTGAGGCCGTGGGTACAGCCCACTTCAGACTACACAGATGCCTCGGTAAGACAAACGTCTAGTGGCCAATGATCACTCGGTCTGTATGTATCCTCCCAAACTCCCCGATGTGAGTCTTTGCATGAAGACTAATGACAAATGGCACACTGCTGTTGGGACAGCAAGATGAGCTGTGCTTTGCCACACGGTTCAGCGAAGCAGGGCTCTCAATACAGTTCATATGAGTCGACTGGACAACTTAACACAAACAATGAATGCGACCTCGTCCGGCCGTAACATCACCGGCTTTCCGCAAGCGAGACTGGACACGTGACTATTAAAGTGATCAACAGACTCGACTCAGACAAGAGACTTTTCTTTTTTAATATCCTGGCTATCGCGATGTTTCTTCTCTTGCTGTACCTGCACTGCACGATCTGAAAATATCAACTACATTTTTTCATAACCGACCCTCCTTCAGATAGCGCGCATCTGTTATCAGGCTAGACGGCGGATGCGTCACCTGACTGCTCGCCCCTGATCTTGTTCACCCGACGGCAAGCAGGAATATTTGTGCGAACATTCACCTGTGCAGCGCATGCCCTGCTGAAATTCGCAATTCTACAAGAAAAAAGTACCTTTAAGCAATTATGACAAAGTGGTTCTTAACCTGAAGGTACTCAGCTGGATTATCCATATCAATATTTATACTGAACATCGTCACAATTAAAGTTTAAAAAATAATCAGATATGAATCAGCATTCCTATTTATGAGAACGAAACATCAATATGACAAAAACATAAAAATAGAACAAACAACAGAATGACATATGTCCTATATGTTCCTAGAAACTAATGATATTAAGAAATACGATGACTGTGTCTTGGACAATGTTAATCACAAATGTATCTATCAATATTATAATACAATAAATAACACTCAAATCTGAAATAAGTTTGTTCAATATCTGTGAAAATAACAGGGTGATTTTAACAAGCAAACAGAGAAGAAATGTATTGTTTCAATTACATTCAAACAAGAAATCAGACTGACTCATTCTTCTTTGGCGATGTCTCATCTGCTCCCTTTCTCTATCTCTTACACACAAACACAATACGACGAGGGTTGGATGTCACGGGTTCAAATCTTGTCTCGAGCAGTTATTTCTCTATATTTGACACTTGTTGACATAGTTTTATGAGACATGCGCAACATACCAATCCCCTCCTCACCCATCCACCCATACGCTGTGCCACACAGAGATGAGCACGTGCACGACAAGTGAATTGTACTCACGTTGCGAAAGCTTGCAGCCACATCCTGGTCCTTGAGGTCCTTCTTGTCGAGGACAGAGGCGACGAACTTCTTGACGGCGGCACATGGTCGGTCGTCGAGACAGTCTTCCTCCAGAAGCTTGAAGCCCTGGTTCTCCTTGTTAGCTTTCATCGACATGGCCCTCTCGCATCCTGGAAAGCAAAAAAAAAAAAAAAATGTCATTACAATTCCACACCCACGGTCAAAGGTTACACTTCACACCACCTCCTTCATCTGTGCTGTTTTGAAAGGTCACACATGATTGCATAAGCGCTTCGTAACATTTTAACAACCTGTAACTCTGGCTTCCTTGTCATTTTCAGAACAAAAGGTCTCTGAGCTCAAAGTCTTCAAGTTACTGACTACTGTCGCCTCTGTCCAGCTCCACTCAACAAGGAATGCAATGGACAGCAGATCTCCAGTAACATGCTGCTCAGTTCAGGTTTAGGAGGGTCTGTCCTTTGGGACATCAGTGTTTACTGGGTACCCCACCCATGAGGAGAAGTAGCGGTCAAAACCCATCCTGTCCGCAAGGAAATGGTCACTTACTGTAAACTCGAAAATGAACAGCAAAACCTACTGACATGTTTACAGTAATGTCTCCTGAACGCAAGCCTCACCTCATTGCTATATTTTGTTTAATTTTGTTGGAATTTTATATCAGCAGAACTGGAAAGACCCAACACAGTGAAGTTGCATCCGTTTTTATAACCGGCACTCTAGTGGGCACAATTCACAAGAAGAAGGGAAAACCGCGACTGCAGAAAGGTCAAAAGAGAGAAAGAGGGAGTAAAACCGCTGTCACTCACCGTCAGGTGAACAAGTCAGTTGGCAGCCGGCAAACTGTCTTTCACCAAGTCCACAACAACAGCCTTACCTCCCCCACCCCATGCGACGTCAGGCGGTTTGCATCTTGAAGTACAACCCAGTCTCGCATGCTATCCCCACGTAAACTCAACACGACTTGCTCATTATCCCACCCCTCCCTCCAAGCCACCCTTCCATCCACCACCTAAAAAAAAAAAAATCATTACTTGCCACATAAATCAAACTAAGGTCGCACATGCTGTAACAGTATGATCTAGGACTTGGAGACCTCACAACCGAAAATCACCTGTTAAGGGGATATGCAACGTTCATCAAACACGTTAATCATCCTACTCCCCACCCACACCCCATCCCCATCCCCATCCCACCCGCTTACGCTTTGGGCAAAAATTGTGCACACGTGGTGAGAGGGGAGTGGTGCGATGGGAGGGAACTGCTGTCTCGCGGGATGTTAGGCTGAGAAGACCTCCCACTATTTGATTATTAGTATTGTGGTCTTTTATCTAGTTACCATAAATTTTATTAAACATTTTATAAACTCTCCATATATAAGTCGCACCTCGCGACGTACGCCCTCGGGTCAATGACTGGCCATAAAACTGAGAAGCGAGAAGGAGAGGGAGGAAGATAAGTATTAGGTTTAACATGCACCCAGTTCATCTCTTGTCGCTTGTTAATTGTAATGCATTTATGTTGTCATTCCTGTGTCTGATACACACTGTTACTGTGACAACCTCCTTCCTCCCGGTACTCAAAATAAAAACTAGGAAAGTGGAGCGAAAATGAGGGCTAAAAGATCGTGTGTACTCAATTTAACCATGTAAGTGATAATGAGTCAAAAGGCAGGTCATTATCTGAAGGTAAACCACTGAAATTTTGTTTTGTGGTTGGTGGTGGTGGTGGTGATCGGGGGGTACCTTGAATGTGTCTGTTCGCCTTCTACCAACAAGAAAATGATTTGGCTGCACTCGTGCGTGTATGTGTACAGACTGCTTCGCATTTGACGAGATAGTTGCAATGATTGTAACCCAACCCCAAGCAATCATTTCGTCTATACCCAAGCTCTATTTAAAGCTCGCCTATTTTCTTTCTTCACCCCTCGCACCTTCCCCACCCCAATCTCCTACCATCTCCCTACAAATGTCCGTCAATGCCTTTACATGGCGAATACAGGCTCTAATAAAAGCTGACGGTTATCAGGATTGTTCCAGCCACAGGCAACAATAAGTGACGACTGCGTTTTTGCTCAGACTTAAAAAAACTTATCAGCAAATCTTGAAACAACATCCTGTACCATGGGTGCGCACACCTCCCCACCCACCCACCCCAAAATACCCGCGCTCGTTCAGTTCCTTTCTAGTACTAGGACCAACAGTCGAGCAGTCGACCCCAGCTGAACAAAGCGCCACCCTCGAACCTGTGTGCATGGAGAAGAGCCCCCGAGGGCAGACTGCTCCTCAAATCAAACTTCAGTCATCCGCGTCAGAAAGGTTTTATCCTCCCAGAGAAAGTTCTGTCCTCCGCGCGCTCTCGGACACTGGACACTTGCCAAAAGCTTTAGAAGTCATCATAGATAAGCTAGGACAGGTTTAGTGTTAGTGCGAGAGTGGGATAGGGAGGGAGGGAGGGAACCCTACGACCAACACTGCTTGAAAATTATGGTAGAGGGGATGGCGAGATGGGAAGATTTGTTTGTTTTACTGCACGGATTATTTTATCATGCCAGCTTTCCCGAACAATCAGAAGCAAAACTACAATCTACATAGAACAATTTACTGCAAATATATTTTTGAAAGTATTTTTACAGGCGTATAAGGCCTGTATATTTTTTAAACACCTTGTTGTATTTGGCGCACGAAGACATATTTTGCAAACAGTTCTTCAAACTAGGTTTTAAGAAAGTATAAAAGTCCCATTATGGACGTGTATAGGTGGACTGCTGTCTGTCTGCCAAGACCAACGCTTTGTCTCTGGCGAAGTTCTCCGATGTTAGTCTCGGCGAGCCGTAACAAAGAATGTGACTAAACCGGAAGCTTTGTAGTCTAATACCTCGCTGTAGTAATTAATCTGAAATGTGAATAAACCGGAAGCTTTGTAGTCTCATGCCTCGTTTTTGTAGTTAACTGGAATAAAATCGTCTGCCAGCAGTCTAGTAATGCAAGTTCATGGTCCCATAGCCTTCCCTTTCTCAAAACACGTGCTTTGTATCATCACGAGAAGAAAGTCGTGAACGCACATGATGATGTTCCATCGCCAAGGCTCCCGCCAATCGGAGAGCTGTGAGTTACATTCTTAGCTTATCTGAGTATTCTGGCCTGACCATTTGGTTTCGACTTCTTTCTGTGAATGGCGCTGTTTGTAAACTTGTATTTAGAAAAAAAAAAGCAAATAGGAGTATTAACTCACGTGACACCATAAGTTCAAAGCACATTTCAGAAAACCCTTAATAAGAGGTTTGTATGCGTTTCAGAATAGTCCACGTACTATTGAGGGAAAAAGAAAAAAAAACCAACGGAGAAGAAATGTATTTTTCTACACAGTAAGAGAATATTCCTACGCCGATAACCATCATATCTAAGAAATAAGTCTCATCCTTTGGTTGCAGAGGCTTCCCTCTATCCCTGCGCCTGGGCACACGCACACACGAGCATGTACACCAACCTACGTGTAGACATGTACACTTCTGTGTGCACTGTACATGTTCCGATCATTAAAAAAAAAACAATTCTTCGGCCCCCCGACACCTGCAGATTGGAGGATCCTTCGACGCTCACCCATTTCGTTCGTCCGTATCGCACCAGGCAATCAACACGGGGGTGACAGTTCTTACCCGCCAAACTCCAACGTAAACAGATCGGCCCGAGTCGCCCAACTCCTACCCCTCTGCCCACCCCGGTACCCATGCCGCAACCGACGCGATTTAGTCGCAACATGATGAAGCTGGCCCACTCAACCCACATCGCCAACTCCCCAACTGCGGCTTTTGCGGCGACGGCGACCCGCTGCGTCATCCACGTGATGGGCCTGGACAACATAATCGCCTCGCACGCTCACACGCACGCGACGTCCCGGGCCGGCCACCGCCTGGGCCAGCGAGGGGCGGGGTGGATAATTAAAATAGCTTCGGGCAGGACACACACACCACCTGAATAACGAGCTCTTCAAGCTCGGAGTGAAAGCAAAGTTGTCTTATGAATGCGCAATGTTACCTCCCTTTACACCACTGAGAGCTAACAGATTCTTTTTATTATTCTTTTTATTTTTAAATATTTACAAAAGGGTTCGCTGTCCCTTCTTAGTCATATGTCACAATAAAATGAAACAAAAGAAGCAAAAACAAGATGGGGAAAGACGGGAAAATAAGGTTTGGGCACGGGTCAAGTATCTCCACATTTCTCATGTCAGTACGGTTGGTCTGCATGTCTTCTCATCCTATCCATGCTCCGGGGAGCCGTCCTGATTGTCGAATCTGCAACTGTCACTGCTCGCAGTTTGTGGTCTGATACCCTGTGCTGCATATCTTTCCTCACACTATTCCATGGAACGCTAGTAAAGATCTGTGCATGTATGTATAGATAAAATGCACCGTCCCTGCTTGTCCTACAGCAGTTATTATTTCTGTCAGTATACCCCGACAACATCCTACACCACATGTGGTGCACCACTCACACAGGGACTGCACCAAGCAAGACAATATGTGTATGTGTGTGTGCGTGCGTGCGTGCAAGTGCCTGGGTGCGCGCGGTGCGGTCACATAAAACCGAAGTCTAGCTTAAATTCAGTCGGCGGTGGAGCTCTCTAACAAAACATGAAACAGGTTATTAGTACAGTGCACCAGTTCTCACTGCACAATGCCCTATTGTCGAGATGTCTTTGGGAGAAATATCACATAATCCACCCATACACACGCTTCATGGAACGTACCCCGGCCTATGCAATTACTTCCCAGGCCTCAACTTTTAAGCACTTTATCATGAGAATCAGACCTTCCGAACTGTCCAATCATCGCACTCCCACAACTGCACGTTCCAATAGGAAAGAAATCTTTAGCTTATTTGAATTTTACATTTTTTTTAAAGTCCTCTGCCGCTTGAAAGGTCTAAATAATGAACTCGTGAGCTCACCCTAAAAAAAGTATGTAGTCTGACTAGTTTTGGCTCAGTGTGTGTTGGGGGAGGTCGGGCAGCTGGTGACAAAGACACCACCTTCCGCCTTCAATTTAAAAAAAAATAAAGTCATTCTTTAGTTTAGCTGATGCCTCGACATTCACTATTGGTACTGCTGGTTGAGGAATATGGTGCACATGTTTATCTGTTTTTCGCAATTTCTTTTCGTTATGATATGCTTACCAATTATATATATATATCATGGTAGTTTCTTTTTCTTCTTTATGATTGTCATTTTAAGTCGATCTACATGAATGTTTGCTGAGAACAAAACATCGCTTATTGGTTGTTGTTGTTGCTGTTAACATTTTTTTTAGTCTCTTGCCTCCACCATTCACTGATAAAATTTATGTCATGAAATTTTGTAGCAGTACAAACTTTGCAGGAGGTCAGGTAACGGCACCAACTTCAGTAAATGCTACAACATCTATCGCATGTCTACATACAATGACCATCCCCCACCTCCAAAGTAAAAGACTGGTAAAGCTCTATTTCAGGTCAGACCTCGACTCTAGGGCATTTCACCCACGACAGGTTTCACTCACTTTTATAATGCTAGCCTGTGCCTGGTAATCACAGCCACACTCTTGTAAAAATGTTTTTTTTAAAAAAGCTGCTTTTTTCTCTAAACTTACAACGGATCGGCTATGTACAGCATATATCCTTTATACTTTTGTTGGCGGGAAGGGTGTCGGGGGGAAAGGTGTGGTCGAAAGAAGAGAAAAGAGTAGGTCATCAAGAAAAGACTCATCCACCGCCCCAGTTCTGCCCTGTGCTGTGCTATGTTTACAAGCTGGTTCCTGAGGTACCCCACCTGTTCGTATTCGTGCTTCACGTTGCACGCTCTCTCTCACGCGCGCGCGTGCAGGTAGTTTCCCTTCTCAATCAGCAGTCGGTTGCGCAACAGGAGAATCGGATTGTAATGGTTCAGATTCCTCTGAAAATGTCTTCTGTTTGCTGGACCGGCTGCATTTTGGTCACATTTAGTCCTACTTGCTAGTTCGACGTCAAAGGTCAACTTTCTTGCCCCTCTTTCCTTCGTCCCTCCCGCCTTGTGTCGGTCTAGGTGGCAAAAAGCGACCTGGAGCATCTTTGACTAACTCGTGCTAAACCACTCTTCTTCTTTCCCCTACACCCGTCCGTATAATCAGCCACGTGTTCAGTTTACTGTAACCAACTGATAAACATCCTCCACTGACTGCGCTAACAGAGGCGTAACTTTCGAGGGGGACCTAGCACTGACACCTATGGACCACGATTTCAATTGCAGGGGCCAGCAGTTTGTCCTGAACCATCACCTCCAGGAAAGAGAATCCTGCCACAAGAACATCCTCGAGTCTTCCTCTTCCCATTCCTGTCCAGACACCAACATGCGCTAGTTCCGGACGTGAAACTCTTTCTGTGCACGTCAAGCATCCTCGGTGGCTTATTAAAACAAACAAACAAAACAAAAATACGCGCACTTCCTACAGGAGTGAGTGATATGCACTGATCTAAATCTAGTGGCTAGACCATGCACGTGCCTATTACTGAATTAGCTGAAGCCACCGCGCAGCCATCTTACCACTCGCAGGGCGGTCCGGTGAAGGCTGACTGTTCTGGGTTCAGCTCTCGTCTCGGGGACGCCGCTCTTTCCTTGCATGTGACATCTGTTTACAGGGTTGGCTGCCTTGCCGTGACATAACCTTAGTTGCTGGTTCGGCGAAAAACAGCAATTCCCATCCCTCTTACCACTTGTAATATCAAATAAACCAGCATGGGACACGAACACACTACACCTACCACCTCACTTTTGAAAGTAAGAACTAAAGAAGTCCAAGATAACAAAAACATACAACGCTGACGGTTTGGGAAAAATAAGACAATTGTAAGGCACTTCTGATTCTGAGGACCAAAATGGCGACTTGGTGTCCAGCCAGGTTCTATTTTAGTTTGGGACCTGTGGTGGTATGCAGCCCTCACGAATGCGAGCTTGAAATCTTTGGCCTTTTTATCTTTGCCATTAATGAGTGTAAGATGTATGCATGCGGTTCACTTAGCCTCGTGTAATTTGCTGTGGTGTTGAGGGCGGGAGGGGAGCGTGAGATAGGTGCTTACCTGTGCACTGGTGGATTTGGGTTGCCTATAAGATCAATATAATTACCATAAATGAAATACGGGGAAAAAAATAAACAAGCAAAAAATGAGAGTACCACCATACACGATTTCATAACTAACCTGCTACGAACACAGCCCTCGTGTTTAATCTTTTGCTCACACACACAGACATGTTCCCCTCTCCTTCTCTCTGTAAAAAGCAAGATGTCCTCGTACGTCAGTGGAAAGGAGGGGTGCGAGAGGGAAAGTGTGAAGGACAGACTCTTCTTGGCCGAGGGATCAGCTCCTTCCGGAGACCTGTATTATTACCTAGCCCCTCCCCCGCCCTCCGGTGCGCCTGGCGACAAGACTACGGCGACATCCAGGTGGATTGCGACTGCAGATAGGCATCGCTCGATCTCATATTCCAGTTAGTAGGTCTCTGTTCTCCAACGCATTTCTATTTGTGCCAGCGGCGTTGACAACCAGCTATGAATATAATGGGCGCCAGTCTCACTCAAAAAAAAAAAATGGGGGAAAAAAAAAGATCGGGTAAGGGACGGGAAGAAAGCAAGAAGTACACAAGACGACGCCTGCGGTAACTGTCAAATATCGTCCTCTGACAAACCAGGATGATAAATCTTGATTAATGCATCGTCCTTATCGAGCAATAATTAAAGGTCTTACAGCCTAATGGCCGCAGGGGCAGTCAGCTGTGGAAGCGGTTTCCCGTATCTCCGGCACAGCGCATCTTTTTCTTCATCCTGTTACCTTCACTGAAACATCCGGCAACCATCACTGCTGGGTGGACAGTGACCCTGAAAAGGGCTTGGACACCTTCTGGCCCATCCCACAATACTCACACAGCCTCACCTAGCGATCAAAAAATCCATAAAAGTCGCAGCTACAACAACTGACATCCCTCTAGGAGGTGCTGGGTGGATGACAATCACAATCATGGTCGAAGACACTGTCATCAGGTAAATAGGAGAAGATCCTGCTATTAAATTCAATAATTTCTGTGGTCTTCGGCACCATAAAGAAACAAACCAAGAAAGATGGAGACAACGAAGTATGTTATAGAAAGTAGTTCCTGTCTACAGAACACACAACTCGCTTTTTTATAACTTCTCCTTCTACACAGGTTTCGATATGTTCTTCTTAAGACATCTCATCTACACGATTTACACCCTCAACAACCGAACATCTTATTTGTATTGCTCACTGTATGAAGACCCCAAATTCATCAAATTTTCTCGGTTATGCTGTATCCCCACGAAGGCTCTTTCCCCATTTAATGTCATTTTTAACACGGAAAATGTCAAACTTTTGACCAAGTTTAGCAAAGAAATCAATGGGTTTGGGGGTTATCTTTCGGAATATTGGAACTTTGGTCAACATGGAAAACTAGATATAAACATTTTTTACCAAATACATTTCGAATACTTGCTTCAGCATTTTTGCCCGGATAAAAGCGGCCCTAAAGCTACAAACTAACACGACAGCGACTGAAAAGGAGTAGACAAAATGTTGGGGAAAAAATGGAAGGAAGGGGATGTAAATAATTTAGCGCAAATTTCGCGTTTCCTCGCCAACAAAAATCTCTGATCCTTAACAAAGGAGCCTTTGTATAAAGGAGAAAATTTAAGGCAATTTAACCTGAAGAAAGAACACGTACAGGTGTTGTTATCCTTCAGCATAAAATCACCAATACTGCTTCCGCGCGCATTAACCACCATTCCCAAACCTTAATCTTAGGGGAAGAGGTGGGGAGGAGGGGGAATACACCCAGAAGCACTTTCAAGCAGTGTTGAAGGCTTCCGTGCGGCAGACGCCGAAACTGTCTCGAAGCAGTAGTGTTCAGCCGGAAATGACGACAGATTGCAAAAACTGTAAATCAAGGGCTTCCAGCGACGGTTCGAGGACTCTCCGACTCCGGGTCCTAACCACGCAGAGCGCTACCCCGAAGGACCATAAACTAGTCTCCAGGTCGCTTGTAGAGTCCGTTTCACTTCATAAACCTGCCTCTTGCAGCGGGACTCGGAGGAGAAGGGAGGGGGAGACTACGTGGGTTGAGAAGGAAGGGGGGACCCGACTACTAAAGAGGCCGTTGGGTCTGGTCAGAACGATGGTAAGACCCTTCCTCGTGGACACTTGACGAAGGAAAATAAAAAGCCACCAAAATGATTATCCCTGGTAAAAGGTATGGCAAGCACAAAATGCGCCGACGACCGCCTTCCACGCACATTTATCACCCTTCCTCCAATATCGCAAACCCTCATTGTGTTCCCCGCCTCCAACCAGATGCCGACGATAAACTGCACGTGATAACGAATGGAATTAGCCGCGATCAGGTCCCTACCGCAGACTCATTTCGAAATTCCGTACATTTTTGCCTCGATACCCCGGGTGAGTAGAGGTTCGAAAGTGTGGTGAATACTCAGGATGGCGGTGTTATAGTTTCCTCAGCTAGTGTGACAAGTGTCCGAGAAACTGCAGCATGAAGTTACACTTTAGCGCTGAGTCAGAGAGAAAGAAGGGGTGAGAGGGAGGACAGACGGAGGGGGAAGAGGAAGATTCGGTTTCACAATGCCACAACAGCATCAGTTCGTGAAACAGAACCGAGGGAAGGTCGGTATTTGTAATCACCAGCAGTGACAATGAACCGAGTATAAAATAAGTATAATGTCCGCAGGCACACACGATACAATCACCAAGTACGAAGATACGGTGAATGAGAGAAGGGAAGGGGATGGTAAACAACAATAGATGACAAGGTCAGACAGAAGGTACTGTGGACGATGAACGAGCCAGTAGCAACAATCAAGTTGATATCGAGACCAGATGGTTGTTTTATCATCGTCAAACAATACACTTCTGAGGAGGGGGGCGGGGGAAATGAAGACGCCAAGCGAATTTTTTTTTTTTTGGAACCCATCCAAGGTTGTGACCCTAGCGCCTGGAACGAAACAAATATTCTCAGTCACGATTTTAAAGGTCTACTAAAGAGTACTTTAAAAAACAAAAATTAATTCCCATAATCTATCAGTCATGCTTCGTTTTGGAAGATACAACCAAGTATCGACATTTATACCTGTGCGCCTTGTCACTCCGTGGATACATAAAAATATATAACTAAGCCGCAGCTTCATGATTTGAGTAGTCGTGCACCAGAATGACACCACACGAGTTCCTGTTTGAATGTTTTTATTTCGATGGCAAAAATTAGAAATTGGGTTATGCAGTTTCTCCTAAAGAACTTAACCTTTTATTTCATAAAAATTCACACCGATGGGTCTTTAATGCTGTGAGTTCAGGACTTGCACGAGGCATGTTGATTGGGTGTCCTTTCACCGGCCTCAGCAGCACACCAGCCTTACACCAGTGCACCTCTCTCAACGGACATCTCGCACGGCATGTCGACATAAACCTAGCCTAATAAGGCAACTACCCTGCTGGGTTGATCAGGTCCGATCAAAACCTGTCAATCACTCAGACACGAGTCTGCAATCACTGGGGTCCCTCCGACAGACAGGCGAGGAGGTCACGCAACGCCAAAAGGTCGGGCAACCAGCCAGCGCGGGAAGAAGCAATGACCATGCACTTTCTCCAGCGACCTCGAGAGAGCCCAGGCCCGCCAACTTACCCCCCTTTCCCCTACACACAAACACCTCTATTCTCTATCCTCCTTCCCCTTATCCTTCCCTGCCTTCGCCGTCGACGAAGACGATAAGCAAAGGCCGAGGCCCAGACGATTGCATGGCGGACTACCTGGGGACAGGCATTAGTTCCACTCCAGTGATTTCCTGAGGGGTCTAGGCTCATTTACCCGGTAGGTGGCACTCGCCCGCCGTTTCGTCCGATTTTCAGATGAAATGACGAAAACTAAATAAATAAACAAAGCCCCGCTTGTTCTGACTCCTACACCTATGCCTCGCTGCTATCCACAGGAATGAGAGCAGAGTAGAAGAAAAGGCGCCAGAATTGCCTCTCAATACAAACGGTTGCTTTCAAAAACGTTTATGACGTCTGAGGCTGTAACTAGGTCATAACTGAAACATAATGTGACGACAGCGTGAACACCTTAAAATTTTTTTTCCCGCAAAAGTGTTTTGCGTTCTCCACCAACTTAAAAACTCGTTGTTCCCCCTCAAAGGACGACTAAGCATGTCTTTCACGCACGAGTGACCAATCTAAAAGCCATCTGCGTGTCCCCAAGGCCCCTAGTGAGTTAAGGCATCTCCATTTTAATCTGATTTCTAACACAAATGAACAACATATTTTCTTATGTAGCTCTTCGCGAAAACTCGCGGAAAATGACAAATGTGAATCTAAGCGACGGGTGTTGGGTGTCACGTGCTCCCTGCATCCGACCCCATTCCACACTACGCTGACAAGTACGGTTCTGCTCACAAAAATGAATAAGTAACCTTCAAGTATACAGAAGCTGTTGAAATATATTTCCTATTCGTCTCTGAATGCTGCCTTGTTGGCAATGAAGGGTTCACAAAATGAACATGTCTGAAGCCAATTAAACCCGCCATATCTATCAGCCACACGACTACAACATGGCTCTCGAGGAGTTTTCATCCTTTTCAGCAAACACCTAAAACACCACTAACACCTCTTAAACTCGCGACAACCGATGGTGAATACAGCTCGCGAAAGATACTGCATTTCCAAAACTATCAAACAAAATTTAAAGAAAGAAGGCCTGCTGCATCGCGGATGATTCCGAATTTTCTTCACCCCTGAGATGATGAAGATGTTGGGCGAACCGACATCGCAAGAGTCCTTCGCACGACTCACTGGCCACGTCGAACAAGCTCACATCCACGCGAGATAACAAAGCTAATTTGACCGAGCATGAAGGAGGGAGGGAAAGAAATGTGCCATTGACGTCACACTGCTTAACATGACGCAAGCTCGCGCGCCGTCACCTCTCTAGGCGCGCCACACCAGTTGACCTGCCGTTCGTAAATGCTTATTATCGCCGAGTACTCACGGCGGCGAGGAGTGACGGCGATGATGGCAAAGAGTGAATCAAGACGTTGCAGGACTGAGTTGGGAGGAAGGGATGGATGGAGAAGAATGAAAGAAGCAACAAGCGAAATCTAGAAGTTCGCCCACTTTCCACACAGAGGCGATTTCTTTGCACTGAGAAAACCCTTGACGGCCAGCCCTGTCAACATGGGTCACATACGGACCTTTCGGACACCCTGGGGTCTGAACCCATGACTTCCAAGTTAGTACTTGATGGCTTGCAGTGGTAACAAGAAAGTGTTTTAGCTGGCCCTCCAAAATAGGGTGGAAGTTAGGGGACTTCTATTTATGAGCTTCATCTGCCTCCGCCCTGCTTAGGCTGGGCTGCAAGGCGGAGGTGGTTGGACTTTATTTACGAGACCCTTCTGTCTGTACCCGGATAAGACTGGGTTGTGAGAGACATTTTTTCCTCTCTTTTTATGCATAAAAGTGTCCCTAATGCAAATCCAGCTTCCATCCCTAAGTACAGGGGCCCTTTCAGTTAGGGTACAACAACATTAAGATCCATGCAACTTTAATGTCGGAAAAAGCAAAACCAAGACATCTCAAAAACATGGAGACCATGCAAAGCAATGAGATATAACTACACCTTTTCACAGAATTCAGAAAAAATCGCAAAACTCTTTTGTAGGGCTTAAAAGTACTTACCTCTTCCTTTAGAGCAATAATGTAATGGTAAAGTTAAATTACTTCATCTCAAGATCTTCAATAAGCAGACAAATTATGTTTGATTGCATATCACCAAAACAATGTATATGAAACAATAAAAACAATACAATCAATTTTCCACATAAAATTGAATTAGGCAACCACCTTATTCAGTCCAAATACAATCTGCAGGAACCAAACTTGAATATATGAAAAACAGTTCACAAATGGAACATACATAAGCACCCACTGCTTTCGTTGTTCTTAAACAAAGAAGTATTCCAGCAAAGGGTCCAGAATGGCTGCAGAAGGACAGAGGGAATGCAAAAAGAAATGGAGGAAACATGCCTGCACTGACTGACTTGCCCTGAGAATTTATTGTGTCACGTGAATAAGCTTGGGAAAAAAACGTACACTGTTACAACAGCAGTATTTGCATGCCGACAAACAATTATTAAACCATTCTTTTGGTGGGTCTCTTGTAAACAACCTAGAGAAAGAGAAACTGAAAGAGCTGAAGCAAATTAACTGCAGTTTCACATTCCAAACTTTAAACATACAAATTTGCAATTTGCTTGCACCACAGCCTTTCGCAAAATGTGAAAATTCTGCCTCTGTATTCCTACCTGTTTATTCTTAATTCTCTGAAGTCCCAATGTTAAGTTACAAGAATTGATTCAAATTATTAAGCATATTTTTGCACTTATGCTTATGAATCAAATAGTAACTTACTTATGCTTTGCAATTAAATCAATTCGCTACGTAGAAGTTAAATAAAGTTTTATAGTCACATCAAACACTGAACACTTCAGCATCACTTTGCAAAATTCAATTGGTATCAGCTAAGGAGACAATAATCTAAAATAGTTTTCATGGAAAAACAGGAAACCAAGGACCTGAACGAGCCAAACAATATCAGCAACTGTTAAGGACAGAAACCTTTACAGGTTAATACTGTTTTCAAGAGGGCTTTTTAATTTACACATTTGATTATTATTATTATCAAGATGCTCCACTGTCTACATTAAATCCATGTACTAATCTAATGATATCTTTAGAACTCCACATAAAGTCAATCTCAGAATGAAAATATTTTGCGCGCATATTTCCAAAATACTTAGTGAAGCTTAAAAAGCTAAAACGAAAGAACAATTTAGAATACTCCAGCCTTCTCAAATTTCAATAATGCAAACAATTTTTAAAGTATTATGCATGAATACTTCTAATACCAACGCTAACTTTCAATGATTTAAAACTAATAGTTATCTTTTAATACACTGCTTCATTCTCCAACAGATAACAATGTCAAACAGAAAGTACTTTCTACACTGACTTCTAAGACACCATACGACAATTGAAAGGTTAAAAAGGAACCTTTTAGCACACTGCTGCTACTTAACAGCACTGCGGTGGGAAAATGCCAAGATGCCATGACCGATGACAGTACCAGTTGATCCAGACAAGTCCACAAACCAGAAATGCCACACACATTTAAACAAATTGTTCCTTATGGTGTTTAAAAAAAAAATTGCCGTGGTGATTTCCACCATCCATTCAGGCACAAGCTGAGGAAAATTTATCCATAGATCTGAGCAGCCCTGAGGCAAGCAACAGCCATCCTTTCGTGCGTTCAAATTTATCTCCTTCCAGAACCACAGTTCTGACACAGAAGAATTGGTAGGGATGAGGGAAGGGGGAGGCAACTAGAATGCAGGGAAAGACGGAGAAAGGGGGGGTAAAAAGGGACCTGAAAAGTAGCAAATGGGTAGCAATAATGGGGTGCCAAATCTGATGAAAAGAAAACACCATCTCTCACGTAGGCCGCAGAGAATCACCTATCTCCCCACACCATTTGTGAGACAATCGACCATTAGAGATCAATATGAAATGAGAGGTTACAACTGTGTTCAATTTTCAGCGCTGGATGTGACAGGGCCAGGGAAGATTGGGCAATCAATGCTTTGAGTGGGCAGGGCTTGTGCAGCGGTAACATTTCCACTACCACCACTCCCACCATATACCCCCCTCAAAGTTTTATCACAGACCATAACCTTGCAAATCCTCTCCCTCCCTCGCATGCGCGCGCACGCACATACACATCCATTTTTTGTACATTATTTGTTTAAAGCCTTAACTTAAAATCATTTGGCATTGTCTTATAAACACTTCCAATTAAGGGTGGCCAAGATCTAGCTCTCTCTCAGTAGCGGGTGTCGAACGCATTCCTGAATGTCGGGAAATAAAGGAGCAAAGAAATGGACCAAAAAAAGTTTGTTTTTTTTTAAGCTGCCCGCCTCCACCCCTTTTATTTTCTTAGGAATTCTTGAGCACCAGTGATTCAGATACGGCTTCACTTGATGGAGGAGAGCCCTACATGGCTCACACTTAGCAAGACAACGTTTACTGTTGGTCTTCTACGCCGAGTCAGCCGATGGATTGAGGGATAGGGCGACTGTCCGTCTTTCAAAAGCATCGCGGTAAGTGGCATTTGATGGGGTGGAGAAAACTGCTGCAAGTGTACACATCCAAGTGCCCTCTCGGGAGCAGTTGTTGACAGCCTTTTCCTTAATACTAAATCCACAAATGTCCGCGCTTCATCGACATACGTGGAAAGCAGAAAAGGTTTTTGGAGGGCGGGGGACAAGGGGAAGGAAGGAATGAATGAGATTCCCAGCGAGCACTGATGAAAGAAGGGGTAAGAGAAAAGGAAAAAAGAACGGCTGGGTAGACGAAAGAGTGAGATTATTTATTTATCGATTCACCTCTTTTACAAGAGATCGTCAGGGAAAAGATTAATCATCTACATGGAAACAAAAGCGAAAGAGTTCGGAAGAAAGCTAGAAGAAAGTTGTTTCATTGACAACACTACTGCTGCCAGTAATTTCTATAAACGAAAAATTTTATTTTCATGCCAACTAACTGATATCAAATGAAAACTATTTTGCAATTTTAAACAAAGCAAGCACAAAGCATCCAGCAGAAAGTTTTGTAGTCCTCAGCACTGCCAGTTAAGTCCTTTCCGCGACAATCATTTGCTCCAGCGGCAGAAGACAAAGTAGAACCGCGTGCCTGACCGCACACTAGCTCCGCTAGCCGCATCCGATCGCCAAGGCATAATGGGCGCCACCCTGAAGAAGGAACCGAGGCAGTGATGCGTAAAATGGTGTGCTAATTTTGCCACCTGATACCAACCTTATCGTCAGGCACAGGTGTAGGTCCGCATTTTTTGTTCATCCTCTGTTTTTGTCTCCCCCCCCGCCCCTCCTCCATTCTCCCACTCCGACGGAGAATGTTCTAAAGCTAGTTCCCGGGAGGATGTCATACACCTCGTCCCAACCACGCCTCTTTAAAAGACAAATCTGACAAGTGGACCCGTTCACCCTGCAGGACTGACAGTTATGTAATCTTCAACAGATGCCTGATCTGAATCTTCCCTACCCAAAAGCCTTTGTTAAACACCCTGCATTAAAACCTCCCCTAAAATCCATCCTTCATAAAATAAATGGAAATATAAAAATAGAACAAAACATCTTAACACACTGATGCACGTGGTACATTACATTAAACAGACCTATCATTAAGAACAAAAAAATATGAAAATACAAAAGACTTTGGAGAAGTCAAACATCACACAAAGAGCACTACTTAGCTTTTCATCCTCACCATGATACAGGATGGGTCAGGAAGAGGTGGAGAAAAAGAGACAGATGGCGAAGAAAGAAAAAGGTTTTTGGGAGAGGCTTCTAAAAAAAAATTTTTTTTTTTGAAGATTAGGGACTAGGTGCTTTGCAGTTCATTCACAGGCGAGGTACGAACTCAGTTCCTATGTTTAGCTTACTTTTTGCTGCTTCCCTGCCTGCATGACCTCCCAAACTTTACCAGGAGGAAATGGGGCACAGAGGTTTTCTAACACAGCTGGATCTTGTCAGATGATAAGAGATACTAAGTACCAAACCAAAGATAAGGGATGGAGAAGACCTGAGACAAGGCGTGACTGCTACATTGGGCATCATGAAATATGACTGATCCAGGGTCAGTAGTAGATGTCTGAAAAAGCTTTCTAGAACATTTGAAATAAGCGCATGTTAAGCTATTTCAAAAACTATTCTGTCAAGATACTGCTATAAGTTTGAAATACACTATGTTGTAAGTTTGTCTAGCTGGTACAACAGATCAACTTCTTACAAGTGCATACAATGCATATTACACTGTAAGCATGCACTTGTCTATGTTGGTGCTGGGTTTTGTTTCTAAGTTTATCTTCCCCCCACACACACACTGCCTCCAGTCTACTTTGCCTGGGGAGTGCAAACCTGTCTATTTACTGTACCCAGCTCAGAAAGTGTGAAGCTTTTAACCTTGCACAATCTAGGCCAAGTGAGACAACATCAGAAATGGTGGAGGGCTGACAGCAGAAGCCAGTGAGACAACATCAGAGGTGGTGGAGGACTGACAGCAGAAACCAGTGCATTGTGCTAATCATGCCACCAGACATGGCTTGATGCGAAGGGGGGCAATCAAAGATTACTCTACTCCCTACATCAGCACTTTATCTACATATCTGCATCCCTGGAGGTTCCATTCCAAAAGATAAAATGATATCTCCTTTGCCCTTCTATCTAGCTACAGTGGAAGTAAAGCAAGCCTCCCTCTGGCTGAACAGTGCAGCCTTTCTCTACTTTCACATAAAACAGTAAGGTATTTCGTGTAATGCAAAAACTTTAAACACAGGCAGAAATATGAGAGAGTGTTGATAATATCATATAAATGGCTACATGTAGCATATGCTTTTATGTCAACACCTCTCTCTATTGAACAGTTACTTGACTGAACAAGTTTGTTTTTAAAATCATAATATACCAGCTGGCATTCCACTTTCTTCCTGATAACATTTGCAATCAAGTTTCTACTCATCAAATGAAGTAAGAAGAGCTTTACAATGCTAGGTCAGAATTTAACCAGAGGATATGATTTACAATGCCAGGACAGAAGTTAACCAGAAGATACGAGTTTCAATCTTGATGTGGCTATTTTTAGGGGTGATGGGGGAAATATCACAAACTATCTTAAATTGAGCTCTAAAAATGCATGGGTATGATACATGAGCTCTGTCATTCAATCTAACAATTACATCTGGATGACTTAAGAATGCAAATGGACTTTCTACTGTGATTATGCTGAACACCAAAAGTTTTCATTTTAACAGCACCTCCCAAACAAATGAACAGGCAATGACTAAACTTGTGAGCTACTATGGTACAAATATTAGTAAGAATACACAAAAGGAAAACAAAAAGCACACAGGTGCGGGTTCTTCTCCAACAATACTTCTGGTTACTTGCCAGTACACAACTGGGGACAGACCTCTCTCTTTTTTCCTTGCTCCCTTACCCCCATGGACCCCTACCCCCCATGTACATGAGGTGGATGGGTCAAAAGTCATGGCACCATCGGTCACCCTGCCACACTCTATACACATTTCCTTCGACACACCTCCACCATTAGCTTCCCCTCCTCCCCAGTAGGCCCTAAAAGGCAACAAGTGAACAATGGCCCAAACAACAGGCTGTTGAGCTAGCTTTTTCCTATCCTCTTCACCAGGGCACAAGGCTGTGATTTCCACAGAAGGCTAGTCAGGACCTCACACTGATCAAAACAAAATGTTAACCATTTACTTTCACCCTTTTGTGTGCCACCTAGGCCAATATTCAAAGATTATTCACTACTTACATTTATTCTTAAACGTTTTAAGAGTACCATTTTAAAAACAGAAATTGTATTTTAAAGAACATGGATCAGACTTGAAATATTACAATCAATTCTTTATGCCAGAAAGGCTACAGCACAACCAGTAAAGACAATTATAAGAAAACAAACTAGTTCTGTAGAATACACACCACCGTTAAGTCACCAGAGGATTTGCTTCACCAATGTATCTAAGGTTAAAATTCAACTTGAATGGACAATGGAGGAAAAGCAGAAAAAAATTCACTGAAATTTGTTGTAACTTCTTTCAGAAACAACAATCACAATTGCCTGTTTTGAAATTCATACATAATATCTTTGATGTAAGATTGAAAGCAACCCACTTCTGAACAATATACAAGTTAGAAAAAAAAACAGCAAAGAAAAGCAGAGAGGAAACTTAAAAATTAACCCCTCAAAATCAGTATCATGTATCCTGTTCTTAGAAATTCTACAAAAACGAACACAAACAAGACAGTCAGGTAGAAGAGTCATATTTATATAATATTTATATTGTGAACCCTATCAATTTTCTTTATGTACTGGAGCTGTAACAGCAAATTAAACAAAACAAAACAAGCAGTATTTCATTTATAATAAAAGTTGCCAAAATAGCTCTCACACACAGGCTAAGTTTAGTATATGCACTCAGCTTTGATTGTAGGTCGAGTTAGGAATGCAGGTAACTCTATCCTAGACTAGAATTTCAGTGAGATAAATAGCATCCTTTACCCTTTTTTCCTGCTTTATATGGCACCCACAGAGGTACAGAGGTCAGGTTTCTCATGTCACCAAGCTATACTTACAAAGCAAACTTTTCTCTAGGTAAGGACCTTTCATAAAAAGTGGCACAGCAGATTATTTTTCTATTATACTGATGGATGTATCTACTGAGTGTATTTAAAGCACACAGCTTAACAGAAACAGTTCTCAATTTCCATATCACTTATTACAAATTTGAGTTATTTTTAATAGCCACCTATGTACTCTACCTACCAATCCAAATCCACCTGAAAAGTTTTATCTACGTATGACCAGTAATATCAACCTAAATCAGAAGGTAAAACATAAAGAAAGAACCAGGTCATTATGGGTTAAAACCATGTCATATAGGTATGATTGAGTACAAGCAATTAAAACTTTTGTAACTCTTCTATTTAAGAAAATGTATTTAGGTTCTTCATAGATAGTATCACATTTAGCAAGAGAAATCAACATCACAAACTGAATGCTTCAAACATGTTTGGAACATCACTGAACTACAATAATAACAACAGTGCACTTTATGTCATCTAGCCTTAGGCTTTTTTTTTTAAATGAAATACCTTACATAGTCTAATCTTGACTGGCTTGCTCAACAAAGAAAGTTCTTTTATTTAATTTTTATGTTTCATTTTATTACTGCTGAGTCTTCTGCTTTTAGTATTGTTGTTTCCAGATAATATTTAATACCATTTAAAAAGATATGTTTCAAAATAAAATATGCAGGTTAAGTAATGCAGTAAAACAGAAGATAATATGACGGCTCAAAAGTCAAATTCAAAGAGCTGAAAATTCAAGGGTCATCTGCAATTCTGATCAGCATCTAAAGCTCTTGTTTGTTACACCATCCAGCCATACCGGTGATTTATGAATACAGTGGATCACAATAAAAAATGACAAATTAAAGCTTTAAAACCTGAATGATAACAAGCTGACAGCTTTCATGGATTAATCCATACAGTATTAGGTAAAAGCTGTTGCCTAAATACTTGCCAAACACATGCTGCGTATCTAAAACAGATTACAGATCTGTATCCTTGTCATTAAAAAGTACTTGTAGTTTATCAATTTTTTTTTAAATAATCACCATTTTTATGGTCCTCTTTATGCATATATTTTTCCTGATCCCTAACTACTGAGACAGTTACAACAGTTACAACACTTGGCTCGCTGCACTCAGTTTACAGTAAATTTCTGAAAAATTCGAACTGAGGTTATTTATGTGACATTATGACATTTAATTTGCATTCACTTAAAACGTACACCTGTCAACGAGTAAATAAAATCTTGTAGAAGTGTCCCTGCTAACATGGCGATCTGTATCTTAAAGATGAATGTCAATATTCCAATATAAAGTGGGATGGCACATCGTCCGGACTCTTTAAAAAAGTTCGGGACGCGGGCCACAGGTGTGAATGATTAAAGAGAAAATGTTTTATGTGCACCTTACTTCGCCTACTACTGCCACCGCTGGGAACCTAGAATGAAGTCCACAAATGTAATGCCAAACTTTTTATTAATGTCTTGAATGACAGAAAAAGTGTAGGTACTGACTCCCACTTCCATTCTCCAAAACTCAGAAGCACCAACAACATACTCAATCGGTAAAATACACAAGCATGCTTGCTTTCTGCAGACAATAAACAAAGAAACAAACTTTCCCGCAAATTAAATGATTGTATAAGAAAGATATCGTTGAATTGAGAAAAGTTCTCTGCAATCACCCTGCAGTTTTACACTTTTTTCCTGCGAAGAGGTGTGCAGAATTTCTTAGCTATTTTTTTGGGCTTCTTTGACAAAGAAGCGATTGAAGGAATTTCCTAGGCAAGCGGTTGGTTGCAAGAGGTCTACTTTATCGCGTTTACTCTCGTGTAAAGGAATGCGAGTGGATCTGTGAAGTGCGTGAAAGATCGCACAGCAACACAACATCTCAAGCCTTACCTTACTTTCTGTGATTCTTATAATCCCATATTCCGTTCGAAACAAACTCGAAATGTTGCAAAAATCCTGTTCACTTTGCTAGTACATCGGGCCCTCGTTCAAAGATGGCGGTGAAACGCGAACGAAGCCGACAGTAACCGAGCCTTGCCGAAGTAGTCCGGAAGTCTCAAGCTGCACCCCCCCAAAACACTGGGGTAGGGGGAAAGGTGCGGGGGAGAGGGTGTACTAAAAGCCCGCCAAAACCGGCTGGGGGGGAGGGACTAGGGGGGTGTCCTGCAAAGGTTGAAGGCTATGTGGTTAGCCACTTATTATCCGCAGCATGTGCCGCCAGCCTACACATCTCGCGGTTATCGGACGGTCACAGACCGGTGAAAAACAACGCCAGGTAGACTGAGGCGCGCTACGGGCAACGTTCGAATGGCTTCACATCGCCGTGGTGAGGCCAGCGGGGAATGAGGGAGGAGGACAGGCAGTTCCGCGATACGTTTGTGAGACTGCTTCACAAATTATCGTTATAAACTAAAGGGGATGGCGGGAGAGGGGGAGTAAGGCTGATAATATATGTCGTTGTTTAGTGTACACATGATCAGTTTCAGTGCACCTTACCTGTTTACAGTATTCCGCAGGCTCGTTCCGGTCGATATTCCTGCTATCCGATGTTCGTCGAATTCATTAAACAATTCTAAATTTTGGCTAAACTTTTGTAAATATATCTCTGATTTCTGGCCCAAGTCCCTACTTGCTTGCCTCCGTGAACACTGAAAACAATCGGTAGGAAAGAAAATAAACTGTTAGATAATTGTACTTCCCAGAACAAACAAACAAAAATCAGACTTCTTTTTTTTTTCCCCGCGTAAACGTGTCACGTGGTGAGAGAGTTAAGAACAAATCCATGGGTACCCTTCCGTTTGTCATTTATAACGAGGAAGGATGAGGCAGGGATAAGCGTCTGCTTGGTGTCAATAGTGAGAACACTAAGTAGGTTAAATGTTTAATATATGTAAGTGAGCATTATGTAACTATATATATATAAGTAAGCATTATATCGCAAACGTCATCTGTTGTAGACATTATCTATACATGTCCCCAACTTGAAAATATCACAACACACGCACTGGGTGTGTGTGTTGCACACATGTCCTTTGTAAAAGCGGAAGGCATAGGTAATGATCTACCACGAAAGCTTGCTATAACAGAACAGCAAAGCACAACTTTTCATGTCAAAGCTGGGCGTGCTGTGGGCAATTCAAAGCAGTCAAAAGAGCTTTGTCCTCCAAGAAGAAAAAAAACACTTTCTGAACGTATAACCGAATACGATGCAACGGGACACAGCCAAAGAAGAGCTTTCTCAAACAGGAGAAGAAAAATTGAAAGGTGTGGGGAATACCAATCACATGACGGTGTCATAATTTGGGAATTAACCCTCAAACCTGAAACTCCAGTGACTTCATTTGTAGGACCGCCAACGTTTCGAGAAGATATTTTATGGAAAGCTGAACATGGAGTGTTGATGGCAATCAATTTTTAGACGGTAATGTCTTGAATAAGCAGTCTCTTTTCATGGGATGTCCTCAAAGATGGTCTTGGAAAGACTGCTGTCGTCTTGTCATCATCCCAGAAGGTTTGTCATAATATGTGCTGGTCTTAATATAGCTATCTATAATTTATAGCTATAATTAGCTAATATAATATAGCTATAATATTATGTATGTTGGCCACCCAGTTTGTCCGGGTTGATTTCTGCTACTAACTTTTCTAGCTGTAATGCTATTGTCAACTTTAGATATCGTTTCATTTGAATCAAGCTTATTTATGCGCATCTGGCAGGTTAACAGCTCATGTTTGGCGACGGGGCCAAGCATTTTCGAGTGAAGGGGAGATAACGATTTGTGGTACAATCCACCACTCTTCTCTCTATACATATGAATAATATTGCAAAAGTTAGTGAGGTTCTGACAATCAGTGTCGATCTGCACAGGTTTCTGCGGCTGCCACAAACACACATCTCCAAATTCTGCAGTACCCTGGAGAGAAGCCAACGCCTAGGTGGGCAGAGGAAAAATCAGTTAATAAACATAAAAGAGTGAGCTGATCTGATAGTAGAAAGGTCTCACTTGTGATTGTCACTGTGTCCGTCCAGACCCTCGTTCACCCTCAGATACGATATTTGAAAATGCGGAGAACCACGGTAAATGTAGTTCGACGAGGACAGGTGTCTGGATGCAGAAGTCGTATGGTAACTCTTATAACTTCTTGTGGCGCGCGGTTGACTGTTTCCAGTAGTCAGTTTGTGCTGACATCTGGACCCCGTAGAAGAAGGTGGTACTTGCGAAAAGTCACTGCCATGCAAGTGCAGTCAATCCTGACAACGGTGTTGATAGGTTCTTGATAACGGTCACTTCCAGCGACGTATAACGAAACTTTACATGCGCGTGCACACACACGCACCCTCTCTCTTATTTATTCAGATGATGCAGAGATAGTTTACACAATTAACGTAACATACACTTCTTTGGGATGAGGGGGGATACCGGAGTACCCAGATAAAATCCACATAGACACCGAAAAAAATGTGCTAACTCCAGACAGACTGTGACCCCGGCTGGAAATCAAATTTTTTCCCTCGTCGACGTGATGCAAAAGGTTATGAAACATAGGTTTGACAAAATGTACTCTACCTCTGTTACTAGTCTTCTAGAGCATCCTGTTCAAGGCCACATACAATTATACATAAGACTATGCCGGGGAAATTTTACAATAAATTTGCCGAACTGTTAGTCACTATAGTTGCTACTATATTCATGCGAGTGAACATCGCATTCTATGGCACATATAATCGAATATTTGATTATGGCAATTTTTCAAAGTATATATTTATCATCTAACTATACAATAATAATCAGCGTATTTTTAAACTGCATTGTTTTAATATACACTACTCTCTTTCACTACTCACAAATATCTAAATATAGACAGAGCACGGCATGTATGCGTACATTAAAATATAATAGACACAACAACAAAGTATGGGAGCGAGATTTCCAAGTTAAGATATTGGAATGAACTTCTAGCCTTTCCTCAACCAATCACAGCGCGAGAATCTGATTACAGGGCATTTTGTCACATTTGTGGAGAGAAAATGTCTCAGGATCATAACTTTCATTGCCAGACAGTCATAAATACCGTTTTCATGACTAAGTTTGTAAATTAGAGGATTTTTTTTTTTTTTTTGGTCATCGTGTTATACACTTTATCAAATAATCTGTTGCCAAACATAACAGCGCTCACTATCTGCAAAAATATGAAGAAAAAAAAAGCACGACACATCATTATTTCATCCCACTCTGACCAATGCCCTTGGCCCACGCTTCGTTCGGGAAAGGAGGCTCGAAGACAAATGTTTTGTTTAATTTTTCGAACCAAACCAGTAAACTGTTATCGGCTGTCAGTTTTAAATCTCTATGTCTCGGACGTTTACGAGGGTTTCTCTCTCTCACACACACACTCGCACAAACACACAATTTCTGAGTAGGTTTCTGAAGTCTGTAGTAGGCTGGATTTTTTACAACCTTGGGCCGCCACAGATCAGAATAGTAATGAACGAAGACTAATAGACATTGTTATCCTTCAAGCAGCATACATCGTACGTGACTGGTTGAAATGCTACATACCTCGATACGGGGTTGCAAGTGTCACGAGACCTCATTCTCCTGCGTGAAGTCCGGTGTAACTATTAGCATAAATCTACGTAATTGCAATGGCTTCTAACAATGTGCCCGTTTCTGCAACTCTAAAATAGCCTAATGGAAAGACCGGGAATTAAAGACTGCAAATTGCACCACCCCCTCTCTCTCTTTCTCTGTGTGCGTGTGACAGAGAGCAAACGTGCACTAGAAGTATTTACTAAAAGTAAAGCATTGCGTATCATAAATATTTTTATATCTTGTTGAGGACTTTCTTAAAGAAGCAGATGTTGAATGTTTGATGAAGTTTAGCAAAGCTGTTTTTCAACGTCGGAGGCAACCAACGGCTTGAAGTCAAACGTTCAGGACATGGGAACTTTAGTCAACATTCTGACCAAAGACTAGGCTGATTTGCCAACACAATGGGACTTTGGTGCACTTTGAAGATTTTTTTGGCGCTTCGGCACTGTGCCTAGTTAAGAACGGTTTTCAAGAAGATCTACAACATCGGCATACAATATCTGTTTCTCATTGCTTCTAACTCCGAGACTGAACAGAGACCAGAAACGACAGTCGGACTACTATTATAAGACAGTCCAAAGAAAGTCACCTGTGCACTATATTAAAGTTGCTTCCGCATTCCACATCGACAACAAAGACACAATTCGAGTTCAGTAAAAAAGCAGGAGACGGTAGAATTTAGAATGGCCTTCTAACCAATTTCGAGGAAGCCATCTTTCTCTCGCGCACAAACTTTTCTCAGTTCGCATGCACTCCAGATTGCTCATACTCCACACGCCCACTTCTTTTAGTTTTAAATCAGAAAAGAAAATGAGCCAATAAAAAAGCGCTGAAAAAGTTGGTGCTGTTGTTTTGATTAAACCGGATGTTGCATAGAGCTAATGTTTTTAAAATTAGAAACTTACCAAAGTCATGTATATTAAACTGGATAAACGAAGGGGCGTGTATATATACATATGGACTGATGTCTGTATGCCGAGACTCACTCTTGGCCTCTTGGGAAGTTCTCCGACGAGCCGTAACAAAGAATGTGAATAAACCGGAAGCCATGTCGTCTAATGCCTCGTTTTAGCAGTTAACTGGAAAAAAATCGTCTGCCAGCAGTCCAGGGATATTAGTTCGTATTAAAAGTCTCTATTATTCTCACCATCACACATTCAGTCTCGCTGAAGCAACATTACCTTTTGACTGAGCCATAAATGAAGGTATAGCTTTGGCAATGATTTACCAAACGAAGCAGAAGATCTAATAGGTCTGTGTGCTGTAACCAGTGAGCTAATGCCTGCGTGCTGTAACAGAAATTCCTGAAGCCACTAGATAGCATCTTAACACTCGTAATGTCATAATAAACTAATATGAAACAGGAACAGATCGACATCAGTCTCTTCATTTTTGAAATCACACAACTACTGCAGTTCAAGAAAACAGAAAGCATATAACGTTGGCACCTGAGAAAATACAGGAAGAAAGTATCCCTAACACTGAGACGGGATCGCCTTACAAGTTCTTGTTTGTCTTATACGTGCAACTGTTGTGTACTTAGATCCCCTTGCCGATGGATGTTGCAAAGCTGGGAGGTCGTTTCTCGTTCACCGAGACTTGGGCAGAAGAAGCGAAGACCCAGTCATGCAGAGAAGAAGATTAAAAGCCTGCCTTCACAAATCCTACCCCTTTACGTGCAAAGCTCCAAGCCAATAACGAGCTCTAATATGGCCGCTAGTTGGCTTCAAGCAGAGCGAGTCATCGTCTATCAATTAGTTTCAGATTTAGATCAGAAAAAAAAGTGAGAATATAGATAGCGGGTTGATAGAAGTTCCGAGTAGTCAGTTGGACATATGATAGAATTAGCATTTACCAGAATAAAAGCTAGTGTTTGATCTCCTTGGATGCAGAGACTGGAAGAAAGCTTCGGTAGATCTTTGGTCATCTCTTTCTTTTTTTTCCCCGGGCGGAGTGTCAGAAAGTTGCCGCCGCCCATTACAGGGGTCGCTGACGGCGTCCAATAAAAGCAGCATGCTTTACGATGGCTGGAATAAGATCAGATTTCACTTCGGAAGGTAAGACTAACCATCGCTGTCACGGACCGAGCGGTAAGGGCGATAAGAGTAGGAAGGGGAGGTTACTCTCACTCAGCAGGGGAGATCAGTGACACCGACGGTCTGACACTATCGCCCGTGGCCAGGGTTAATCTCTCATTCGTATCAAGTAAACTGTAGACAAACAAAATCATCTGCACCAGACTGCACGCATGCCTATTAATATGTATTCTAACCGTACACCTGTCTTTCCTTTTCACAATTAGCTGGGCCTTTCGCTGAGACGGAGGAACTTTGGAAAGTTTATTTAATTAACTACGTTGGCCTTCACGATCATGTCGGAAAGTATGTCTGGTCTTACTGAGATTTAGTTGAGGCTTGGAATAGTAGCAATTATGTATCGAGTCTATTTATTGCTTGATGAGAGATTCTGTAATAATGAGCAGTCTGAGATATGATTATTTATGATTTTATATGATATTTTATCCGGTTCTCTTGAAGGTGCAGGCATTTGCATCTTTTAACTGCTGATCAAAATAAAGAAGTCTAGAGCATCACAGAACTGTAGAATATTTTCTTATAAGAATTAGGAAGAATGCATGTGTTAAAAAAAGACAGAAAAAAACTTCTAAAAAAACCACTTGTTTCTGAAAAGTTGTTGAACACAGGATATATATAAAGGTGAGAGAGGGATTTTTTTTTCTCGCAGAACTCCGTAACTATATACTTTGGTCCATGTATAGATAACAATTAATTTTGTCTTTTGTGCAAGTCACCTCTCAGTTGTATTTTCCTACATCATGTCCAATTACTTGATCGATTATTCAGGTAAAATGCATGGCAACAGAACTCAAAAGCACAACGCGCGCGGGTAAATTTCTCTCACTCTCTCCAGGGTCGCCGAGGAACCAGCACGGGCCCCACGAAAAACGACCTATCCGAGCCCCTTGTAATTGTAATCGGAAATTATTGTCCCACTATATATAAATATGTTTACAATTCTATTGTCAAAATCTACCTTTAATTCAGTAACGGAATATTCACTGCAAACATTATGACACGTTCACTAGGATCTACATCACTTCTTGAACATGGAGTTGTTTACACGTGAGTGGTTAGTCAATGAGAAAACATGTCATTAAAGGATCGAAGTTGTAGCACCCCGCTCCACAGAAAACAATCCCCAGAGCGAGGAATGTTACGTCACCCTTTCTTCAAAAGAAACTGAAAAAAATAGGAAAAAAATTTGCTGACCAAGTTTGGGCCCCCTTCACAGCCGCAGGCCCGAGTACATTAGACCCCCTCTCGTCAGGCCTGCCTCTCTCCCTCTCTTTCTCTCAAACACACAATATTATGATGATGGGGATGGAGGGAGGAGAAGAAAAAAGAGGGAGGTAATTTTTAATATAATTGGTTGGTGCCTGTAATGGCTTGACCATTCAAATTTGTTCACCCGTAGGAAGGTTTAATCAAAAACCCTCTCCATGTTTCATCGAAAACTAAAACATTTCTATAGATACATTAACCTTAAGGTCAAAATCTTTCCTAAAAGCACATTAATGTTTGTACCCAAACAGTTTATGAGGACGACTGGGCAAAAAGATAAAGGAAGTGTTTACCTTACTGGCAGCATACTGTAAAAGGATCAGAATCACTTGAAAGCATAGCCCAACCTTCTCTTTACGCACAACTGTTACTTTTCCTGATAAATAAGATATCCGTCACTGCTTGGTGGACAGGAGTGTGTGTATGAGAGAGAGAGATGGGAGGGGGTTTAGTCTTCGGACCCGCGCGTACCTGAACCCAACGACCTTTTACTTGAAAGTGGAGCCTACAAACCACAAGACTACGGAGCCTGTTAGCTTTGTTTATGGGTCTCAAATGAGGCTTGGCCGTATTAAATAGTCAAAGGCTGGGTGACTGATCTGATTTTAATGGCCATGCGCCTCCAGCCACAAACACTAACACCAACTAAACATCAAACTGGAAAAGCGGATGATGTCATGGACCCAACCGTGACCTATAGTTCGTTGCCCTATCTCGCGCTAGAGGAGCAGACCCTGCTTGAAACAACCGTTGAGCGTCAATGACATCTAGTTTGCTGACTGTGTATGAGGGACTCAAAAAGTTTTGACGGAAAAATAGAAAACTCGGAGAAAACAAACACGAGAAATTAGATTGGAAGTTCGCCCGTCCCGATGCGACAAAGTTCGGTGTTAAGAATGACTCATTGAAAAACAAAAAGTTATTAGGATTTTTAATGAAGTAAACCGCAAAGGTATGCCTAGTGAAGTCTTTTTTTTTTTAATGGAAAAAATGTAAGAACAGATTTATATCCGACCGCGAGTGAGTGTGAGTATGAGGCATGCACTCCATGTGGTAGTGAGACATATAGCCCAATAGTCAGAGCACTTGCGTACAAACGTAGAGGTTTGGGTTCAATGTCCGTGTAGGGCAGTGAACTTAGTCCAGTCGATCCAGCTGGCGGGAATGGGAACTGAAGAGCGCTAGACGGCTACAGGCAGCGAATTATGATGGGCTGGGCACCGCTCTCACAGAGAAATTTCTGTAAAGTAAAGACTAGCTCCCGAGAAAAGGGAATTATTTTACACTTCGCCAAACGACGCTGGACGACACCTGCCATTAGCGGAGCAGAAGCTGCACGCGTAACGAACCAAGGGGGGAAACTGCTGAGGCTTGAGTTAGGCAGGCGAGCTTGAGTTAGTCCGCTTGCAAATAGATTGGTGACGATAAAGACATCGCAACTTATACTGTGTATGCACTTGCAAGTAGTTGAGGTGTTTTATTTTTTTTTTTAATTTTTGTTAAAATTTTTTATTATTATTATTATTATTATTATTATTATTATTATTATTATTATTATTATTATTATTATTATTATTATTAGCTTCTGTGTGAAAAAATGCTGTGTGCTGAATTCACTGGAGGCTAGTACATGAAGAATGATAACAAACAACCAAAATGCGCTGACGTGCAGCCTGGGGTTAAAATCGTTAAATGTATGAAGCAGGTAAGATAAAGGTCGTTTGTCTGACCTTTTCAGGTGGATGAGAACTGAGGTGTTAGAGATCTCACTTTTCTCGGGGAAACTTCTACGTTTTAGTAGTACCCATCTTCTCTTCCTCGCTGCCTTACCATCTCCTTAGGTACAATTACAAAAACTGTTAATTACAAAAAAGCTGACAAAATGTTTTCCCTACTACGTACTCTACGGTTTATCATAATTTACTTTGACGACCGTACATCTTAATTTGTAATATTTATTTTTAAAAATTACGACATTTGTTAAATATTTATATATTTAATGTAATTAGTCGTATATTTATAGTAATTACAGAAGAAATATAATTTACAGAAAAAAATCAGAAAGGCTAATACAGAAAACCCAAATTCTAACATCAGATTCTGGTTGGAAACGGCTGATAACATGCTTCGTTTGTTAGGTATAACCGCAAGCTTTTGGTTCACATAGAAAGATTTTCTCTATGTCACGATGATGTCAATACTTTGGTAGCGGATCTAATTTATGTTTGTTTTCAAATGCACAAAACATAATTACACTTTATCTGTAGATTCACCATACTGACGAACAGAACATGTTTACAAAAACAGATAAGTAGAAATGTAAGCCTCTGCCGATTCGTAATGCTAAGACCTCATACTTCAAACATACATGAAAACGTTTTAGACAATAATTTCTTCAATGTTTTACTTCCGTAAGATATGATGCAAAACCTTTTTTGTCATTGGCTCAAGAGACAGTCCACAAGATCAGAGACTTCGACCTAAAAGCAAAGACGAGTTGTTTTCTGGTTTCGGAAGTTCCACTTAGTTGACTGTCGCTCATCTTTCCTGTGGAGACAATTGTCAAGGAAGGCTCTCTGAAACACATAAGCGCGAAAAAAATATCTCAGTGAATTTACGTATCCAAGGTCTCTGAAGATACTTTGTGATGGAATCGTTCTGCAAGGCGGAACTGAGTTTTATAGAAACATTTGCTTGTTGTGCGATGAGTAAAGATGTTACTGATAGTTGTTTTAAAAAAAAAATGTACTCTTCTGATTAACATTGTTGAGTAAACTGTGATTTTCATGTCTGTGTGTTGTTAGTATTCGGCATATACTACATATCTTCGCAAAATCAAAAACTAAAATACAGAAGACTTAAAAAAGTCACCCGCGGACAACTGTAACATCATAAAATGGGTTGTAATAACAAATCGTAAAAAAAAAAAAATATGTATGTAGATAGACACTCATTGCGCTGTACACTATGACGTCATAAACAGACCGCTTAGACACACACAGAAAGAGAGAGAGAGTTTGATAGTTGAACTGTGACACAATTCGAGATAAAGTGACCTGTGGAGACACATGGTGGATGGCGTCCTAGTTGAATGACAAAACCCAGAGGTCACGACCTGACTATTCTTCCGTTTCCTTGTATACTCACAGCTCTTCTCGACCTAATCCTGATAAATCAGAGGTAGATCGCCTTCCGGTGCCGGCCAGACCATCCCGCGACGCTCTCTAGGCTCCAAGTCCATTGGCAAAAATGTTTGCCGTCTAGGGTTTTCTCGATAACCTGCTTATTAAAAAGCGATTCTCTGATTAACTACAAATGTCACACACCCACAGGCTTCTGAATCGTCATCCGTTAACGGCCAGAACATATCGCGACGCTCTCTAGGCTCCAAGTCCATTGGCACAGATCGTTTGCCGTATACGGTTTTCTTGGAAACCTGCTTATTAGAAAGCGATTCTCTGATTAACTACAAATGTCACACATCGACAGGCTTCTAACCAGACAAAGACAACAAGCAACGAAGTGTTAGAACCTTTCTAACTACCGCTTAGAAACGTTTGCAAAAAAAGATGACATCGTGTCTGGATTATCTTAAGGCATTATGTTTTTTAACATACAAAAGTGGTTTTTTTTGTTATAGAAAAATCACAGAATATGATTACATATCATGAAATATTTTGTTTAAATTAGCTTTTACCTAAAAAGCTCTTATTCCAGACCCATTGTAAGGCGCTTGGCAAATCCTGGTATTGACAGCAGACGCTTACAAGTGTAAATCAAGGAGAGTGAGCAACGTCACAATTAAGTCAAACTAAAGTGACGACATCACAAAATGACGTATGTAGCACACTTTGTGTTTCTTTTGTTATATTAACCGCTTCGTGACACAAAGTCTGGATGTATGGGCAGAATGAGTGTGAGAAGTTAGGAATGAAGTGGTTAACAAGACACTAATAATTAAAAGAACACGAATTGCGAACAAGGCTAGGACAATGGAGGCTTGTCACGTCTTTGTCAGTGAAAATTATGTTGGGTTAAAGTGATGAACCTGTAGCAGACGAAGGTCAGCTTACCTCCTGCAAAGGTTCTATCTGTTGTGCGCTGATGCTGACTAGTGCCAGTGAGCACAGCAGCAAAGCGATCAACGAATATTTCAACATGGCGGGCAAGTGCGGATCTGCGCAAAAACAAAAAAACAGCAACAAAAAAAAAAACAAACAACAAAAACGGTAAAGATAATACCAGTGTTGTCTTTACTACTGGTGACCACAAATCAACATCTCACCAGAACCATTACCTCTGGCATGTAGAATGTGAAGAATTAGGCACAATTAGGACATCAGGATTAAAGTACCCATGGTAAAATTATTTCTGCAAAAATAGTTTAAAACGTCGTTTACTCATGAAGATCAAAAGGCCTGAAGAAATGATTAGGAAGATGCACATAGCTTTAACTTTCTTGTTTGTACAAACACAATTCATGGTATCGTAGGGTGTGGCAAGTGTCTAGCTCATAAATCTTCATCCGCTTGTAGGCAATATTTGTTTCAACATTACAGTTATACACGACTATTTCCGATCATTCGAGCATGATGCTGACACCCGTTAACAGTTTTATATTAAACATCAAACTATAAGACATCGCAACAGTGCATGGTGACTGGCATGATAAAGTTGATCTAAATGAGTAAATGTTTACTAAGAATTGAAAGGATACTGTGGTGAATCTTTTAGTACATGAGCAAGAAAGAAATTAAAGAGTACAGACCAGAGTTTTGTGAGGGAAACGTCGAACCAGAGTGTATCGGTGGAAGCCAATAAAGTAAGTACGCTGAGTCGTGGTGACGATACATTAAGGATGACAAAGTTTGCAGTCGTCAGGCTTTGACCCCCTTCCTTTGTGCTCCTTCCTCTTTCATAAGGCGAAATTTTTAATTGGTGAAAACACCTGTCTATCTAATTAGCTCATTCCAAGGCCTCATGTCGCGAGTTGACGATTGGTTCAAGTTTATTCGCCATTTGTACATCATCGATGATTGGACGCTATTTTCGCTGACTCCACACCACACAATATTTACTAATTATGCTTTAGCCACGTGGATTTGGGGACAAATCCCAGATGAGCTGGAATGTTTATATTACATCTATCCTTATGTTAAAAAAAACAAAATGCGTATGAAAATCTCATGTTAAATGGTCCCAGCGAT